>CAJHNH020000002.1:255000-372500 GCA_905116865.2 Candidula unifasciata
CAGTGAACTGATTGAGAATATCCTTGTGTCATCTATTGCAATCTGTTGTCATCTATTGTCATCTATTGCCATTTATTGTCATCTGTTGTCATCCATTGTCATCTACGAGACCAGACACGTTATTTATACATTAGACGTCTGCAGTTATAATAGTTGGTTGCTAACCAGACCAACCTAACCCAGATACATTTTTCTTTCTTTCTGTCTTTCTGTCTGTCTGTCTGTCTGTCTGTCTTTCTTTCTTTCTTTCTTTCTTTCTTTCTTTCTTTCTTTCTTTCTTTCTTTCGTTCTTTCTTTCTTTCGTTCTTTCTTTCTTTCTTTCTTTCTTTCTTTCTTTCTTTCTTTCTTTCTTTCTTTCTTTCTTTCTTTCTTTCTTTCTTTCTTTCTTTCTTTCTTTCTTTCTTTCTTTCTTTCTTTCTTTCTTTCTTTTCTTTCTTTCTTTCTTTCTTTCTTTCTTTCTTTCTTTCTTTCTTTTCTTTTCTTTTCTTTCTTTCTTTCTTTCTTTCTTTCTTTCTTTCTTTCTTTCTTCTTTCTTTCTTTCTTTTCTTTCTTCTTTCTTTCTTTCTTTCTTTCTTTCTTTCTTTCTTTCTTTCTTCTTTTCTTTCTTCTTTTCTTTTCTTTCTTTCTTTCTTTCTTTCTTTCTTTCTTTCTTCTTTCTTTCTTTCTTTCTTTCTTTCTTTCTTTCTTTCTTTCTTTCTTTCTTTCTTTCTTTCTTTCTTTCTTTCTTTCTTTCTTTCTTTCTTTCTTTCTTTCTTTCTTTCTTTCTTTCTTTCTTTCTTTCTTTCTTTCTTTCACAGGAAAGCCTATCCTTCAGGGATCATGTGGGGGCAGTTGCCGCGAACAGCCGAGAAGGATTCTGAACATGTCTGGACAGTAAAAAATGTGACGTGTGATTACCTGGGCTAACATGTCTAGACAGTAGAAACTGTGACAGGTGATCACCTGAAACGTAACGTGTCTGGACAGTAGAAACTGTCAAGGGTGATCACCTGTGACATTCGGTTGGAGGCTTTATTCATATAGGTTGCCTTAGCCCATACCCAGCCAAGCGGAACCAGGCTTTTATCTTTTTAAGATAATATCTAGCGATCTTTAGAAATTATTCAGCCGTGTGTTGCAGGGGCTTCACTCCTACCTGAAAAAAAAGTTTTAAAAAAAGTAAAGGACTCTTTTCCACGCCTTTAGGCGTAAAAGGCATATAGGGCTAGACCTAAACTTGTATAGACCATTCGATACCTGATGGGTGATGGGGTCAGCGTCACACCGGCTGTCTTTACTTCCCGGGACTGCACCCGGTTCCCACTCAAGACATCAAGGTCATTTCTGAAAAAGACCGGCTCCGCCAGGGAGCGAACCCACGACCTTCCGATCCTCGGCGAGCGACTCCTACCTGAAATCATCCCATTTGCATCACATAGAAAATATCGATTTCCTAGTAATATCTAAAGTGAAGCTCGATATCGAATGTGAATGCGTCGCATAGACAGGTGGTATTCGACTACCGGCGATCAATGTTATACTTCGGTAGTAATCACATCTCCACTTCATGGTACATTCACTTTTATGTTGAGTGGCTGTCGACATAAACATTTTACCGCATCAACATGGCGGAGAGAACGTTAAGATGGCAATGGCTGTTTCTGGATTTCTGTAGTCGGTTGGTTATCAGCTGTGGCCAGGCTGATTGCCGCGTGATCTGGCAATGATCAGGATTATCGTCTGCCTCGCCCCTCCCCCCCCCACCCCCATCCCTTCTCTACCTCTCATTTTCTTCTTCTCTTGTCTGTTATTTGTTTGTCAAGCGAAGAGGTAGGTTCTTGTGGAGTTTTGCTGGATGGAAACTTTATTCCTGCGGATGTTCACTCACCGTTTACTGTTTCTTATTTCTAAACATATCTTATCACTGACCCTGTCTCATTGTTCTTCATATCTTATCACTGACCCTGTCTCATTGTTCCTCATATCTTATCACTGACCCTGTCTCATTGTTCCTCATATCTTATCACTGACCCTGTCTCGTTGTTCTTCATATCCTATCACTGACCCTGTCTTATTAGTGACACTAATTTTTTTTGTCGCTGACTATGTCTCATTACTGGTCATGTTTCATTACTGATCATGTCTTACCAGTGACCGTGTCTTATTGCTCCTCATATCTCCTCAACATCTTTATCTCATCACTAAACCTCATGACCAGCAAAATGTTACCACTGACCTTGTATCATAACTGAATATGTCTCATGACTGACCTTGTATCATAACTGAATATGTCTCATCACTGACTTTGTATCATAACTGAATATGTCTCATCACTGACTGTGTCTTATTCCTGAATATATCTAATGACTAACCTTGTCTCATCACTGCTAATGTCTTATCACACAGACTATGTATCATCACAGACTATGTGTCATCACAGACTATGTGTCATCACAGACTATGTGTCATCACAGACCAGGTGTCAACACAGACTATGTGTCATCACAGACTATATGTCATCACAGACTATGTGTCATCACAGACCATGTGTCATCACGGACTATGTGTCATCACAGACTATGTGCCATCACAGACTATGTGTCATCACAGACTATGTGTCATCACAGACTTTGTGTCATCACAGACTTTGTATCATCACAGACTGTGTGTCATCACAGACCATGTGTCATCACAGACTATATGTCATCACAGTCTGTGTGACCCTATCTGCCGATCACTCCACCAAATCTAGAGTGATCATTTCCTACTCTGGCATTTAGACCTCTTAGGAGGATAATTTCATTGTGACAGTCATCTTGGATCCTTTGGAGACGACTAAAGAATTCTTCTTTGACATCTACTTGTTCGACTTCACTTGGCCCCTACACCGTGACAGTATTGACACTTTTGCCTTCTTTTTTTAGATGTAGCATAAATAACATAGCCCTTGACCTGATAGGGTCGTGGAGGTGTCTTGATGGAAGCACTAGCTCATAACAGCAGCACAAGAATTCGCTCCGAGATGAATTTTCATCCCTTGATTCCTGGCCACAATACAGACAACACCTCCCATGGTTCTCTCTGTCATAGGGACACCACTGTAGAGCAGCATACTTCCATCGTGAACTGTGATTCCTGGCCACAATACAGCCAACACCTCCCATGGTTCTCTCTGTCATAGGGACACCACTGTAGAGCAGCATACTTCCATCGTGAACTGTGATTCCTGGTCACAATACAGACAACACCTCCCATGGTTCTCTCTGTCATAGGGACACCACTGTAGAGCAGCATACTTCCATCGTGAACTGTGATTCCTGGCCACAATTCAGCAAACACCTCCCATGGTTCTCTCTGTCATAGGGACACCACGGTGGAGCAGCATACTTCCATCGTGAACTGTGATTCCTGGCCACAATTCAGCAAACACCTCCCATGGTTCTCTCTGTCATAGGGACACCACGGCGGAGCAGCATACTTCCATCGTGAACTGTGATTCCTGGCCACAATTCAGCAAACACCTCCCATGGTTCTCTCTGTCATAGGGACACCACTGTAGAGCAGCATACTTCCATCGTGAACTGTGATTCCTGGCCACAATTCAGCAAACACCTCCCATGGTTCTCTCTGTCATAGGGACACCACGGTAGAGCAGCATACTTCCATCGTGAACTGTGATTCCTGGTCACAATACAGCCAACACCTCCCATGGTTCTTTCTGTCATAGGGACACCACGGTAGAGCAGCATACTTCCATCGTGAACTGTGATTCCGTGCCGTTTTCTTGGTTTCAGACAAAGCCAAGATTCCTAATTTAGACGTTTTCATCCCCACCGTTACCTTAATTTCCTTCCCCTTAAAGCCTCGTATGTTTCATCTTCCGCCAGTCGTAGTCAGTAAGCCATGCCAGTACGTCGCCGTTAAAATCCGTACGGTTTTCTCTGTGGTAACTTGTAATCGCAGTGTGAGGCTGGGGGTGGGGTAATCTGGTAATCTGGTAATCGATGGTGGGGGCGGCCTCTTTGCGGTCTCCATGCATGGAGTCTGGCTGATTCATGGTTACCCAATACTTCCGGAGATGCACGAAGCATTCAGGTTCAAGCAAACCCTCCTTTTTTTCAGCCATGCCTAGGACCTGTCTGAGCGAAGTTCTTATATTTTATATATTTATAAATATCCTCTCTCTCTCTCTCTCTCTCTCTCTCTCTCTCTCTCTCTCTCTCTCTCTCTCTCTCTCTCTCTCTCTCTTTCTCTCTCTCTCTCTCTCTCTCTCTCTCTCTCTCTCTCTTGATTTTTTCTCCCACAGTTTGTCATTTGTTACTAACATTAAGCTTCATTAAGGTCCATCTTCCTGATACTCATACCACTTCTCAAATCAGTTTGCCATGTCCCCACGCTGCTTAATCGATTGCCCCATTCGTTTGTCTGTCCGCGGTTTGTTCTGTATATTTTCCGTAGAAAGTAAGTGTCTAATGCTTCCATTAGAGGTGTCTGGGTTTGTCTGTCAGCTTTGAGGAGATAAGCAGCCGCAAATACTCCTAGAGGAGTGTCAACAACGACACTGAGAGAAACCGGCAGACGAGCATAAAGACAGCGACTCGGCAGAAAGCAATGGGCGCTGTTGGGCCTGGGAGACATTGATTCCCGCCTAGTCGTGTGATTATCCAGCATTCCCAGATTTAGTCCTCTCTTGTCTCCTTTCCCAGAGGCGATCCTCTCAGCGCTAAATCCTCTCAGCAATCACAGGATTCACATTGACAGTTTTCAAAGGAAAGCTCCTCTGCTATTTGTGTTCTTCCTCCGTTTGTTGAGGGGGGAGGAACGGATTGGGGGGGGGGGGGGGCGGATTGTGGGTGGAAGGCGGGGGGTATTGTTGTACACCAGTGAAGGGTTGCTTCTAAGTGGCGGACAGCAGCGGCCTTTCAGAGTGCATCTACGTGTCGGTCACTATGTATCTCTCTCACTTGCTCTGCCTCCCCAATCCACTGCCTTTGTCCCTACCTTATCTAACGTCACCCCCCCCCCCATGTTTTTTGCATAATCAAGAATATAGTTTCGGTAAATTTTATGCTCGTCTGCCCATTTACACATCGCTACACACTAACTCGCTTCTGATTGGACGACCTACTGACTATCTCACTTCTGAGCGATCCGACTTTCCCACAAGGTCACGGGGATATTCCGCACTCGCCCTGATACCGTTTGTTGCATATTCCACCATGCCAGAGCTTTTAACATTTCTAAAACATTTAGACACTGGGGTCTAACACACAACCCCCCCCCCCTTTCCAGAGAGTGACAAAACATATGTCACAGGCCGTCTCTTTCTCGCAAAAAAAAACCTAAATGTAAGACGACAACAGACTGCGACTCCCATAGCCTCGACCACGTTAGACTAGTCCAACCAACTCATCACTGTAGTTGACCTACAACCGGTGATGTGTAAATGAGGCGACCATCGTATAAATAACCATAGTTTCATAAATTACCTGAAATAATGACACAGTACAAACCAATCATCCAGCCACTTGTAGACAAAGTTTCCTGGTCAATCAGGTTCAAGACACTATATCAGTATAGTTGGGGCACGTCCGTCAACGCATGCGCTCTCTTCATCCATTTACTGAAAAAAGTGGGTAAACTTGGCTGTCAGGTCAACGATTGTTTACATTGTTCACGTGTATGTTGTATATTCTGTTTATCACCGTCAGTGTTGTTTCGCGTAAATTGTTATGTCATATACTGGTTCGTTTTCTTCTGATTAAACTGACGTATCTGTTAACTGACTGAATGACAGAGTAACTGACTGAATGACAGACTGACTGACTGAATGACAGACGGACTGACTGAATGACAGACGGACTGACTGAATGACAGACTGACTGAATGAACGACAGACGGACTGACTGAATGACAGACGAGCTGGCTGTCTGAGTGAGTGGCTGAATGAATGAATGATTGAATGACTTAGTAACTGTCTTCAACCTGCGCTTTGTACGTCCGTCCCTGCAATATATCGCTTTTTACCATCTTCCTAAATATCACCCTAACTTAATTATTTTCTGCCTGTCTACGTTTCTCCTGCATGCCTCAAGTCTATTTGTTTGTGTGTCTTTGTGTTTGTTGACCATCTACCGCTGACAAAAAGTGAACACATCTTTGTAATTCTGTCTGTCTGTCAGTTGTCTATCTATCCCTGACATAAGGCGGACCCATCTGTTTGTCTGTGTTGTGTGTTTGTTGTCTGTCTGTCCCTGACATCAGGTGGAACATCTGTCGGCAGACATTCTCCACGGGGAAGTCAACCAGACACATTCACAACTGTGTGTTACGTCACACTCTAGACCTGTCTTACCTGGTATCCGAGCGGTCACATGACCTTTCCAGCCAGCTGTTAATTCTTCTTCCTGGAAAATAAAAGACAACAAAAACATCGGATCGATGACACTGGAGTCAGGGGGCAACAAACCAAGGACAAACACCTGGCTGTGTTTGGTCGTCTTTTTCAAATTCTATAACAGGTGTTAGATTGTTCCGTTTCTTGGATGACTTCATTTTGAGCTGATACGGTTTGATTTGCGACGAATCGATTCTATTTCAATATTCTGCAACACTGTTTAGTTTCTTGTTGGGACCACCAAGTTCAGTCATTTTCCGCGACAATTTTGTGGAGTTTTTGAATCGATATTATTTTGTTCTATGACGAGTGTGGCTAGATTTAGTTACAACACCTCTTTGTGATGACAAAACTCTGGTACCAACTGAGGCAATATGCCACGGTGAAAAAAAAATAAAATAAAAGCAACACAGAGCAAGAGGAGGACCGCTTAAGACCGAGACACGGATCATGAGCAACATTAAAAAATGAAAATAACTTTTACAGCACGTTTAAAGAACGAACCAACTTTATTTTCAAGAGGCCACAAATTGATAACGCAGGCCCATCTTACAGAAAGCCCTTCGAAACACCCATCTCTCACACCCCTGACACATAACATCTTCTCCCTCACCTACATCTTCTGAATCAGCTGTAACATCTTCTCCTTTACCTGTAAAATCTTCTCCCTCACATGTAACATCATCTTCCGCACCCACTGCATCTTCTCCCTCACCTGTAACACCTTCTCCCTCGCCAGAAACATCTTCTCCTCCACCTATAGTATTTTCTTCCTTACCTGTAACACCTTCTACCTAACATACATCTTCTCCCTCACCTATAACATCTTCTCCTTCACCTGTAACGTCTCCCTCACCTACAACATCTTCTCCCTCACCTATAACATCTTCTCCTTCACCTTTAACGTCCCCCTCACCTGTAACATCTTCTCCCTCACCTATAACATCTTTTCCCTCTCACGTGAAACATCTCTGTTACCTAAAACATCTTCTCCCTCACCCACAACATCTTCTTCCACACCTGTAAACTATTTCCCCTCATCTATAACATCTTATCCCTCACCTATAACATCTTCTCACGTCACTTTCCGCACCTATAACATTTTCTACCTCACCTACAACATCTTCTCAACCAGCTGTAACATCTTCTCCTATACCTGTAACATCTTCTCCCTCACCTATAACATCTTTTCCCTCACCTGTAACACCTTTTCCCTGACGTACAACATCCTCTCCTTCACCTGTAACATCTTGTCCCTCACCTTAACATCTTCTCCCTCACCTGTAACAACTTTTCCCTCACATGTAACATCTTCTCCCTCACCTGTAACATCTTGTCCCTCACCTACAACATGTGCTCCCTAATCTATAATATTTTCTCACTGACCTGTAACACCTTCCTCCTCACCTGTAACATCTTCTCCCTCACCTGTAACATCTTCTCCCTCACCTGTAACATCTTCTCCCTCACCTGTAACATCTTCTCCCTCACCTATACCATATTGTCTCTCCTCTTTAACACTAGCCCCATGTGCCAGAATATCTGTCTATCCAACCCCCCCCCCCCGCAACCTCAATCACCCTCTAGTTTTATGTTGCGCCTATTTACCGGGCCTGTTTGCAGACGATGTCAGCCTAGTTATGATTTATCAACCTCCACAGTCTGACCTCCAGCCATCACCTGTTCCTCACGACTGCGTCTTCCCTCAGTTCTCTAATTAAAGTCAAATCGACCCCAGTCCGGGTCCTGTCAATCTTCTTCACACGTTCGGCGTTTGATTCTTTTTCTCCAGCCCCGAAGGTAAAAACAGGGGGGGGGGGGGGGGGGGGTTGGTTGGAGGTGTGTGAGGCGGGATGTCTCAAAACTGCAGACCCTATCAATTTAGCGATCATATTTTGCCTGGATCTGTATGTGCCGCATATTTTGCCTGGATCTGTATGTGCCGCATATTTTGCCTGGATCTGTATGTGCCGCATATTTTGCCTGGATCTGTATGTGCCGCATATTTTGCCTGGATCTGTATGTGCCGCATATTTTGCCTGGATCTGTATGTGCCGCATATTTTGCCTGGATCTGTATGTGCCGCATATTTTGCCTGGATCTGTATGTGCCGCATATTTTGCCTGGATCTGTATGTGCCGCATATTTTGCCTGGATCTGTGTGTGGCGAGCACCCACCACAGCGCAGTGTTTGAGGTTTGCTTGACTCCAGGCTGGGTTCTTGCGTGTTTTATACAATTGTCTTCATACTTTTGACATATTATCTTCTTATTTGTCTTTTTCTTTCTCATCTCATCCTCTCCTCCTCCTAATCGACCTCTTCTTCTTTTTCTTCTTTTTCTTCTTCTTCTTCTTCTTCGTCTTCTTCTTTTTCCTTCTTTTCTTCCTGCTTTCTATCTATCTTTCTTTCTTTCTTTCTTTCTTTCTTTCTTTCTTTCTTTCTTTCTTTCTTTCTTTCTTTCTTTCTTTCTTTCTTTCTTTCTTTCTGTTCGTTCGTTCGTTCGTTCGTTCGTTCGTTCGTTCGTTCGTTCGTTCGTTCGTTCGTTCGTTCTTTCTTTCTTTCTTTCTTTCTTTCTTTCTTTCTTTCTTTCTTTCTTTCTTTCTTTCTTTCTTTCTTTCTTTCTTTCTTTCTTTCTTTCTTTCTTTCTTTCTTTCTTTCTTTCTTTCTTTCTTTCTTTTCTCTCTTTCTTTCTTCCTTCCTTCCTTCCTTCCTTCCTTCCTTCCTTCCTTCCTTCCTTCCTTCCTTCCTTCCTTCCTTCCTTCCTTCCTCCTTCCTTCCTTCCTTCCTTCCTTCCTTCCTTCCTTCCTTCCTTCCTTCCTTCCTTCCTTCCTTCCTTCCTTCCTTCCTTCCTTCCTTCCTTCCTTCCTTCCTTCCTTCCTTCCTTCCTCCCTTCCTCACTTACGTACCTTTGTTCATATTCATCCCACTTTTCCTATAATGGAGCATAGGCTCTTAATTTCTATATTCTCTACGCTCTTCCTATAACTGCATTGATTCTATGCGCCCCTTCCCCCCACCCCCTTTCCTGCTCCGCTGTTTTGCCTTGCCTCATCTTGTTTTTGCACAACCCTTAATGGCGCCAACCAGTCACAGACATGTTTTTGCACAACCCTTAATGGCGCCAACCACTCATGTATTCTATCTCTCGATGGCAACAATCTAGTACCGACCTCTCGTGACCTTTCAGGGTCCATTCAGTGATGAGGTGCAGACAGCGCCTGGTTGATTGATTTGTTGATTCATCAACTGTGTTCGATACCGAGCTAAGAAATGACAAGTTGTCTGGGTAAAACAATAAATATATTTTCCCTCGGTTAGGGAAGAAATAAGTAATCCACCCTGATGGCAGCTAAGTAAAGACAAAAGTGATCCACCCTGATGGCAGCTAAGTAAAGACAAAAGTAATCCACCCATGGACACGCAGGCCCCATGGAACAAGTGCAGAACAAGTAACCACAGACTGAAGAAGACCACAAATAGAGGCCTCACTCCAAGACAGAATGAGATGGAAACTATTTTTATCTCGAAAGCTACACACTTGTCAAAAACCTGTTAGGCGAAGGTTGCGGTGACAATATTTCTTGACATTCCATCTTGACTGGTCGCCATTTGCATTCTCCGGGAGTCCGTGCAAGCGCTATCCTGCACCGATGGGAACGTGGGCCGCTGTTGAGGAATTTCAAAGCTGATACCGCTAGGCCCGTTATCATACATGGCCGACACTTGTGCTGTGAAATTCCTGCCTAGAGTTAATTACAGCCTAGTTGGTTTTCTTAGGGAGAGGAGGAATGTATGCACTTTTGTAGACCTCCTTCTCCTCCACCTTTCTGTTGTGAATTTGTGGGGCAAGTGTAATCTCATCGCGTAGAATAGATATGGTCAATTATTATTTGGAAGCCGTTGTGTTTTAGCGGCAAGACGCTCGCCTGCCGATCAGAAGGTCGTGAGTTCAGGGCCTGGCGGAGCTTGTTTTTTTTTTTTCAAAATGTCCTTGGCTCCCAGGTCGACCTAGGGTTGAGTGGGTACCGGGTACAGTTCTGGGAAGTAAAGTGAATGGGTGTAATGATGACCACATGAGCCACCAAGTGCCGATTGGTCTATAGAAGTAGGTTTAGCCCTATTTGTCCCGTGCGCTTGAAAGCGTGGTAAGGGATCCTTCACTTTAACTAACTGACAAGTGCTGGAACAAGAGAAGACAGACGTGCATCACTTGTGCGCTTGAAAGCGTGGTAAGGGATCCTTCACTTTAACTTACTGACAAGTGCTGGAACAAGAGAAGACAGACGTGCATCACTTGTGCGCTTGAAAGCGTGGTAAGGGATCCTTCACTTTAACTTACTGACAAGTGCTGGAACAAGAGAAGACAGACGTGCATCACTTGTGCGCTTGAAAGCGTGGTAAGGGATCCTTCACTTTAACTAACTGACAAGTGCTGGAACAAGAGAAGACAGACGTGCATCACTTGTGCGCTTGAAGGCGTGGTAGAGGATCCTTCACTTTAACTTACTGACAAGTGCTGGAACAAGAGAAGGCAGACGTGCATCACTAACACATTGAGAACGCAGACGTGCATCATTAACACATTTCTAACCGAATCCACATTCGTTAGCGGAGGCCACAAACCAGCGGACACATTTCTTGATCACAGGAACTCGTTAACTGAGTCACTAATTAGCCGAGGTATCAGTTGAACACGCAGACACGTGCGACAGGAGAACTGACACAAGATGTAGGGGTTGCGAGAGGAGAACTGACACAAGATGTAGGGGTTGCGACAGGAGAACTGACACAAGATGTATGGGTTGTGACAGGAGAACTGACACAAGATGTAGGGGTTGTGACAGGAGAACTGACACAAGATGTAGGGGTTGCGAGAGGAGAACTGACGCAAGATGTAGGGGTTGTGACAGGATAACTGACGCAAGATGTAGGGGTTGTGACAGGAGAACTGACACAAGATGTAGGGGTTTTGACAGGAGAACTGACACAAGATGTAGGGTTTGCGACAGGAGAACTGACACAAAATGTAGGGGTGCTTTCAGGGAGTCAGACGGTAAAACGCTGTGATGTTTGTTCACAGAAGATCTACTACATGATAATGATGAGATGGCGAACAAGCCATGGACAGAAATGATAGAAAGAAATGAATCTGATTCAATATCTGCACACGTTTCGCAGTTTAAAAAAATCCAAAGAGAATCCACTGAATGATGACTTGAATATTGTGTTTCCTTTCCACAGCCAAGTTGCCATCTATCAGTGCTCTCAATGTCCCCAAGAAGCAAGCAGTGGACCGGAACATCACGCTGGAGTGCCGGGTGGACAGCAACCCTCCGGCTTTGTTCTCCTGGTTCAAAGATGGCGTCATCATCGCCAAAAATTCAGACAAGTACCAGGTCAGGAACGGCAAGTAAGTGGAGATATGTCGTCTTGTTGGTCAGTGTCAGATATTCTTTTTCTTCTTTCGTTGTCGTCTTGTTGGTCAGTGTCAGATATTCTGCTTCTTCTTTAGTTCGCATGAAATAAATTATCTATATCTGCAATGCTGTCTCTAGTATGAATTTCACTGTCTTTTGTAATTCACTAAGCGGCCCGTAAAGTTTGACTTCCACAAGTGTCTCTTTTGGCCAAAAGTTTTGCCTGAAGGCGTTGAATCTGGGACAGTCTTGAAGGATGTGATCTGTGGTTTCAGGAGCCAGTCCACAAATACACATGGCTGATTGGCCAATCTTAAATTTGTTGCACATGTGGCAGCGAAGTTGATTGTGCTCTGTTCTAAGGCAGACAATCTAAGATTCTGGTGTATGTAGAGTTCTAACACAATTCAAACATAATTCCGCAGTTTCCACATGATGCTTAGGAACGAGGGTTGTGTTCAGCATCTATAAGTTTGTTGGGATTTAATTGTAGGGTGTCGACTTGTAACCCCAGAGACACGTCTGGTTTCTTCTTGAGGTCAAACACAATAGTCTGGAGTCAGTGGGGTTAAACTAGAGACTAGACTAGACTGCAGTAATGTTACACCTGTCACAGGCAGGATTTTCTTCGGAAGATTCATTCCTGTGTAACATTGTTACAACATATTGCCGACCAGAAAGCCGTGGCTACAGAGTGTCATGTAACATTGTTACAACATATTGCTGACCAGACCACCATGGTTACAGAGTGTCATGTAACATTGTTGCAACATATTGCTGACCAGACCACCATGGTTACAGAGTGTCATGTAACATTGTTGCAACATATTGCTGACCAGACCACCATGGTTACAGAGTGTCATGTAACATTGTTACAACATATTGCTGACCAGACCACCATGGTTACAGAGTGTCATGTAACATTGTTGCAACATATTGCTGACCAGACCACCATGGTTACAGAGTGTCATGTAACATTGTTGCAACATATTGCTGACCAGACCACCATGGTTACAGAGTGTCATGTAACATTGTTACAACATATTGTTGACCAGACCACCATGGTTACAGAGTGTAATGTAACGTTGTTACAACATATTCCTGACGAAACAAGATTCTCAGCCAGACGGTCGAGGTTACAGACGCTGCGGGTACCTCAAGATTAGGTCTATCGATCGCGTGGCCGCTCGCCAGAGTCAAAAACCCACAAATTCTACACACGGAGATTGCACGCACAAGGGTCGGGTCGACTGCGCCAAATGTGAGGCTTCCAGAATATCCAATCGGGGTTATAAACTTACAAGCTGTGCCCACCTCCCCATCCCTGTCTTGGTGAGCATCTCTAATGAGAGCACGGAGCTAGGGGCGCACTTGCGCACACGTGAATCCCTCGTTTAACGACCAGAAGTCGGGGAGACTATTTACCATCTCGGAGAGCTGAGTTGTCTGTTTGAACTTGTTGTTTGCCAGGAGCCAAATCAGGCGGGAAAATCTACGTTTGGTTCATGTTGTTTTTTAAATTCAATTGCTAGTGTTTTAATGTTACATGTATTTCCGATTATATTTTAAAATAGTGGGTGGAAGTTTTATCTGTATATTGATAAATTCAGTTCTTTATTGGTTTGTAAATTCATAGTTTGAGATGGATTTGAGTGGGGGGGGGGGGGGGGGGGGGGAGGATGTAAAAAACATTGAATTGGATGTTGACTGCTATACCCAGTCCTCGAACCGGCACCTTTACACGACCTCAGGCAGTTGCTAAATCTTGCAACTGTTTGACCACTGCGCAACAGCTCTGAACAGAGCAAGTTTTACACAACGGGTTTACTAGCACAGGATTTCGGTCAGGCTTTTTACCACAGCACGTGAGGGTAACCAGGTTTCCTAGCACATGACATGAGGTTAGTCAGGATTTATAGCACTGAACATGAGTTCAGTCAGGGTTTTCTATCACAGGACCTCAGATCAGCCAGGTTTTTTAGCATCGGACATGACTTCCCTCAGGTGATCGAGCACAGGACATAAGATCGCCCAGATTTTTTGGCAGGAAACATGTGTTCAACCCAGTTTCCTGCTCAGTTTCCTGACACGGGAGATGGGTTCGGTTAGGTTTCCTGGCACGGGACATGCGATCAGCCATGTTTACTGGCACGGGACATGAGATTAGCTAGGTTTCCTGGCACGGAACATGATATTAGCAAGGTTTCCTGGCACGGGACATGAGATTAGCCAGGTTTCCTGGCAAGGGACATGAGATTAGCCAGGTTTCCTGGCACGGAACATGATATTAACCAGGTTTCCTGGCACGGGACATGAGATCAGCCAGGTTTCCTGGCAAGGGACATGAGATTAGCCATGTTTCCTGGCACAGAACATGATATTAGCCAGGTTTCCTGGCGAGATCAGGCATGTTTCCTGACACAGGACATGATATTAACTTGGTTTCCTTACACAGAACATGAGTCGAATAATGTTGGCGCTTTCGGGACATTAATTTAACCAGGCTCACAATACTGCTCGATGCAACTCAGAATTTCTGCTTCTAGCGTTAGGTGACGTTGTCATAGGACCCACTAGAGCAACAGCATCCACTGAGGGGTAAGATTTGAGAATTATCAGTCACACGAACCAGAGGCTAAAGGGGCTACCACAGATAATCAGTCACTCGAACCAGAGGCTAAAGGTGTTACCACAGATAATCAGTCACACGAACCAGAGGCTAAAGGTGCTACCACAGATAATCAGTCACTCGAACCAGAGGCTAAAGGTGCTACCACAGATAATCAGTCACACGAACCAGAGGCTAAAGGTGCTACCACAGATAATCAGTCACTCGAACCAGAGGCTAAAGGGGCTACCACAGATAATCAGTCACTCGAACCAGAGGCTAAAGGTGTTACCACAGATAATCAGTCACACGAACCAGAGGCTAAAGGTGCTACCACAGATAATCAGTCACTCGAACCAGAGGCTAAAGGTGCTACCACAGATAATCAGTCACACGAACCAGAGGCTAAAGGTGCTACCACAGATAATCAGTCACACGAACCAGAGGCTAAAGGTGCTACCACAGATAATCAGTCACTCGAAACAGAGGCTAAAGGTGCTACCACAGATAATCAGTCACACGAACCAGAGGCTAAAGGTGCTACCACAGATAATCAGTCACTCGAACAAGAGGCTAAAGGGGCTACCACAGATAATCAGTCACATGAACCAGAGGCTGAAGGGGCTACCACAGATAATCAGTCACATGAACCAGAGGCTGAAGGGGCTATCACAGATAATCAGTCACATGAACCAGAGGCTGAAGCTACCACCACAGATAATCAGCAGCATCATCAGTTGCTAGGTGGATAAGCATGGACTGTCATAGATCTCCGTTTTACACGATCATCAGAATCTGAGATCATATCTGTGTTCTTGTCTCGACTATGCCATGTGGTCAGGCATCATATATTTATCTTTGTTTCCGTTTACTCTTTTCTCATCAAGTCTTTCCAACAAACACAAAGAGATAACACGGAACATAGTGTTACGGGGGGAGGGGAGAGATAGTGTTACGGGGGGAGGGGAGAGATAGTGTTACGGGGGGAGGGGAGATATAGTGTTACGGGGGGAGGGGAGAGATAGTGTTACGGGGGGAGGGGAGAGATAGTGTTACGTGCAGGGCGAAGAAGGGGTCAGTATCAATAGATTTACTGGACAAAGCCTCTATGAGTGTACTGGGCAGGCACGACAGAAGATATGGGCAGTGCAGTACAGCCTAGCTTGGGTTGAAGACGGCTCCTCATGCTGATAACCATCACACATTAACCGACTTGTAATCTCAGTGTTTACAGTTGCCAGCTGGCCAGGTATTCCCGGCCTATGAAGGACAGCTGTTTCCCAATTTGGTGCTTCTATCCTCGGCAGTTTTCTAAACATCGCAGATATTGTTGATGCTTCTGTTTCTATACATTGTCAAAGCTAGGGCATACCTTTAGTCACCCATTTTTTGTACAATGTCAAAGCTAGGGCATACCCTTAGTCACTCTTTTTTTAACACTACACCAGATGGTCAGGAAGATAGATGAGATGGGAGGCAGAAAGAGACAAAGAGATGGAGAGATAAACAGAAAAGTGGATTACGAGAGGAGGAGGGGAGGGGGAGAAAGGGGTCGAGGGGGTGGGGGGAGGTGGTGGACAGACCAGAGAGGAAGTGTGGCCAAAAACCCGACGGCGAGAATTGTTTCGATACTTCAGAATTGAATATGTGTATAGAAATGATTGCAGCCATCAGTCGATGAAATACTTGAAGAAGGTGATGATGGTGTTTGTGTTGATGGTGATGCTGACGACGATGACGGCACAGGTATCTCAGTCACTGTCAGGTGAATCATTGCGCCACAAGATGAGCATATCTATAGACACCTCGCTTCGATAGTTTCATAGCAGGCTGACTTCTTGTCTTTGATTCAGTGGCTTATGTTGTTGTTTTTCTCTGTGGCTAGTTTAGACAGATGGGTAGACATGTAGACAGACAAACACGCGGGCAATAGGAGAAAGACAAACATACAGGCAGACTTTTGTGGTTAAAACACAAACGGAAGAACAGACAGCGAAGCTGGTTTCAACTGTAAGTGCTCAGTTTCACCCGAAAGCAAATTCAGCACACTGAACTATGTTTGTTTTAGTATCCAGAAGCCATGAGTTGTTAACCCTTAGGCTCGGTATTATGGATATCGCAACCTCTTCCATTGTAAATACCCTAAATCTGGGAGAGATGTAGCTTTTCTGCCTACCCCCGGGAGTGAACCCGGACCACAAGGAGTTCGTCACCCGGTCACCGCGCAATCCGGTTTAGCCAACTACGCTAGAGAGCCGGGCGACTGAACTATATACTTTCCACCAGTGAGGTTCCACATGTGGCTCTGCTAGATACAGGCATGCAAGGCCGGATTAAGACGACGAGGCCCTAATTGAGAAAGCTCTGTGTCCCTACATGTTGTAAATTATTCCAGGTAATCTAAACAATCTGTACAGTATACCGGTGTTTTTTTTTTTTCATGAGGATAATTTAAATATCATGTCATTTAATTTTTAATAATAAAGAAAAAAAATAAACAATGGGTTTGAAAAATCACAGAAACGATCTCATCTTCTAAAAGACTTTGTTAAAAGAAAATGGCATTCGTGCTTATAACAGGAATTCGTTGAGGCCCCTCTGGAGGTGAGGCCCTAAGATGTAGCTTATTTAGATTATGCTTAAATCCAGGACCGCCTGCACAGCTGAAATTGTCTGTTGATCAACACACTGGCACAGAGGTACAAGGTTCGCTTCTAGCTGGAGCAGACCTAGGTGACTCATGACCTAGACCGCATCCATGTTTCAATAATAAAGATATAATGGTGTGCTCCGCCGGATTCCAGGGTAGTGAATCTAATCGCTAGTCTGCTCGAACAAGGGCCAGAAAACATGACAATCGTTAACGCATGGCCCTCTATGCACTTGCCGGTAGGTCCAATGAGCCCAGCTCCATGCTGTTCTGTGTATGTCAAGTGACTTTACTTACGACTCGTCTGTGAAAAGAAATACCGCAATTCTTATCTTCGTAAGCTCATAGTAATTCCATTCTATGCCATTAATGTATTTGTATGTGTTAACTGTAGTTTGATTAAAGTCATCATCAAGTTTCTTGCCGACTCGAGTGGGCGATCATGCCTCTCCACAATCTCCGATCTGCACCTGTATGCGTGTATTAGTTCGTGTGTTGACATTCCTCCATGCCACGACAAAAGGCTGTCAAGAATCTTCTCATGCTGTCTTCCCCTGTCTCTCTTTCCACAGATCTATCCAGTGGTCACAATATGTTCCATTTTCCTTCTTCTCATAGCAGGACCAACAAATGATGACTGTCTCTTTGCCTCTTTCAAAACATCTGGGTTGCTCTTGTTAGCTGTCCAAGGAATTTTAAGGATTCCTCTGTAAAACCACATCTCCGCGGCCTCAAGGTATTGTTCCGCTTGTTTACTAGTTGTCTACGCTTCACACCATCATCATCACGTGCCCTGTCGACTGGTAAGGCGCTCATGCGTCTCCACAGATCTCGATCCCTGGTTGACTGGAACAGCTCTCTAATGATATCCCTTCATGCCATTGTTTTAGCCCATCCGGCAAATACCCCTTTTTTCGCTAATCTTTCCAGTTGTCACGATGTTCACCAATGTCTCTCTTCTCATTATGTGGCCAAAGAACAGTGTTTGTCTTTTTCTTATTGTTGTATAAATAGATCTACTTTCATTAGCCTCTTTCAAGCAATTGTTGTTAGTTACTCTGGCCGTCCAAGGTATGTTACTCGTCTCAGAAACCACACCTCTGTTGCTTCTAAATTCTTCCTAATTTGTTCAGTGACATTACAAGAATAGGTTGTATGTAACATTTTAGCACCGTCTTTCTGACATTAAATGAGAGCGATTTATTGCATAAGATATTTTTCATTTTCTGAAATGCAGTGCTTGACCTATTCTGCTTTTAATCTCTGTCACACATTTTCCATCTAATATGATTGTTCCCAGATATTTGAATTTATTGACTTGGTTAATTCTTTTTTCCTTCAGTTGAGATATCACAACGTGGAGTTATTGTCTTCTTTGATATAACCATTACTTCCGTTTTTTTAATATTCAATGCAAGTCCTTTCTTAGCAAACTCCATCCCCACAATATCCAGCAGTTGTTGTAAATCAGTTGCATTTTCACTATCAAAACTGTATTGTCTGCATAACGCAAATTGTTTATATTGTATCCTCTAACGCTTACTTCTGCCTTGTATTTAATTTCTCTCAAACACAGCCGTATATTAAAACTGGCTATTTGTAGCATGTGTTAATTCTTTTTTCTAACCTCCAGTGATATGGACTTATTGTGTAAACTGTTCTTCATTGTGTAAAATGTTCTTCATTGTGTAAACTGTTCTTCATTGTGTAAAATGTTCTTCATTGTGTAAACTGTTCTTCATTGTGTAAAATGTCCTTCATTGTGTAAAATGTCCTTCATTGTGTAAAATGTTCTTCATTGTGTGAAATGTTCTTCATTGTGTAAAATGTTCTTCATTGTGTGAAATGTCCTTCATTGTGAAAAATGTCCTTCATTGTGTAAAATGTCCTTCATTGTGTAAAATGTTCTTCATTGTGTAAAATGTTCTTCATTGTGTGAAATGTTCTTCATTGTGTAAAATGTCCTTCATTGTGTAAAATGTTCTTCATTGTGTAAAATGTTCGTCATTGTGTAAAATGTCCTTCATTGTGTAAAATGTTCTTCATTGTGTAAAATGTTCTTCATTGTGTGAAATGTCCTTCATTGTGTAAAATGTTCTTCATTGTGTAAAATGTCCTTCATTGTGTAAAATGTCCTTCATTGTGTAAAATGTTCTTCATTGTGTAAAATGTTCTTCATTGTATAAAATGTTCTTCATTGTGTGAAATGTCCTTCATTGTGTAAAATGTTCTTCATTGTGTAAAATGTTCTTCATTGTGTAAAATGCAGTTTTGGCCTGCACTATTCTGTTCTTTATCTCTGTGATACATGTTCTATCAGATGTTATCCATGTGCCTAGATACTGACATCTGTGATACATGTTCCATCGGATGTTATCCATGTGCCTAGATACTGACATCTGTGATACATGTTCCATCGGATGTTATCCATGTGCCTAGATACTGACATCTGTGATACATGTTCTATCAGATGTTATCCATGTGCCTAGATACTGACATCTGTGATACATGTTCTATCAGATGTTATCCATGTGCCTAGATACTGACATCTGTGATACATGTTCTATCAGATGTTATCCATGTGCCTAGATACTGACATCTGTGATACATGTTCTATCAGATGTTATCCATGTGCCTAGATACTGACATCTGTGATACATGTTCCATCGGATGTTATCCATGTGCCTAGATACTGACATCTGTGATACATGTTCCATCGGATGTTATCCATGTGCCTAGATACTGACATCTGTGATACATGTTCTATCAGATGTTATCCATGTGCCTAGATACTGACATCTGTGATACATGTTCTATCAGATGTTATCCATGTGCCTAGATACTGACATCTGTGATACATGTTCTATCAGATGTTATCCATGTGCCTAGATACTGACATCTGTGATACATGTTCTATCAGATGTTATCCATGTGCCTAGATACTGACATATGTGTTACATGTTCCATCGGATGTTATCCATGTGCCTAGATACTGACATCTGTGATGCATGTTCCAGCGGATGTTATCCATGTGCCTAGATACTGACATCTGTGATACATGTTCCATCGGATGTTATCCATGTGCCTAGATACTGACATCTGTGATAATGTTCCATCGGATGTTATCCATGTGCCTAGATACTGACATCTGTGATACATGTTCCATCGGATGTTATCCATGTGCCTAGATACTGACATCTGTGATACATGTTCCATCAGATGTTATCTATGTGCCTAGATACTGACATCGGTGATACATGTTCTATCAAATGTTATCCATGTGCCTAGATACTGACATCTGTGATACATGTTCCATCGGATGTTATCCATGTGCCTAGATACTGACATCTGTGATACATGTTCCATCAGGTGTTATCCATGTGCCTAGATACTGACATCTGTGATACATGTTCTATCAGATGTTATCTATGTGCCTAGATACTGACATCTGTAATACATGTTCCATCGGATGTTATCCATGTGCCTAGAGACTTACATCTGTGATACATGTTCCATCAGATGTTATCCATGTGCCTAGATACTGACATCTGTGATACATGTTCTATCAGATATTATCCATGTGCCTAGATACTTACATTTCTGTTCTTGTCCTAAAATAATGCTTTGACTTTAATCATACATTTAGGCACTATTCTTTTTTTTTTTTTTTTTTTGAAATCCTCATTACTTATGTCTTTCCAATGTTTAATCTGAGGCCCATTGTAGCATTTTCTACCACCACCGCATCTATCAATTCCTGTAGTTCTTTCTGACATTGTCGCTATCAAGTCGGGGCCATCAGCATAACGCAGGTTGTTTATGTTGTGCCCACAGACCACAATTCATGTAGTTCTTTCTGACATTGTCGCTATCAAGACGGGGCTATCAGCATAACGCAGGTTGTTTATGTTGTTCCCACCAACCACAATTCCTGTAGTACTTTCTGACATTGTCGCTATCAAGACGGTGCTATCAGCATAACGCAGGTTGTTTATGTTGTGCCCACCAACCACAATTCCTGTAGTACTTTCTGACATTGTCGCTATCAAGACGGAGCCATCAGCATAACGCAGGTTGTTTATGTTGTGCCCACCGACCACAATTCCTGTAGTACTTTCTGACATTGTCGCTATCAAGACAGTGTCATCAGCATAACGCAGGTTGTTTATGTTGTGCCCACCGACCACAATTCCTGTAGTTCTTTCTGACATTGTCGCTATCAAGACGGTGCCATCAGCATAACGCAGGTTGTTTATGTTGTGCCCACCGACCACAATTCATGTAGTACTTTCTGATATGGTCGCTATCAAGACGGTGCCATCAGCATAACGCAGGTTGTTTATGTTGTGCCCACCAACCACAATTCCTGTAGTACTTTCTGACATTGTCGCTATCAAGACGGTGTCATCAGCATAACGCAGGTAGTTTATGTTGTGCCCACCGACCACAATTCCTGTAGTTCTTTCTGACATTGTCGCTATCAAGACGGAGCCATCAGCATAACGCAGGTTGTTTATGTTGTGCCCACCAACCGCAATTCCTGTAGTACTTTCTGACATTGTCGCTATCAAGACGGAGCCATCAGCATAACGCAGGTTGTTTATGTTGTGCCCACCGACCACAATTCCTGTAGTACTTTCTGACATTGTCGCTATCAAGACGGAGCCATCAGTATAACGCAGGTTGTTTATGTTGTGCCCACCGACCACAATTCCTGTAGTACTTTCTGACATTGTCGCTATCAAGACGGTGTCATCAGCATAACGCAGGTTGTTTATGTTGTGCCCACCGACCACAATTCCTGTAGTTCTTTCTGACATTGTTGCTATCAAGACGGTGCCATCAGCATAACGCAGGTTGTTTATGTTGTGCCCACCGACCACAATTCCTGTAGTTCTTTCTGACATTGTCGCTATCAAGACGGAGCCATCAGTATAACGCAGGTTGTTTATGTTGTGCCCACCGACCACAATTCCTGTAGTACTTTCTGACATTGTCGCTATCAAGACGGTGTCATCAGCATAACGCAGGTTGTTTATGTTGTGCCCACCAACCGCAATTCCTGTAGTACTTTCTGACATTGTCGCTATCAAGACGGTGTCATCAGCATAACGCAGGTTGTTTATGTTGTGCCCACCGACCAAAATTCCTGTAGTTCTTTCTGACATTGTCGCTATCAAGACGGTGCCATCAGCATAACGCAGGTTGTTTATGTTGTGCCCACCGACCACAATTCCTGTAGTACTTTCTGATATTGTCGCTATCAAGACGGTGCCATCAGCATAACGCAGGTTGTTTATGTTGTGCCCACCAACCACAATTCCTGTAGTACTTTCTGACATTGTCGCTATCAAGACGGTGTCTTCAGCATAACGCAGGTTGTTTATGTTGTGCCCACCGACCACAATTCCTGTAGTTCTTTCTGACATTGTTGCTATCAAGACGGTGCCATCAGCATAACGCAGGTTGTTTATGTTGTGCCCACCGACCAAAATTCCTGTAGTTCTTTCTGACATTGTCGCTATCAAGACGGTGCCATCAGCATAACGCAGGTTGTTTATGTTGTGCCCACCGACCACAATTCCTGTAGTACTTTCTGATATTGTCGCTATCAAGACGGTGCCATCAGCATAACGCAGGTTGTTTATGTTGTGCCCACCAACCACAATTCCTGTAGTACTTTCTGACATTGTCGCTATCAAGACGGTGTCTTCAGCATAACGCAGGTTGTTTATGTTGTGCCCACCGACCACAATTCCTGTAGTTCTTTCTGACATTGTTGCTATCAAGACGGTGCCATCAGCATAACGCAGGTTGTTTATGTTGTGCCCACTGACCACAATTCCTGGCATATCTTTGATAGATCTCCTTTAATATTCACTGTATCATGCAAACAAATAAAATGGTAGTGCACATCATTGTCTTACTCTCCTCTATATGCTCTGATGTGTTCCCAACTAGTAATTAATTCTCATAACTGCTGTTTGCTGCAAATATGTGTTCTTTATAATTCGTAAATCTTTTCCATAAATATTTTACTTTTCCAATTGCATGATTATTTCTTCACGTTTCACACAATCAAATGCTTTCGTATAGTCAATGAAGCATAAGTAAAGATCGTTTTTTTTTTTTTTTACTTTTGTAGCTCTTTCTTGTGAAACAAAAAGAGTTTTTAAGATGTATATGGCATAATTTTTACCTTATCCTTCTACAAATCCACATTGTTCATCTCTGATTTCTGGTTTAATTTTGTTTCGTATTTAATTATTCTCAGTCACATTTTTGTCACATATAAGACTTATAAGACATATAATAGGACTTATTGTGCAGTAGTCTTCACATTTTAAAGTGTCTGGTTTCTTTGGCAGAACAATAAATATAGATTTTTAATAGGTCAATGTTACCCACGAAAATAAATGTTATTTAGCAGTTTTGTTGTTATTTCAATTCCAAAATATCCCAAAGCTACAATTTTTTTCCACTGTGATGTTGTCTGGCCCGGGTGCCTTTTCTTTCTTTATGTGACGCAATACACCATCAGCTTCTGCAGCAATTATTGGTGGGCCTTGGCTGTTGTCCTGCAAATATACTTGTGCTCTGTTATCATCATACAGATCTCCCAAGTACCGTGCCCATCTTCTAATTATGTCACTATGCCCCGTTAAAATTTCACTTTGTTTTCCAGTTTTAAACATTTACTAACGTTACATCTCGTCTTTCCTGTTAATATGTTTCTCTGTTGGAGCATGGAATGTGAGTCTTTCCCGTGATTTTTCCCTCATCTCTGCGCACATCTGATTCAGCCAGGTTTCTTTAGCTTCTTTGCATTTGTTCACTATTTCCTTATTATATTCTTTATTATTCTTTTTCCTCCTTCTGTGATCTATTATCTGCAGAATTTCATTTGTCATACATTTATTTTTTGCAACTCAATGTGTTGGGTGAATAAAATCTTTTGATGTCTGTTAAATTGACTCACACAGCATATCCCATTGTTCGTCAATATTTTCGACTTTTTCCTTGCATTATATCTGTTTCGCTTAATTTTTTTTATCATTTTTAACTATTCCTGAATATAACTTGATGTTCTTGGGGTCTTCCTTATAGTCTTGAGTTTCATTCTAAACTTTACTATAACTGAAAATGATCACTGTTGCAGTCTGCTCCTGGTCCAGTCTTTGCTCCAGTTAAACTGCTCCTGGCCCAGTCTTTGCTCCTGTTAAACTGCTCCTGAATCTTTTTGAAATCAGTATGTAGTCAGTTAGATTGCATCATTATCGCTAGGACTTTTTTCAAGTCCACTATCGACAAGGTTGGTATTTAAACCAGGTGGTATCTGGCTGACTGAAGTGCTAATCAAATTAATATAACAAAAATATTATCGACCATTTATAGTTCATTATTGTGAGTGATTGCCGTAGGGGCCCCAGCACACAGGTTTGTCTCGGGGCCCATAATGCTGTTGGGGCGACCCTGTCGAAGAATAAAGGTACCCTATTAGAGTTGCCTAGAAAACAAAGTCATAATTTTGTTGTGTGTGAATAAAAGAAACACACACAAACAGTGTAAACAGACTGTGTGTATCGGGAAACTTGTATTTTCAATGACGGTTAATGTTGTATGTTCAATGACGGTTGATGTTGTATGTTCAGTTACGGTTGATGCTGTATGCTCAATGACGGTGGATGTTGTATGTTTAATGACAGTTGTTGTTGTATGTTCAATGACGGTTAATGTTGCAAGTTCAATGACGGTTGATGTTGTATGTTCTGTGACGGTTGATGCTGTATGCTCATTGACGGTTGCTGTTGTATGTTCAATGACAGTTGATGTTGTATTTTCAGTGACGGTTGATATTGTATGTTCAGTGACGGTTGATGTTGTATGTTCAATGACGGTTGATGTTGTATGTTCAGTGACGGTTGATGTATGTTTAGTGACGGTTGATGTTGTATGTTCAATGACGGTTGATGTTGTATGTTCAATGACGGTTGATGTTGTATGTTCAATAACGGTTGATGTTGTATGTTCAATGATGGTGGATGTTTGTCTGTTGCCAGGCGCCAGTCCACGCTAGTGATTAGAAATTCCGTCATCAACGACACTGGAGAGTACGAGTGTGTGGCCAGGAACCTTCTCGGCGAGGTCCGGCAGAGTAAACCCTTGACAGGTGAGTGACCGGCCGCCAGTCTTTGTTTGTTTGTTGCCTGTCATCATCTTCATCATCATCATCATTATCAT
This sequence comes from Candidula unifasciata, assembly GCA_905116865.2. NCBI lineage: Eukaryota > Metazoa > Mollusca > Gastropoda > Stylommatophora > Geomitridae > Candidula > Candidula unifasciata. Next base: position 280,294 of record CAJHNH020000002.1, read on the forward strand.
AAACATTATCTGATCATCATCATCATCATCATAAACATCATCTGAATATCATCATCATCATCATGACTACATCACTGTTATTGTCCTCATCGCGTAGATCAGTCATTCTAACGATGACCGGCGGGAACATCATCACTATCAGTATCATTAGCACACACACACTCACACACACGCACTCACACACACACACACGCGCGCGCACACACACGCGCACACACACGCACACACACACACACACTCGCGCACGCACGCGCACACATACACTTCTAAAAGATTTGAGTGAAAGATTTAGACTGTGGAGGAAGAGGCAGGGGTTGACCAGCTCGAAGTGTTGTTTTTCGTGACTAGAGAACTTTCAAGGAGCTCAAAGTCTTTCTTGTTAAGCACGATGTTAGAATGTAGTATACTGACCAGAGACTAGACAGGACATGTTAGAATGTAGTATTTTACCAGAGACTATATATATATATAGCAAGGACAGTGTTGGCTGGGTTGTCCACGTCACTTCTGAAGCGATTACAAGGTTCGCTGGGTTGTCCACGTCACTTCTGAAGCGATTACAAGGTTCGCTGGGTTGTCCACGTCACTTCTGAAGCGATTACAAGGTTCGCTGGGTGTCCACGTCACTTCTGAAGCGATTACAAGGTTCGCTGGGTTGTCCACGTCACTTCTGAAGCGATTAGAAGGTTCGCTGGGTTCTCCACGTCACTTCTGAAGCGATTACAAGGTTCGCTGGGTTGTCCACGTCACTTCTGAAGAGATTACAAGGTTCGCTGGGTGTCCACGTCACTTCTGAAGCGATTACAAGGTTCGCTGGGTTGTCCACGTCACGTCTGAAGCGATTAGAAGGTTCGCTGGGTTCTCCACGTCACTTCTGAAGCGATTACAAGGTTCGCTGGGTTGTCCATGTTACTTCTGAAGCGAGGACAGTGTTCTCTGGGTTGTCCACGTCACTTCTGAAGCGAGGACAGTGTTCTCTGAGTTGTCCACATCACTTTTGAAGCCAGGACAGTGTTCTCTGAGTTGTCCACGTCACTTCTGAAGCGAGGACAGTGTTCGCTGGGTTGTCCACGTTACTTGTGAAAATCTGTTTGGCATGCAGTCTCTGAACAGTGACCCAATTATTTTACTTGGTGTGAATTTGTGTGTGTGTTTTCATGAAGTTGTTCTTTCAAAGTGTTTTTGGATGTGCCGAATCTTTGATGTATTTGCATAACATCTTGTATCAGTTGCCACATTTCGTCAAATATTGTATCCAATATCACATTTCCCCACATATTTTATCGTATGTCACGGTTTTGTTTTTCTCCCGGAAACCCTTACCTGTTAATGCTTGCCATGCTTTATGTTTTAAAAAAATACTGCAGTATGCACTTGATCTGGAACTACCATACCCTTAGCTGATTTATGTTGAGTGATAACATCTTGTCAGTCTTCTCCATCGTCTTGTCTAGAATACAAAAGGCAAGAGGATCGACATTATTGCTCCAGGTGTTATCCCATAAGGCAGGGCAGTTTTTGGCCTACTAGAGCGTCAGACAACGCACAGAACTCCGTAGCTCCAACTATGTGCGAAAAACACCTGCACACTCGAACCGTAGGACAGAGTCGGAACTTGAACAGCCAACAGTTGACGCTTTCACCAACAGACGGTGTCAACGGTTGTCGGCATATCTCATAATAGTTCATTAAGCGTGGTCGCACCTCGAGATAAATACAAAGACAATTTTTAGCACGCTGCGGTAGGCATTTTATGCAGTATGATACACTTTGAGTGTGAAACAAGGGAAAAAACTCTTTTTTGACAGTGTCGAGGAAAGACAATTCAAAGTTTAACTTTTAAGTATCTTCTTGCCTTCTTTAATAATGTCACAATTAATAGCCGACATTTCTTTATTTTCGCCGCGGCACCCCTGGCAAACGCACCCAGTTTGAGAACCTCTGCTGTAATGCCTCGGTCGAGTCAGCAGGCAAAGACCTTGCCAGCTGCTGTACCACGCAACCGGGTCGCAGTTCCCCCCCCCCCCCGCTACGACAGACTTAGGCAACAGCAACTATTGTGTTAATGAGAGAGTTATTTCAGTCCATCGCAGTGTATGCAGAAACGGGTGTAAGGTAACCCCTATTCGTATTCGGTCCAACCGCAAGTATTCGGCCGAATACCGAATAGTTATTAAATCCACTAATTAGCCCCGAAGCGAATACGAAGCGAATATTCAGTACAGCTCTAATTTCTACCAACATACGTTTGAGTGTTAAATAACTTGTCTCAGCCGACCAAGATGACGTTAAACTAAGGATATTAACCATGCAGTCGAAAAGAACATTCTAAGAAAAGAACTACCCATAGATTGTGTCTGTTAAGTGGGCTTTCGTGGCATTCTGCAAGAAAACTGGACCAACCGTTGAAGTGAACCAAATACGGTTAGCAGATTGAACCACATCAACACAAGACTACATGCTGCCTTACTACAACCTCGTTATCTGCCTTACTACAACCTCGTTATCTGCCTTACTACAACCTCGTTATCTGCCTTACTACAACCTCGTTATCTGCCTTACTACAACCTCGTTATCTGCCTTACTACAACCTCGTTATCTGCCTTACTACAACCTCGTTATCTGCCTTACTACAACTTCGTTATCTGCCTTACTACAACCTCATTATCTGCCTTACTACAACCTCGTTATCTGCCTTACTACAACCTCGTTATCTGCATTACTACAACCTCGTTATCTGCCTTACTACAACCTCGTTATCTGCCTTACTACAACCTCGTTATAATGTGTACAGACACCATTACATTCCACCAGACGACCCCAATGCTTTGTAGAGCTTCTATTCCCGGAACACGGATTTCCCCAAAGCGCCCCAGACGACCAGGTACACCTGGTCTGTGTTACCAAAACATCAGACCATGGGGAAGGCGAGGCTGACTAGGAGAGCATCATCGTGCCGTCTGAAAATCAGTCTAGAACTTCCTCTCACTTATACATATTGTTTTCCTTTCAATGCGCTGTTACTTGTTATCGTCGCCTCTACCGTCTTTCTACGTGTGCTTTGATAGACCCACTTCCCTGCTGTTTCTCCATGATTTCGTCTGTTCAGACACCAATCCCTGCTCGAGTGCCCTGTCTGGTTCCCCCTGGGCTCAGGTCGTTACTCGGTTAAGTAATTTACTGAAAACATTCAGCCCACGATGAGTAGCCTACAACGTATCTGTTTCCGAGTTTTCGCCCTTTAAACCCGATGACCTAGCAATCTTTCCGGTTATTTCTCCTAGAACTAGCTAATGGGACTGAACAACCGAAGCTGCGACTGTGTGTTTGGCAAGCAGATAGCGCTGAGTCAACAAATCTGGCATTGGCAGAGCAATTATGTACCTGCAGACGGATATGAAGTCGTTACGGAATAAGATGGAAGGACAGTTACAGTCAGAGAAAAGATGTCCTCCTATAGCTATCCCAGTAACCTTCTTTTCTGCATAGTTTATTTCTGGTGACCACATTTTTCTGAGGCCGACATTAGTCAGAATGTCTGCAAAAACATGGCGGGACTTTTCTGAACTCCGCCCCAATACAAGATGCTTTTATATTTGTCTGTTAAAGCCACACCTCGGCGGTCGTCGAATAATAACTTAACGGTTGAAGGGGGTTTCTAGAATTTGCGATCCTGGAGGTGTCAGTCAGTCAATCATGGCGTGACTTGGTCTCACAGAGTACAGATTAAGTGACTGTCTTCCGCACAGCCAGCAGAACTTGCTGTCGACGTTACGGGTGAGCCAGTTATCACATCTGTTGGGGTTGAGCCGGATGTCTGCAATGTGCCCTGTTGGTTTGCCATCCTAAATAAGATTCTTGCAGTCTCGGAGGTTTTCTGACCTTCCGGTATCCGCCCGGAAGCAAGCAACGAAAAGAAAGAAGAAATGAGGTGGGGGGGGGGGTGAGAGAGAACAAAATGACATATCAGAAAATGCATTTATAGGCCAGTTTGACAAGATAACATATTTTTCTATCAGCAATTTATCACATACAGTAGAAGGCATGTCCCCGTATAGGTTCCGAGACCCCATTGTGGGGGGGGGGGGGGAACAAGAATAGACCAACTGCCTCCAAATCAAGCTTGTCGTAAGAGTTAACTAATTAAAAGCTTTCTTCTAAGTCGGAGTGCAAGGAACCAACAGTCCGTATACAAATAAGTCAGATCTGTGAAGCGGATATGCACGCAACACTGGAACAAGTCTTAAGTCTAGAGGTTGATGAACAACCAAAAGTTTCCGCCGGAGTTTACAGCCTGTGAATGCGAAAAAGAAAGTAGTGTTCTGGCATGATTAACCCAGCCTAAAATGGGCACCAGGATATCTCTTAGGAAGTAAAGTCAGACAGAGTTATCTGGGCCGAATAGGCCACTGAGTTCAGCCTTAGATGCCAGATGCTCAGCTGGAACCCGAGACCGGACATCCATAGGGATTCTCACCCGACGCACAAGGATAGTAACACATCAGTGCTCCGCTCTGCTTCTAACTCAAGCCGGATTCCCAATATTCTCAGCGCAGTGCACGATTCTGTAGCACCGGCGAGGATCCAGACATACTTTGGGTATATTTTTAACTCCAGATTTTGCCCGGGCAGCGTCGTTAGGATACTCTTTTTGATTTCCAACTACAAAGGGATTTTTTACGTTCGTCCGATCTTATCACCCAGAAATACGGGAAAATTCCTAGAAGTCCACGTGAATAAATCCCTGCCTTCACCGGGGTTTGAACCGGGACCTCCAGCACTCGAGGCTGACGTCATGCCTGGAGACTGTACGAGACGCAACAATACGTAAAGCATACAATTATTTAGTCTTTGGTGGTTGAAATACATAGAACACAACGAATTAGTGAAAATGTAACAGTCACTAATGGAAACACTTTAATTGTTAAATATGGAAAGACATAAGTACACGTGGGTGAGGAGTTAAAGTTACCTAGAAGACAGAAAACCGGTTGTTGTGCTAGAGCTACAGGAATGTCTAACAGTAGTTGAAGTTACCTAGAAGACAGAACACCGGTTGTTGTGCCAGAGTTGCAGGGATGTCTAACAGTAGTAGAAGTTACCTAGAAGACAGAACACCGGTTGTTGTGCCAGAGTTGTAGGGATGTCTAGCAGTAGTTGAAGTTACCTAGAAGACAGAACACCGGTTGTTGTGCTAGAGCTGCAGGGATGTCTAGCAGTAGTTGAAGTTACCTAGAAGACAGATGGTCGTGTGGCAGTACTTGATCGTCTGTCATGTCATGACAATGACGAGGGCAGTCTAGCCTGCCTATTGGTTCGAATCCTTGTAACCATTCCAGCAGCTGAAATACAACAAGTGAATAGTTCTCCAGCTTCGATCATAGCGACTTCCCGCACGCTTTTTATAATGTCGTTGGCGATAACGTAATTTAACGTCATTAGAACTCACACAGAGAGGAAATAGCAAGTAAACATGGAAACAACAACAACGGCTGTTTACTTTTCTAGGTGTTAACCTTCAGACATTCAAGGTTATACATATTTATCTTAAGCTGAACAACTTGTCCTATGTTACACAATTGTAGATGGATATAACATGACAGAGCTGAAGCGATGGGGGACAGCAAAGAAACATAAAAACGCTGTGGCCTGGCCTTGGCAAGTGTGATAACCTCACGGTTCTGCGATCGTGGGGAACGCACAACATTGATAACTGGCCATCCGCCGGCAGATTTGAGTGACAGTCTTGGAGTGAAGTGTGGCTTCTCCACCACCTGACAGTATGGCCACTGCTGGGTCTGGCGCATGTCCTGGCTCTGTTTTATCTTGTTTATGTTGTTTTTACAGCTTTGGCAATTACTACATTATTTATTTATGTTATTATCCATTTGTGATCTTCTACTCTCAGACAGGTTGACCTCTGGTGCGTCTTTGTAGACAGAATTCTTAGAGTTGTTTTCAATGTCATGATGGTAAAGTTTCAAGTAGCATTCCAGAGGGGACAGTCCCATTAATCGATCGATCTTCCTTCAAATGTCTGATCTAGAGCCGATATTCAATCATTCATTGTCACGTTGATCGACACCTATTCATGTGACTGATTTAGAGCAGACATTCAATCATTCATCGTCATGCCGATCGATCCCCCTTCATATGTATCTAAGGTTACACTTGACGCCTCGTCGTTCCCTGATGCCCCTTCTTTGTGCTTATCATATTTCTCCAGCCAGGTTGGGAAAGGTAGCTGATACCACGGCATTCCCGTCCAATGGTCAAACCATTATATTTATTGTTCTTTCAGAAAGTCTAGGATTTCTGGCAGTTCTAGTCTTCTTTAATTATTGTTGTTATAATTGTCCCCCCCCCCCTTTTTCCCCCTGTGTTACCTCGACAGCCTGTCTAAGACATCTCATCTCGGTGGCCAAGTAGTTAAGTCATTTATATCGCACTCTGAAGGTTGGGAGTTCGTTTCGCGGACGCATCGTTTAGTTCGCGTGTGCAGTCTTTACGGATATTCCTGCGGATCGTTGCTGGCGCTATGGACTTTGCACTTTGTGTGACCTTCCCTACAGGCGGCTAGTCGTAGTGTGGTGAGAGACGGAACCATGTGTGATATAAAATCAAGAGCAGTGAAGTTAACAGTCAGCATTGTTCTGATTGTCCTCTTGTTTGATGAGTGGAGTCCATGTTTGACAAGTGTAACATGATAGTGTTGCCTGACCGCTGTTGTGCTAATATCAAAAGGTAGATTAACACAGACTTTGACTAGATAGCTCAGTGAAAGCAAAATACGACCTCAAACAAAGTGGAATGTTTCCACCAAAATACGACAACACAGAGAAATGTTTCCACCAAAATACGACAACACAGTGGAATGTTTCCACAAAAATACGACCACAGACACAGTGGAATGTTTCCACCAAAATACGACAACACAGTGGAATGTTTCCACCAAAATACGACCACAGACACAGTGGAATGTTTCCACCAATATACGACAAAGACACCGTGGAATGTTTCCACCAATATACGACAAAGACACAGTGGAATGTTTCCACCAATATACGACAAAGACACCGTGGAATGTTTCCACCAAAAAACGACCACAGACACCAGGAAATGTTTCCACCAAAATACGACAACACCGTGGAATGTTTCCACCAAAATGCGACCACAGACACCGGGGAATGTTTCCATCAATAGACGACCGCAGACACCGAGGAATGTTGTCACCAAAATACGACAACACAGTGGAATATTTCCACCAAAAAAAGACCACAAACACAGTGGAATGTTTCCACCAAAATACAACCTCAGACACAGTGGAATGTTTCCTCCAAAATACGACTGCAGACACAGTAGAATGCTTCCACCAAAAAACGACCACGGACACCGGGAAATGTTTCCACCAAAAGACGACAACACAGTGGAATGTTTTCACCAAAATGCGACCACAGACACCGGGGAATGTTTCCACCAATATACGACAAAGACACCGTGGAATGTTTCCACCAAACTACGACCACAGACACCGGGAAATGTTTTCACCAATATACGACCACAGACACCGGGGAATGTTTCCACCAATATACGACCACAGACACCTGGGAATGTTTCCACCAAAATGCGACCACAGACACCGGGGAATGTTTCCACCAAACTACGACCACAGACACCGGGGAATGTTTCCACCAATATACGACCACAGACACCGGGGAATGTTTCCACCAAAATGCGACCACAGACACCGGGGAATGTTTCCTCCAAAATACGATTACAGACACCGGGAATGTTTCCACCAAAATACGACTAAAGACACAGTGGCATGTTTCCACCAAAATCTTCCCCATTTAGATCAGCGAGGAAAACCTTTCCCAGGGGCCATTTAGTTATTTATGACATCATTAAGTTAGTTGCGTATCCTTTACAGGACGTTACAGAACCAACCCTAACAGCCCCTGACTGTTGTGTGGTTTCTCTAGGCAGTTTACATCCTGTAGTTTGCCATTGCTCCCTGGACGGTCGGCTTTCTTGATACCACTATCGAAACACACGCAAGGCGCATTGCCCGCAGCTGGGATCGAACCTGGCATCCCAGCATTACAAAGCGAAGCGTTCGCATCGACTTAGCCACAGAGCCGACATGACGTCATTAACAGGCCGAAAATATTAACTTAAAAAGGAGCCTTTTTTTTGGTTTAAAAAAAATCCAACACAATAAGTAGGGCTGGTCGGTGTCCCTCATAAAATCAAGCCTAATGACAAAACAAACGTTTCGGTCGGAAAGCCTTCATCAGCATCACTGTGGACAATGATACAACTATTAATGTGACCAAATTTTCAATTGTAATTTGGCCGGGTCATATCAGATGGTTTCACTGGCCTTGTATGGCCAGCGGACGGAACTCTCCGCCACTGCTGTGACTAATAACCACTTAACTAATTTGCTCATAGATGTTATTTTGGTCTGTGGTGGCTCGTTTATGACTTGCGATAGACTCATTTTTGTGTAAACATGAGAAATGAAGAATGAATAGTTTGGGAAATGAAGAAGAGAAGTCAGCGCTGCCGGGGGGCCAGATAAGCTGTTGACTATCTTCTCATGTCTTCCGCGTCTATCATAGAGCAAGTTGCGTCCTACACAAGAATGCAACCACCCGCGGGAAGGCAGACACCACAGCGAACTGTTCGGATAAAGCCGAGATTAATCTCGTACAGTTTTTTCTGCTCTCATCTTATCTGGGGAAATGTGCAAACAGTTTAACCATCGCTGTAGCTATACCTGAGCAGGCCGCGATGTATATAGTTGTAACAATATGTATGGAGATTGAAATGATAACATAAAAAGTAGACAAGGGGAGTTTATTTATGTCGTGGGGAGAGTTGTCTCTCATGAGTGAGCTGTGTGGGTTTTGAGGGTGAGACTTGGGCGCCGACGGCAGCGTTCATGTGACCACAGGGTGCGCTGAAGGATGGGGAGGTAGATGGTTGTGAGCTGTGCTTGTGGTGCAGTGATACAACTGGTAGACGTCGCCGGCAAGGTTGTAACAGATAGCCAGTCACTTGGAAACCATGTGTGGATGCCGTGGGAATGTTTATGTTGGTTTAGTGCTGTTGATGAAGTTGTGTTTGTGGTTCAGGAGACCACGCTGGGTTGTCAAGGGAGTAAAGCTTCTTGTAGAAGTTGCTGCACTAGAGGGCGGTTGGTGGCCGTCAGAGACAATAGGGGATAAACAATGGGAAAGATCGTCTTGTCAGTCTTAGTGAAAGCTCGAGTTAATCTGTCTAAACATTCATTAATGTATTTCCCATGGCTTGTCCTTCCCTGCTTTATCGCCTCCTTCCTCTTCCTCGTTCTTCTTCCTCTTCCTTCTTCTTCTTCTTCCTCCTCTTTCTTCTTCCTCTTCCTCCTTCTTCTTCCCCTTCCTCCTTCTTCTTCCTCTTCCTCATTCTTCTTCTTCCTCCTCCTTCTTCCTCTTTTTCTTTCTCTTCCTCTTCCTCCTTCTTCTTCATCTTCCTCCTCTTTCTTATTCCTCTTCCTCTCTCTTTTCTTCCTCCTCCTCCTTCTTCTTCCTCTTCCTCTTCCTTCCTCTTCTTCTTCCTCCTCCTTCTTCTTCCGCTTCCTCCTTCATATTCCTCTTTCTCTTTCTTTCTCCTTCTCCTCCTTCTTCCTCTTCCTTATCATCCTTCTTCTTCTTCATTCTCTTCCTTCTTCTTCTTCATTCTCTTCCTCCTTCTTTTTCTTCATCGTCTGCTCTTGGTCAACTTTTAACTGAGCTCTTAAGTGATGAACTTATTCTGTGTCGGAAAATTATACGCATGAAAGGCAGATGATGGGGCAGTATTCTTGCAACAAATAATAAATGTGAGGGACACATATCTCCTTAAAGTATACACTGACTGAGGGGACCGTCCTGACTGCTAATTTTGCATCTGATGTTTCTGTTTGGTCATCTACACTGACCACAGTCGAGTAACTCACAAAGTGTGAGTCTGTGCGCAGGCGTGTCTGTGTATTATATAAGCACGACAGTGAGACTCTATATGTGTTACATTGTGTGTGTTGATGACACGTTACCGTGTATGTCTGTGTGTTTACCGTTGTGTGTGTTTGCCACAAGTCCGGTATTCATGAGTTCCAATCTCTCTTACTTTCAGTGCACTCCCTCCCCACACAGATAAGACCAAGTAGGTGTTTGTGTGTCTGTCTGTGTGTGTGTTCGGGTGTTTGTGTTTAAATATATATGTTTGTTTCTATTTATATCTGTCTATTTCTGTTTATGTCTATTTGGAGCTCGGTGTGAGTGTGTGTCTTTATGTGTGTTCTGTCTGGGTTTGTGTGTATCTACATGCGTCTGTGTATGATGTTTTGCGCTTTTGAATGTCTGTGGATGTCTGTTTGTGTCTGATTGTATCTCTATCTTATCTGTTTGTCAGTATATGAATGTGTATGTTTATTTATTTTGTTGTTGTTGTTGTTTTTGTTGTAGTCGGCATGCATTAATACATTTATGTGTTTTTCTGTCAATTTTCGTCTGATTTGATCTATCTTTCTCTACCTCTTCTTATCCTCTCCCTCCTCTTCCTCCTCCTCCTTTTTTTCTTGTTGTTGTTCTTGTTGTTGTTGTTGTTGTTGTTGTTGTTGTTGTTGTTGTTCTTCTTCTTCTTCTTCTTCTTCTTCTTCTTCTTCTTCTTCTTCTTCTTCTTCTTCTTCTTCTTCTTCTTCTTCTTCTTCTTCTTCTTCTTCTTCTTCTTCTTCTTCTTCTTCCTTCTCTAGTCATGTTCTGCCCCATAGCACCAAGTTTTAAAGAGACATTCACTGCGAGCCCCGGCATGTGCTCCTTAGAAGCTGGTATTTGCGTCCTTGGATATTCCGTATATCCATCTCATGAGTGGTCGACCTCTAGTTCTCCTTCAATTGTGTCTGAGTACGAATTTGCAGGACATCAGGAGTCTCTCTTGGCGATGGTGAAACGTCGCAAGCTAGCTTGGTTGGGGCACGTTGTGAGATATGATTCGATTGCAAAGACTGTGCTTCAAGAAACATCAAAGGGGGTGGCGGTGGGGGGGGGGGGGGAGGGGGCGGGTTGGGGATAGTCTAAGAAGAGAAGGGCAAAGAAGAACCTGGAATTACAACATCAAGAAATGGACAGGACTAAGTTATCATACACTTTTTCATCAAGCAAAAGAAAGAGATAGCGGGTTTTATGTGCTAGCGCTTCCGCCAGTACACTTCCAGGACCCTAATGGATCAAAGGTTATGTTATGTCAAGCGATAGGGGTCTCAATGGTGCACTGTCGTGTGGTAGTTGTGGCACAGGTCCGAAACATTTCATCTGTTGTCTGGTGTAAGTTAGTACTGGTTCGGGCCCAGCTAGTTTCCTGATACTGTCATTTCTAATCCTGCCGTTTTTTGTTTTCTGTAAGAATCCTAGAAATTCTATTAAGTTTTTTGTTGTTGCGATTTTTAAATTTTTTATTTCTATTTTGCTCTTAATATATCCACGTTTGTTCAAAATGTGCATGCCCCCGCCCCCCCCCCCCTCACTCCCCGCCTCTTCCCTACTCTCTTCTGTATTGATGACATCAGTCCGATGATTTGATTGGTTTATTTCATCTATATTCTATCCCTGCTTTCATGTTTCCATTGGCTGATATTATGTTGCCTAGATACTGGAACTTTTTCTTGCTGAAAGTTTTCTGTGCATTTGTTTATTAGTTGATTGGTTGACAGATTGTGTCTGCGCATGCCTGTTTGTGGTTGTGTGTATGTCTGGTTGTGTGTGTGTGCCTGTGTGTGTGTGTGCGCATGCCTGTTTGTGGTTGTGTGTATGTCTGGTTGTATGTGTGTGCCTGTGTGTGTGTGTGTGCAGGCCTGTTTGTGTGCGTGTAAGCCTGTTTGTGTGTACGCATGCATGTTTGTGTGTGTAAGACTGTTTTATGTGTGTAAGCCTGTTTGTGTGTGTAAGCCTATTTGTGTGTGCGCCTGCCCGTATGTGTGTGTGTGTGAGTCTGTTTGCCTAAGTCTGTGTATGTCTGTGCGTTTATTTATATCCACGTAAGTGTGCGCGCGCGATTGATTACACATGTGTATATTCCAGTCAAATACATAAGTCTCCCCATTGAGCCATTATGACGCCTATTATCTGTCTCTACTGCTCTTTTTTTTTTTTTTTCCTGTCCACCCAGTTTTCTGTCTCTCCCATTCTCTTTCCTGTGTAACCACAGCCCTACCCCACTCCTTGTCCAATCCCATATATGTGTACGCTAGATCTGTGTATGGATGTCTTCTGCTGTCAGCTGCCAGAAAGGATTTGGCTACATCCAAACGAAGATACCCACCTATTCTTCTCGCTATCTTCATCTTCATAACTTTTTAATATGATTTGATTATCAAATTGACAAAACAGCTAGCCAGGTCAAGTCAGCGGCGGGGAAATCGGCGCATATAAATACATTTACATTTAGAATTACACCATCAGTGAACATATCTTCAGAACACACCAACAGATGAACTGTTCATCATTCTTCCCTTATTGATGGGGTTAATATCAGTTGGAAGGGAGACTCTTTGAACCTTTCTTGACTTCTTTCAGCTGGTTTCTTCACCTTCCAACACGTGCAGTATCTTTGGCGATATCTCGTGGGTTTTTACCCTGGGGGTTTGTGTCTGTGTGCGCGCGTATGCTTGTATGTTTTTTCTTAAGCTTAAGACATTTTTGTACACGACTTGAATGATTTATGTGGCCATTCAGAGAAAGAGCAGACAAGTGTATACAAGTAATGGTTGGCGATGATGTTGTCGATGCGGCAACGGTTACCTCGGATCTAGAATTACTGTGCCATTTCAGTTATTTGCTGCTGGCTGTTTCTGTTGCAAAGCTCTTTCGTAGTATTTACTGCTCAAACACTACATCTACTACTGTTGCTGCTGTTGTTGTTGCTGCTGCTGTTACTACTACCACTTCAGCAGCAGCAAATGTAGTAGTACACTTAAGGACCCATTTCCATGCCTTCAGATGTATTGGGCATATAGGGCTAGACCTATATTTTGTAGACCAGTCGGCACTCAGGGGCTGCTACTGGAACTGCTCTCTGACTACTATCGCTGCTTCTACTACTATTACCATCATCACCACCACTACTTCCATTATCACCACCACCACTATCACCATCATCACCACTACCATCACCACTACCATCACCACCACCATCACCAAAACCACCACCAATACTACCATCAACACTACCATCACCACTACCATCAACACCACCATCACCACCACCATCCCCATCACCACCACCACTACCATCATCATCACCATCACCACTATCATCACCACTACCATCACCACCACCATCACCACTACCATCATCATCACCACCACCATCACCACCACCATCACCACCTCCATCACCACCACCATCACCACCACCATCACCATCATCACCACCATCACCACCACCACCACCACCACCATCACCACCACCACGAATACCAGTACCTCAGCAACCACCACAGTCTAAACGACTGCTACTTTGTTTACTATTAAATAATACTATCACTATTAAATAGTGCTCGATTTGTCAATACTTCTCTGACTGTCACCATCACCATGGTTACTGGTGCCATTGCTACTGTTACTTCCACTACCACCACCACAACCTCTAACACACCAGTCCCGACAGCTGCTACGATTTTTACTACTACTACTGCTGCTGCTGCTACTACTACTACTGCTGCTGTTACTACTACTAATGCTGCTGCTGCTACTACTACTAGTACAAATGCTGCTGCTGCTGGTGCTACTACTACTAATGCTGCTGCTGCTGCTACTACTACTAGTACTACTGCTGCTGCTACTACTACTAGTACAAATGCTGCTGCTGCTGGTGCTACTACTACTAATGCTGCTGCTGCTGCTACTACTACTAGTACTACTGCTGCTGCTACTACTACTGCTGCTACTACTACTGCTGCTGCTACTACTACTGCTGCTACTACTGCTGCTACTACTGCTAAAAATAACATGCGTGAACTGTCGCTGCTAAAGCTTTGATGATTGCCTGCTGACAGTTGATATTCTTGTTCCTCTGCAGTCACCTACCCACACAAAGTGCCTTGTGAGAGACACACCTACTGTCTCAACGGCGGCAGCTGCTTCCACATCCCTGCCTTGGAGGTGGACATCTGCGAGTAAGTCTTTTCGTCTTTCTTCTTCTCCTTGTCTTCCCATTGTCTCTGTTACAGATGTGTATAGCTCAATGGTTATCTTCTGAATGATATTACGTTAGTTCGAACTCCCAGGTACTGGTCTAACTCATTATATCAACACGCTGGAGGAGATTGAGACAGAAAGGCTTCGAAGACAATGGCCCTAGTCTAAACATTTTGCTGCAAGAGGGAAATCAACTGTATTCCCTATATATATATATTTGGTTTTCCCTATATTTATTTTCTGTTTTCACTATATTTATTTTCTGGTTTCCCTATATTTATTTTCTGGTTTCCCTATATTTATTTCTGTTTTCCCTTTATTTAGGTTCTGCTTCATTCTTCCTCTTGATATTACTTCTGTTTTGTCCGTGTTGATTCTCAGATTAATTGTTTTATATTCTTCACTTCCAGCTGTGAGAGGTTGCCAATTTTATGGCTTTCACTTTCGTTGTTTGTCAGTAATTTTGGAGCTGGTGGCAACAGATACTGTTTCTCTTTCTTAATTTGTAATTTCATTCAGTTTTGAATTTTCTACTGGAGCAGGCGTGGAGCCACCGAGAAGTGCACGTGGAGACCTTGGAGCCCCTAGAAGCAGTTGGTGGCAACAGCCGAGATGGAGGGTCCATGCAATCACCTTTATGGGTGATCCGTGAAATCACCTCTGTGGCTGATCCGTGCAGTCACCTATGTGGGTGATCCCTGCAATCACCTCTGTGGGTGATCCGTGTAAACGTGTGTGATATATGGGGCTTAAGCATGGTGGTAGATGAACTGTATACCTAATCTAGGAACATCTTTAACGTACTAACATGCCTCATACAATCAGGAAGAATAGGTAGTACACTGGTTTAAAGAAGGGGCAAGATCAAAACCACAAGTAGACTGCATAAGCTCAGAAAACAACTGGCAACCACACATGTGTTTTCTAGAGAAAATTGATTCAGCAACCATGATGCCAAGAAAGAAATGCTCTTATGTGGAAGCTGTGCCAAAACTGGAGTTCTTTGTGTCAAAATAGTTGTCTGTGTGTTACAAATGAAAGATTATATCTGATCCGACCAAAGTGCAGAGATATAAAATGGTAATAACGTTCACAAAAATGAATGGCGAGGACCTGAACTACACCGAGAAGAGATTTTATCTAAATGGAAAACTTGAGAATAAAAGCAATAAAGCAGATTTTGGTCAGAGCGGTAGTTCAACCAACAGTAAGTGCAGAACATACATATAGACACACACATGGGAAGTGTTTGCAAGCAGTCAGGAGATACTGATATTGAAGAATCGAACCATTTCACATGCACACACACATGGGAGATATTTGCAAGCAGCCAAGAGATACTGATATTATAGAATCGAATCATTTCACATAGACACACACATCGGAAATGTTTGCAAGCAGCCAAGAGATACTGATATTGTAGAATCGAACCATTTCAGAGACACACATCAGGGGAAATGTTTGCAAGCAGCCAAGAGATACTGATATTGTGGAATCGAACCATTTCCCATCCCCGTGTAGGTTTCTGAGCCCTATGGTGGGGTTAAAAAAAAA
Organism: Candidula unifasciata; assembly: GCA_905116865.2. Lineage (NCBI taxonomy): Eukaryota > Metazoa > Mollusca > Gastropoda > Stylommatophora > Geomitridae > Candidula > Candidula unifasciata. The sequence goes on from CAJHNH020000002.1 coordinate 296,067, forward strand.
AAGAGTGGAAGAAGGAGAAAACAAGAAAGGGTTTGTGCCTTTGAAGAGTCATATGGTACAAGACGACTGATTAAGCGATGAAATCAGATGTGTCTGGCTAAGAGGTCCTAATGTCATCAAGTATAAACTAAAGACAACATGCTAAACACTGTTTTGTAAGTGGACGAAGAAGAAGAAGATGATGATGAAGAAGAAGAAGAAGAAGAAGAAGAAGAAGAAGAAGAAGAAGAAGAAGAAGAAGAAGAAGAAGAAGAAGAGGAAGGAGAAGAAGAAGTAGAAGAAGAAGAAGGAGAAGGAGAAGAAGAAGAAGAAGAAGAAGAAGAAGAAGAAGAAGAAGAAGAAGAAGAAGAAGAAGAAGAAGAAGAAGAAGAAGAAGAAGAAGAAGAAGAAGAAGAAGAAGAAGAAGAAGAAGAAGAAGAAAACAAGAAGGAAGAGGAGAATGAGAAGAAGAAGCAGCAGCAGAAGGAGAAGAAGAGGAAAAAAGTGTGTGTCATCATTGCTATTGGTCATGAAATAATAACATTATTGCTACTATTCATCAAATGATAAAACTATCTATTGCTACTATTCATCAAATGATAAAACTATCTATTGCTACTATTCATCAAATGATAAAACTATCTGTTGCTACTATTCATCAAATGATAAAACTATCTATTGCTACTATTCATCAAATGATAAAACCATCTGTTGCTACTGTGCATCCAATGATAACAACACCATTGCCACTATTCAGATGCACCGTCGAGTACAGGGGCAAGCGATGCGAGGAGGGCACGGGACACGGCCTCATTGATCCAGTCGGTAATGCAACAGCTCTACAGTTCTCCACATTTAAGAATGCCCGTTTCGGAATGAACCTCAGTGGCTGCGCATGTCTAATTGCTTACCTTGACTAACACACATGGCGACCACTTAGAGCGTCACACTAGACTCTAGAATGTTTTCACTTAAGCCAGGGTTTATCCATTTCGGTTGGCTTGTTGCTTTTATGTTGAACCTCCTTTTGAGGTGCGCATTGTTACCTTAATAAATTAATAGTTTGTTTCTTAATAAGAAAAGTCTTTTCTAATATAACACCTAGGTACTGACCAATTTTTGCTGTCTGAAGCCAGACAGCTAAAAGTGTCAGTATATTTTGAGACAGGTATCAATAGTTTTACGGGAAAATTCAGGTAATGTATAATTCATCAACAATAGTAACAATTCAGGTCATGTATAATTAATCTACAATAGTAACAGAAACTTAGCAGGAAATTAAAGTAATTTGTAGTTTCTCCTAATTTTGAGGAACTTGTCTGCTCCACACACTGATCCAAACGCACATATACGCAACAACTATTGCAACAAAGCCAAGACGGCTGTCATTTATCCATCTATCGTGCCGAGTTTCAAGGCCTGTACAAATCTTTTCCGTTAGTCCGTCTGTTAATTCTGTGTATCTACTCCCGATACTGTGCCTGGCTTTAGTTTCTACATGAGCCCTGATTGGTTCCGCTGCTCGATTCTCCGCGATACCATGACAACAGCACAGGATATGCATTCCCTTGTTGACATCCTGCAGCCCAAGGCTGAAGAAAGGCCAAGGAGGTCCTCTGTCATCAGGCCCTTTTGTCTTCAGTCTTGACCGGTAGCCTTGTCATTTGACTAGAATTCTGACCGATATTTGTGGGCTTAGAGGTTATTCAACATGGTTCATAATCCCCGATGAGGTGTCACGGTTCGCCAGCGAGCGGTTAAGATAACTGCCATTATCATGGATTTCGGATAATAGTACAAGAGTCGCACCAGGGAAGAGATTATGCTGTACCGCTTGTTGCTCGTAATGACTGCACTGAAGACATATATCCTCTACAGCCAACCCTCGCTGTGGAGACGGCAGAAACACAAGCATTCAGTTAGTATACAGGTATATATGCTGTGTTTGCCAGATATTTGACCACATGTAGGAGATACAAATGTTTTGTTTGCTTGCTGATTTTGGCTTGGGTTACTGAACAGGTGCCGAGCTGACTACGAGGGAGCTCGCTGTGAGAAGCGACAGCCAGGTCGCGTGGCACATGATGATGATGATGCTGGTATGGGCGGCAGCCGGTATTTAATATTCAGTGGACAGGGTCTGTGGCCACGTGGTCTCGGGACATTATCAGGGGCGTGTTTTCCACTAGGGGTAGACAATACGATATTTGTTTTGGAATGTATTTAGTATTCTGGTGTTTTTTTTTTTTAAATGAAAAAATAAATTTTAAATTATTAACGCAGTATAAACTTTGGAATGATAGTCACATAGACATTAAACACTTAGTTACTGGACACATAGTCAATGGACACATAGTCAGTCCATACATAGTCACCAGACTCATAGCCAGTGGACATATCGCCAGTCGACACACAGCCAATAGACACATAGTCAGTGGGCACATAGTCAGTGGGCACATAGTTAGTGGGCACATAGTCAGTGGACACATAGTCAGTAGGCACATAGTCAGTGGGCGTATAGTCAGTGGGCACATAGTCAGTGGTACATAGTCAGTAGGCACATAGTCAGTGGGCACATAGCCACTGGACACATAGTCAGTGGACACATAGTCAGTAGGCACATAGTCAGTGGGCACAAAGTGAGTGGGCATATAGTCACTGGACACATAGTCAGTGGACACAAAGTCAGTGGGCACATAGTCAGTGGGCACATAGTCAGTGGGCACATAGTCACTGGACACATAGTCAGTGGACACATAGTGAGTGGGCACATAGTCACTGGACACATAGTCAGTGGGCACATAGTCAGTGGGCACATAGTCAGTGGGCACATAGTCAGTTGGCATATAGTCAGGGGGCACATAGTCAGTGGGTACATAGACAGTGGGCACATAGTCAGTGGGCACATAGTCAGTGGGCACATAGTCAGTGGGCACATAGCTAGTGGACACATAGTCAGTGAACACTTAGTCAGCGGGCACATAGTCAGCGTTCACATAGTCAGTGAACACATAGTCAGTGGGCACATAGTCAGTGGGCACATATACGGTGGGCACATAGACGGTGGGCACATAGTCACTGGGCACATAGTCAGTGGGCACATAGTCAGTGGCACATAGTCAGTGGACACATAGCCAGTGGACACATAGTCAGTGGACACATAGTTAGTGGGCACATAGTCAGTGGGCACATAGTCACGGGACACATAGTCAGTAAACACATAGTAACTGGACACATAGTCAGTGGACACACAGCCAATGGACACAGAGTCAGTGGGCACACAGCCAGTTGACACATAGTCAGTGGACACATTGTCAGTGGACACATAGTCAGCTGACACATAGTCAGCTGACACATAGTAACTGGACACATAGTTAGTGGACACATAGTCACTGGACACATAGTCAGTTGACACATAGTCAGTGGACACATAGTCAGTGGACACATAGTCAGTTGACACATAGTCAGTTGACACATAGTGAGTGGGCACATAGTCAGTGAATACTTTTTCAGTGTGCACATAGTCAGTGGGCACATAGTCAGTTGGCATATAGTCAGTGGGCACATAGTCAGTGGGCACATAGTCAGTGGGTACATAGACAGTGGGCACATAGTCAGTGGGCACATAGTCAGTGGTCACATAGTCAGTGGGCACATAGCTAGTGGACACATAGTCAGTGGACACATAGTCAGTGGACACATAGTCAGTGGGCACATAGTCAGTGGGCACATAGTCAGTGAACACTTAGTCAGTGGGCACATAGTCAGTGAACACATAGTCAATAGACACATAGTCAGTGGGCACATAGTCAGTGGGCACATAGTCAGTGAACACTTAGTCAGCGGGCACATAGTCAGCGTTCACATAGTCAGTGAACACATAGTCAGTGGGCACATAGTCAATGGGCACATATACGGTGGGCACATAGACGGTGGGCACATAGTCAGTGGCACATAGTCAGTGGACACATAGCCAGTGGACACATAGTCAGTGGACACATAGTTAGTGGGCACATAGTCAGTGGGCACATAGTCAGTGGACACATGGTCAGTGAACACTTAGTCAGTGGGCACATAGTCAGTAGACACATAGTCAGTGGACACATAGTCTGTGGGCACATAGTCAGTGGGCACATTTTTAGTGGACACATAGTCAGTGGGCACATAGTCAGTGGGCACATAGTCAGTGGACACATAGTCAGTGGACATATAGTCAGTGAACACTTAGTCAGTGGGCACATAGTCATTGGACACATATTCAGTGGACACATAGTCAGTGGGCACATAGTCAGTGGGCACATAGAAAGTGGGCACCATAGTCAGTGGGCACATAGTCAGTGAGCACATAGTCAGTGGGCACATAGTCAGTGGGCACATAGTCAGTGGGCACATAGTCAGTGGACACATTGTTAGTGGACGTATAGTCGACGGATACATAGTCACCAAACATAAAGTCGCCAAATAGTCATCAGACACGCAGTCACCAGAGATAGTCCCCAAAAATGTAGACATTGTTTGAGCAAATAATAATAATAATTTACTGAATGGTAAATCAATCTAATAATATATTTCAAATAATTTGACATGCTAAACAAACACTTCACAAGAAGTTTTGTATTCACGGTCTAGTGCAGAGTAAGCAACTTAGCCCCTTGCAAATTGTTGGTGGCTCAGTTATCTCTGTATATGGAGCTGGAGGGGCGGAGGGGGCCTCCAAATTTAGGGGCCCTTGTGTCAATAGTTCACGAGCCCTATTGTCACTGGTTTTCAACTCTGGCCCCTGTAGCCGCCATGTTGAACAGCAGATGCCAATAGGTTGCTACAGGAAGTGGTCACGGAAGTGACCAGTGACCCAACAACCACGTGGCGGTCAGCACGACCCTGTCCATGTGCCCACCACCATGATATTCACAGATGCTTTTGTTTCTGCAACTGCCCAGGTCCCCTAACTCTGGCTAGTCTAACATCTGTCACTGTCCGCTTGCATACTTTTATAGCACTTGTGTATAATAATAAAATAATAATAATAATAATAATACATTAGAAAGTAAAAGATCCTTTTGCCCGCCTTTAGATTCATTGGGCATATAGGGCTAGACCTATATTTTAAGGAGCAATCGGCACTCACTGTGTGATAGGGTTAACATTGCCCCAGCCGCCTTTGCTTCCCAGGACTTAACAGGGTGCCCATTTAGCGTTAGGTCGTCCAGGAACCACTGTAATTTTTTTAGGGGGTTGGAGGGGGGTATCAAGGTTTATCGTGGTCGTATCTCTACCATTGCTGGGCTACCGTGAAGATTTTGAGCTGCCAAAGTTGAAAGTCGGTCTGCCATTGTGCAAGGAATTGTTTCCTAATTAGTTGGGATCGAAATTCTAACGTCCACCTGGGATTTTGAACCCTCGCCTTCTGTTCGAGCTCAGAGGGGACATGATCGCCCTGTCACACCCTCCCTGATATAATTAGGACAATAGTTGGTGAGGGTTGTAACGTCGTGGGGCCTAGTAGGCTGAAGTCCGTCGTGTCCAAGAAAGGTTAAGTATCCTAGAGTCTGTGGGCGACCCTCAAAGTCAACCAGTCCATGGAGGTTTGTGGTTCATCAGGGGCTCCATATAATTCGCTCGCGGTTTCGTATGTTTGTCTGTGCAAAGAAAAACTGGTTAAAGTGGTCGGGGCAGCGTATCCCGAGAATGTAACCGTACTGTGAAACCCAGGTGTGTTTTTTTAGTCTCTCCACACCAAGTGGCTCCCCAGACAACTCTGGACGGCTCTGTTGGCGTATCTGCGCTCGTGGATTTACTTCAGAGGAGATTGGAGCACTCATGGACGTGCCCAGAGTGCAGTGATCACAGGGTGAACTGAGCTTAATCCGTGCATGGATCTCATGACTAGTCCTGGTTCTACCTGAGATACCTGTATACCCTGACACATGACATTTTTACATGAACAGTTAGTTATATTAGGACAGCCCCCACAGTAACCAAGTCACCTGCAGTCTGATGTGGGTGAGTGAGTCACTGGAGATATTACCGCTTCCGATGCGTTTTAAAGAAAACAAAAATCGTCACGTTCAGCTAGCGTCCTTGAAGGTGAAGCTTTAGGATATCATTGTGACTGGTTATTTGCGCTATTTAACATGGTGTTACATTGCTCGCCACAATGTAGCCTTGAAAAGGAATCTTTCAGTGTTGATGCGATCAAAGGAGGTTTTCATCACCCATGTCCAAGTCCAGGTCCTTTTGAGGGAAAAAAAAGAAAAGCTCGACAACGTTCAGACTGCTGCTAGCAGTCTCCGCCTATATTTGTGGTCGGGTTATTTGCGTCACTTTCTTGACTGAATACTAGTGTTTGTGCAGTTTCTGGGCTTGATGCTTCCATCCGAATGAAACCGCTCTTCCTGTTGTCACTGGTGCATGTCTTCCTTCTTCCTACTTGGTGTTTCCTGTTTGTTCTGTCTCCCTTTGATCTGGCTAGGCGTATCTCGAAGGATAGCGAGCTTCCATACACAAAGTCCTTTGGACCACCATATATTGTTTTAAAATTTTGAGTATTTTAATTTTGCCAAAAAGTACTAAAAACAGTTTTTGAATTTGAAATGTTCCGAAATGATCACCCATAAGACTTAAAGAGTCCTTCTGGTACTGAAGTAGCCTGACTGACTGACTGACTTTCTACCCCACCAGGACATCACACAAGCGATAAACACCCGATGACACAAAGTGCCACCATGCGGATGAGGATCACCGTGGAGAGGTCCCAGAAACCGCGTTCAGACATTTGGCCATAATAATGACCTGCCTATATTGCGGCCCCTGGCAAAAGCCAGAGTGGGGCTTCAAATAACAAAAAATTACGTCCTAAGAAGGACGTAAATGCCTAAGAAGGACGTAAATGAATTTCAAACAATGAAGTAGCCTGACTGCATACCTCTTGTTCTGAGAGTGCCGTCTGTTGGAATCTATTGGGATTCATTATCTGAAACAATGCCTCCAGGAACACACATTGCTCTCTCTCTCTCTCTCTCTCTCTCTCTCTCTCTCTCTCTCTCTCTCTCTCTCTCTCTCTCTCTCTCTCTCTCTCTCTCTCTCTCTCATGGAGGCTGTATCTAGAACATACATTCACGTCGGGTTATCTCCCTTAGAAAAGCCATCGCTATCGAAACACTGCTTATCCTGCACAAAATAGAATACTACACATACTTTGTAATTGTCTCCCTTGTATTTCAAATAACAGCGGTTTTGTCTGCAATATAGATTACATAAATATAAATAACCAAGGAAGCGAGTAGCTTATCACTGTCTGATACAGACTTGTGAATGATTACAGGGCTGAATTATGATTCTAATATTTGCATTTACTGTCACGCAAAATGTGCTGATATGGCGCGAGTTTTTTTTTTTTTTTAATAATTTTTTGTTATCTGCTGGAATTTCATTTGATTTTTTTTTTCTAGAGGAAGCGCACAAGTCTTTCAGACATAGACAAAAGAGCAGCAATGCATTCAGCTTCCCTGCTGTGTCGTCTGAGGCAAACAGTTCTATCTTCTGGCGCTTATTTTGGCATTATTTAAATCTACAATGTCGCAGATGCTTTTATCATCGCAATTTCTTTGCTGCTTTTAAAAATACATTAAAGTACGCAAGAAACAGTCGGGGGAAAAGGGAGAGGCCTGAGAAGAAACGAGACACCACTGGAGAATTGAGAGTCAGGCGGAGATACCATGTCTGTCATGTCGTAGACCGTGTGCAGCTGATGATGTCTGCAAGAAAGTACTGCCACGTCTATATAGTTCTAGATATACGTGTCTGTGGAGGTGGGGAGGCGGGGGGGGGGGGGGGGGGGGGGGTTATACATACAGAATACACCAGCATTTATGGTATTGTTGGCTAGCAGTTCGTTAGATAGTTGGTTGGTGGTTTAGTTAGTTGGTTGGTTTGTTGGTAAGTGTTTGGTTGTTTTATTAGTTTTTTTGGTTGGTTGACTGTTTGACTAATTTTAGATTAGGTCACGGGGCAAACTAGCTTGTTAATTGATTGAATCTTTGCTTTGCTGACTAGCAAGTTGATTGGTTGGTTCTTTTTTTAACTGACTAGCTAGTTTAATGGTTGGTTCGTTTGTTGGCTTACTAGCTAGTTTATTGGTTGGTTCGTTTGTTGGCTTACTAGCTAGTTGATTGGTTGGTTCGTTTGTTGGCTTACTAGCTAGTTTATTGGTTGGTTCGTTTGTTGGCTTACTAGCTAGCTGATTGGTTGGTTCGTTTGTTGGCTTACTAGCTAGTTTATTGGTTGGTTCGTTTGTTGGCTTACTAGCTAGCTGATTGGTTGGTTCGTTTGTTGGCTTACTAGCAAGTTGATTGGTTGGTTCATTGGTTGGCAGACTAATTGGTTAGATATGAACCCTCTAGAAGATTTAGTTCTAACCCGTCTGTCCCAGTACACTGCCGTTCCGGATATCTGAGCTCTTAAAATAACTAGCATACATCGGGGTGAGGCCCGTGTGCGATCTTTCTTAGCACTATGTTCCGCTTGCGGCTGGTTTGCTTTCTCCGAACTCGGTGCCAAAATAGCCTCCTTGCATGGACTGGGCAACATAGCTCTCCCTCCCTTTTCAAGCTCATCAACCAGCCGTCTCTTGACTCAGCATATCTTGTCTAAGCTCATCAACCAGCCGTCTCATGATTCGGCACGTCTTGTCCAAGCTCATCAACCAGCCGTCTCATGATTCGGCATATCTTGTCCAAACTTATCAACCTGCCGTCTCATGATTCGGCACTTCTTGTCCAAGCTCATCAACCAGCCGTCTCATGATTCGGCACGTCTTGTCCAAGCTCATCAACCTGCCGTGCCATGATTCGCCATATCTTGTCCAAGCTCATTAACCAGTAGTCTCATGATTCGGCACGTCTTGTCCAAGCTCATCAGCCAGCCGTCTCATTATTCGGCACGTCTTGTCCAAGCTCATCAACCAGCCGTCTCATGATTCGGCACGTCTTGTCCAAGCTCATCAACCAGCCGTCTCATGATTCGGCATATCTTGTCCAAGCTCATCAACCAGCCGTCTCATTATTCGGCATATCTTGTCCAAGCTCATCAACCAGCCGTCTCATGATTCGGCACGTCTTGTCCAAGCTCATCAACCAGCCGTCTCATGATTCGGCACGTCTTGTCCAAGCTCATCAACCTGTCGTCTCATGATTCGGCACGTCTTGTCCAAGCTCATCAACCAGCCGTCTCATGATTCGGCACGTCTTGTCCAAGCTCATCAACCTGCCGTGCCATGATTCGCTATATCTTGTCCAAGCTCATCAACCAGCCGTCTCATGATTCGGCACGTCTTGTCCAAGCTCATCAACCAGCCGTCTCATGATTCGGCACGTCTTGTCCAAGCTCATCAACCAGCCGTCTCATGATTCGGCACATCTTGTCCGGGCCGACCTCGACTGGGTTTAGAATGGCCATGTTTATTCCACGAGATTGAGCTATCTCAGAGCACCCCAAGAAAATGCTCACGGACGGTGTTATCGATGAACAAGGTAGAAGTGGAGTATTTGGAGATGTTTCTTCTAGCCGACCGTAGTCTGGGATATTCCATGCATGTCTAATGCAAGAGTCAATAGAGATCGTTGGTCTGTTTTATCACTCTCATGGGCTACGTCTGCGTCTAAATCTGGTTGCTTTACATCACCGCCTGACCCAGAGAAACGTAGAAATGGAATATAATCTCTCCCCCCCCCCCCCCCTGTCTATCTCTTTCTTGTCTCAGAGATTTTCGTAAATTGATGTGTGTGTTTGAGAGAGAGAGAGAGAGAGAGAGAGAGAGAGAGAGAGAGAGAGAGGAGGGAGTGAGAGAGAGAGAGAGAGAGAGAGGAGGGAGGGAGTGAGAGAGAGAGAGAGAGAGAGAAAGAGAGAGAGAGAGAGGAGGGAGTGAGAGAGAGAGAGGAGGGAGTGAGAGAGAGAGAGAGAGAGAGAGAGAGGAGGGAGTGAGAGAGAGAGAGAGAGAGAGAGAGAGGGAGGGAGTGAGAGAGAGAGAGAGAGAGAAAGAGAGAGAGAGAGAGGAGGGAGTGAGAGAGAGAGGAGGGAGTGAGAGAGAGAGAGAGGAGGGAGTGAGAGAGAGAGAGAGAGGAGGGAGTGAGAGAGAGAGAGAGAGGAGGGAGTGTGAGAGAGAGAGAGAGAGAGAGAGAGAGAGAGAGAGAGAGAGAGAGAGAGATTCCATGACTGTGTTACCCTGTGTGATACGGTAACATACTGCAATCAATGACTGGTCACATTTTTGCTGATAACCACTGAGATGAGATGATGACCACACATTAGTTCAGTGTCCAAGCTTCTAGATTTAGTGAGGATCTTTAATTAGTCACAGTTTCTCAGTTCTGGATAATTAACACTAAAATTAATAATATATAACAATCAATAAATATATCCTAAACCCTACTCTATTATCAGCAAGATTAAGGAGAGGCTAGCAGTAAAATTGTAATTGATGATAAATTGGTCTCCTGTAATTTCTACTAACAGTTTTATGTCCAGGCTACCTATAGCCGCTTCATTATTTAAAAATTGTAAACATTGTTAATTTGTCTTACCATAGTTTCTGCTAGCAATTTAATGCAGAGGCTACGAGGTATGGAGTTCACAGGCTGGACTCTGGCTACAACATGTATTCTTATGGCTTGTTGCTAACATCTAACTCTACATCATTCCATAGCAGTGGTTGCCAAACGTTGTTTATGCGTCAGTTTTGTGACTGGGGATATCTATGGGCAGATGTAAATATAAGGAGGTTATCTTGATTGTTTTATGTTGTATCCCATGTGGCCAGGTACTTCTCTGAAGAAGGGCTCTCCGCCTGCGCACGGCCCCGCAAAAGTAGGAATTATGTAGCTCTAGCGATGGATGGATACTCTTGAATTTCAAAAATAAAACTGCAATCGTGTGGTAACCACAACTGTAGGACTATTGCCAATGGCTGTAGGACTATTGCCCACGGCTGTAGGACTGTTGCCCACGGCTGTAGGACTGTTGCCCACGGCTGTAGGACTATTGCCCATAGTTGTAGGACTATTGCCCATAGTTGTAGGACTGTTGCCCATAGTTGTAGGACTATTGCCCATAGTTGTAGGATTATTGCCCATAGTTGTAGGACTGTTTGCCCATAGTTGTAGGATTATTGCCCATAGTTGTAGGATTATTGCCCATAGTTGTAGGATTATTGCCCGTAGCTGTAGGACTGTTGCCCATAGCTGTAGGACTGTTGCCCATAGTTGTAGGATTATTGCCCATAGCTGTAGGATTATTGCCCATAGTTGTAGGACTGTTTGCCCATAGTTGTAGGATTATTGCCCATAGTTGTAGGATTATTGCCCATAGTTGTAGGATTATTGCCCATAGTTGTAGGATTATTGCCCGTAGCTGTAGGACTGTTGCCCATAGCTGTAGGACTGTTGCCCATAGTTGTAGGATTATTGCCCATAGCTGTAGGATTATTGCCCATAGTTGTAGGATTATTGCCCATAGCTGTAGGATTATTGCCCATAGCTGTAGGATTATTGCCCATAGTTGTAGGATTATTGCCCATAGCTGTAGGATTATTGCCCATAGCTGTAGGATTATTGCCCACAGCTGTAGGATTATTGCCCATAGCTGTAGGATTATTGCCCATAGCTGTAGGATTATTGCCCATAGCTGTAGGATTATTGCCCATAGTTGTAGCACTATTGTTCATAGCTGTAGGATTATTGCCCATAGCTGTAGCACTATTTTTCATAGCTGTAGGATTATTGCCCATAGCTGTAGGATTATTGCCCATAGCTGTAGGATTATTGCCCATAGCTGTAGGACTATTGCCCATAGCTGTAGCACTATTGCCCATAGCTGTAGGACTATTGCCCATAGCTGTAGGACTATTGCCCATAGCTGTAGCACTATTGCCCATAGCTGTAGGACTATTGCCCATAGCTGTGGGATTATTGCCCATAGCTGTAGGACTATTTCCCATAGTTGTTTTGACCATATATTTAAAGTCGCTTTGATTCTTGATTAACATGCCTAACTCATTCACTAACTAACTTGCTTGCCTGCCAAGGCAATCACCCTGCAACCTACCTACCTGCCTTGCTATTTCCTTTTCCGCGGCGCAGGTGTGCTGAGCCGTGGGCAGGTCGCAGATGTGAGCATCTGGACGGCATCAGTGTCAGCGACGACTACAACCGTACGTACAATTGACGTCTGCTGTGCAGTGCAGGGTGTCCGCAAGAAAAGCCGCCAAATCACAAAATATCTCCCAGAATCCCCTGACACCATAAACGCTTCGGATGATGGGGACTAGAATAGTCGCTGCAAGTGAGTCCAGCTATCACATTAACTCTTAGCCTACCACTACAAGTGTCTTTCAATAATGGCCCAACACGAAAAGACTTCCAGAGACGCGTCGCGAAAGTTTTAGGATTAAGATGATGTCAGTGGTTGCCATGACAACCTGTAATACTGACAGTTTTTTCTAGGTGTCCGCCTGCATTCTGTCATAATGGCGCGAATTTCCACGTGCAAGTTTGTCTTTAATAGCGAAACGGATAACCCACCAGTGGCCATGTTATAAACGGAAATTCCGTATTTAACTCACGCAACAAGAATTAAATGAAGATCATGAAATCAACGGAGATGAAATATATTCATAAACGAGAATATTATTTGAAAACACCTCAGCAAAATCGTTGGCGCTTTTGTCGGCACCCTGCCTAACAGCAGTTGTCATCTCAGTGTCATCCCTTGCCAGCTTGTTCTTGGAGAATGTAGCCAAACTGTTCACAACATGCCAGTTTAGCAATACATTTTTTGCTCACAGACATTACACACACACACACATACTCACACACACACACACACACACACACACACACACACACACACGCATGCTTTTATCGACAATAATAAATGTGTGGTGTTGAAAATACATAAACATGATTAGTAAATTATTTCTAAAGGAACACATTCGCTCTTTGCCCCTAATTATTGTTTGTTTCAATTGTTTATTATTATTATTATTATTATTATTATTATTATTATTATTATTATTATTAGTATTATTATTATTATCTACATATTACAGCTGTACTTTTTTTTTTTGTTTTTTTTTTTTTGTTCATCGTATCAATTATTGTACTTTTTCCCCCTCCAGCATTGTTATTTAGGATAAGGCTAATTGTTTCACACACTTACGTTCGTGTTTTCTTATATTTTCGATATTTATTAAATCTTAACCCAGTCCTTGAAATATTGTGATAGCTTGATTTCATTTGTTCCTGAAGAAAAACTATTATGATCGAAACGTCAGTGCAGTCTCTGTTTCTTTATTTTACAAGGTGATTATTTTGTCGTTTATGGTGTTCGTGTATCTGGCAAGTTTATATATGTCGTTAACAAGTGACCGCTGTAACCCGAAGCTGACAGAAATTTATTGTTTTATTTTTATTTTTTCGTTAACTAATACAGTGTAAACCAACTCCAGGCAATTCAATATTTAAAACAACAACTGCACGTTTTATTTACAATTATAGACAATTCAAGTGTCGTTAGAGAACAAACTAACGTGAAGTGAAAAGTTGAGAGGTCATGTGTTTACATCAACTACATATCTAAAAGCCAGACATGTACAGTGTCCCACTACGGGAACAACGCCTTTGAATTGACAGGTGCAGACGTGACATTCTTATTCCTGTGTAAAAGTCTAAACTTGGAGGATTCTGGTCCCACCCTGCTCATAAACTAACATCCATATATGCACATTAACCTACTGATTTATTTTGCAGCTTCTGGGAGCTACGAATCTTTTGCTTTTCTTGGCTTTTTGTTTGATGTTTGCATGTGTGCTTGTTGAAATTATATAACTTCTTATAACCCTAGCACAATCTTATCTATAGCATTTTCATCTCAGAAAGAGTTTACTTTGCAGTTTAAATTTACGGAAAGTTTGTTTCAGACTTAAACCTGTTGGAGCTTTTTAATTTCATGCTTTGAAGAAACAGTAATGAATTGAGTTAATAATTAATGTATATTTATTAAGAATATTGAAATGTTTACTTTCAAATACTAATTAATGCGTATTTGGCGATTATATTGAAATTTGGACCAGGGGTAATTATTATGTGTTCAGGGAAAAATAGTGCAATGCATTTAAGAATAATAATTAAATGTATTTTAGCAAATTTTATAATGGTATAATAATATAATATGTAAGTAATAATTAACTATGTATTAGAATAATAGAGTTAAAAGTATAAAACTGTTAATTTTATGAGCTAATTTATTTTATTACTATTTCTCGTAAATAATTCATTTCTTATTTAGTATGTCATTTTATTGATTTATTGTGCGTTCGTTTAATCTTATTATTTACTTTCATTTGTTTTATTGTTCGTAGTCTTTATTTCAATGTTTAACATATTTTAAATTATTTGATTACTTTGTTTCTTGTCAGTTACCATTAACTTTATTGAATCCTACCGTCCTGCACTGCCATCACACTAAGACCCAGTACTGTCTATGCACTGTCCTCTCATTTTATTTAGCCAGAATTGTCTAAGACACACACACATTGTGCACGTAATAATTGGTATGAATCGGGGTTAAAGGTTAAACAGCATCTGCAAACGAGTTGAAGTAAAACTGTTGAGATCATGTGTCTTTCTCAGTCCAGCTGATGCTTTTGTGTCATGGTCGTTACACAGTCATTAAAGAAGAACACGGTCGGAGCTTTTAAAGTGAAATGTGACCGAAAACTGTATAGGATGCCATCAATCAAGAACAATAAACATCGACATCCTGCCGGATCTGGACATCAAGACACACTGGCTCATAAACAGCACCCTGTCCTGAAAACGGTGGTATTTGGCCATGATATACGTCATGATGGCCTGGCAGAGAACGGTGGTATTTGGCCATGATATACGTCATGATGGCCCGGCAGAGAACGGTGGTATTTGGCCATGATATACGTCATGATGGCCTGGCAGAGAACGGTGGTATTTGGCCATGATAAACGTCATGATAGCCTGGCAGAGAACGGTGGTATTTGGCCATGATAAACGTCCTGGTGGCCTGGCAGAGAACGGTGGTATTTGACCATGATAAACGTCCTGGTGGCCTGGCAGAGAACGGTGGTATTAGGCCATGGTAAACGTCATGATGGCCTGGCAGAGAACGGTGGTATTTGGCCATGATAAACGTCCTGGTGGCCTGGGAGAGAACGGTGGTATTTGGCCATGATAAACGTCCTGATGGCCTGGGAGAGAACGGTGGTAGAGGTTAGTTTCCAAAAAACGAGGCAGAGGCAGACAGCCACTAGTGTGGATTGCTAGACATTGCCAGTGCTTTGACTACGAAAGCACATAGGGCTGGAGAATTGGCTACAGAGCCACTATTTTCAATGTTAGAGTAGCATCAATGAGAACAATCATTATGTGATTTTTTTTAAATTTGCAATACTAAAATACATGATTTTCTATGATCGCTTTATAAATTGGAACAAACAGGAAACAACAGCCTTAAGGGATGTTTTGTGTTTAGATAAAACCTGGCTGATGTAGACCTGTCAGAGCATGTTGACTGCAGCCTTTGGTTTGTGTCTATCTTGACGGTGACGCAGACAAAACAGCAGATCTTGGGCTGTGAAACAGAAAAAAACAGCAACTCTCGGGCTGTGAAACAGAAGAAAGCATTGACTGTGCAGATAAATCATAATGGAAACGATAAGGAGAAATGTTAGAAACAAATTGAATAGAAGAAACAGATTAGGTGGTTGATACCGATTCTCATTGGGTGGTTTATTAAAAGGTGTATTATTTATTCTAATGAGATTTTATCACTGCATGCTGTACCGTGATCAAATATAATCACTACATCATTGAACTTTCGGTGTAAAGCCTTCACCTTGTACACATGGGATGTCGGGTGCTAATAACTAATGACAATGTCGACGATGATATGAAGATGGAACTTTTGATCTACTGGAAGATTCGGACACTACTACTGATCAAGATCTCGAGAAATGTTCTGATCCTAAAACATCTAAACATCCCGGATAAGTCGGTCCCTAGACAATATGCTTTCTCGGAAACTGAACGACTTCAGCCATATCAAAGTCCACTGTGGATGAAAGGAACAGTGGGTGACGGCACTGGATCGGCACAGTCAGTAGAGAAAATGTTGCCTGGCTGTTGAAGGAGGAAACGGAGCAGCGATGCTCGGTTGTAATTGAAGCATACACATATTGTAGACCTAACCCAAAAAATTATCGTTGTTTTATTGAAATGTCCGAATTTCTAAATATCAGTATTTTCACATAATTGGTATTTCTGCAAGCAAACTGTCGCGACAAAAATCATTAGTCTTTCTAATGTTAGCACCACCACCTATTGACATACACACTTACTTACATATCCAACAGGTCCGCCCCTCCTCCTACTTACGCAGTGGTAGTCAATCATAATTTGTCTGTTTCAGTTTTTGAATTAACTTGAATGTGATTGCGAGTACTAAAATGCATGTAATAAATTGAGCATTTGTGGACGTGCACGCTGATGCACGATGCCTGGGAATGCGTTGAGGCTAACTGCATGCATCTTCCTCTTGCAGGTCAGGCCAGTCTGCTGCTTGAGAGGACTTTGATCATCATCGGCATCGTCATCGCTGTTCTTGTTTTAATCATCATTTGCATCGTGTCGTACGTTCTGACCAAGTGAGTCTGCCCTCCATCTTTGCCTGCCTACTGTCTGCTGCACGTTGATCACGTCATGGCCGCATGCTTGCCTGGTTGGCGCCAGTTTGGCAATGTCATGTTGATGGGTTTGGTGACGCAACTGACGATAATTGTTTGCTTTGTTTGATTTATACGTTGTGACATTTACCTCTTGGACAAACAGAACAGCTAGATATTGCGGGGAAGTGTGTTGTCTTGTGGTAGCCGCTGTGGTCCAGTGGCTAGACGTTCACCTTCAGATCTGAAGGTCGTGGCTTCAGGTCCTGGCGGAGCTGGACACGTTTCAAAAATGATATTGACTCCGAGGTCGGTCCCCCCCCCCCTTGTGGGTACCTAGTAAGGTCACGGGAAGTAAAGGCGGCCGGTGTGATGTTCACATCACCCATCGAGTGTAGATTAGTATATAAAATATAGGTCTAGCCCTATATGCCTCATATACCTGAAGGCATAAAAAAGGGCTCTATACTAACTTTTCACTTACTTTTGTCTTGTGAAAGTTTTACTCTAGCATTGGCACCTACACACTGAGTCAGTGAAATCAATTACATGTAAGTGAAGAATATACAAACATACGATCACACAGTGGTGTGGCAGATTGACTGAAATAAACAAGCTGATTCAAGTAGCATTAAGATGGGTGAATTTAGTGATAGGCAACCATATAAATCAAGCGATAAAATAAAATGTACAAGCCGACAGACGGGTAGATGAATGAATGAATGCATAGTTAATGCATCAGATAAAATTAATGTATTTGATAAAGTAAGACTAGAAAACACGTTAGATATCTTACTATAAGACAGATTCGGATAAAATATTGTAGTAAAGATAAAAATTGAAGATGAAAGCAAGATAGCCTACACAGATGTCAACAGTGTAACACGTTAAGATAATATATGTGAAGATAATTAAATGAGCTAGAAGGAGGACGCATAAGTGAACGCAGATAAAATAATAAATAGGACATGGTGAGAAAACACGAAATTTCATGGAAGGTAACTTAAGAAAATGTAAAAGATAATATTAAACATTTGTTAAACAAAATAAGAAACCGTAGGAAGGTACAGGAAACACCGTAGATTTATGTGCACTTTAACGCGTTTAAATATTAACTGATACAACTGTAAGCTTTTAGGGTTAGTTTCAAAGACTTACTGCTCTGCGATTGTAGACTGACTGTACTAAATAAAATCTGCGATCGGAAAACGTAAGGAAATGGTAAATCTGCCAAACTCATCTCAGCGCCAGTCAGCTGAGTTTATTTCAGGGCCAGTTCATTCAAGGCCAGTTTATTCAGGGCCAGTTCATTCAGGGCCACTTTATTCAGGGCCAGTTCATTCAGGGTCAGTTCATTCAGGGTCAATTTGTTCAGGGCCAGTTTATTCAGGGGCCAGTCCATTTAGGGTCAGTTCATTCAGGGCCAGTTTATTCAGGGCTAGTTTATTCAGGGCTAGTTTATTCAGGGCCAGTTCATTCAGGGTCAGTTTATTCAGGGGCCAGTTTATTCAGGGCCAGTTCATTCAGGGTCAGTTTATTCAGGGGCCAGTTTATTCAGGGCCAGTTTATTCAGGGCCAGTTTATTCAGGGCCAGTTCATTCAGGGCCAGTTTAATCAGGACCAGTTTATTCAGGACCAGTTTATTCAGGACCAGTTCATTCAGGGCCAGCTCATTCAGGGCCAGTTCATTCAGAGCCAGTTTATTCAGGGCCAGTTCATTCAGGGCCAGTTCATTCAGGGCCAGTTTATTCAGGGTCACAAACAATAGACTGCACAATTTATTGCCTGGCATATTTCGCTGTATCTCATCAGGTGCATACTACAGTAACAATTAATTAAAATTAATTTTACGCAGCCATGCCTATGAGATTTAAAACCACCAGGATTCCTACACCACCAGTAAAAGAACCAGTGTCGACGTACGCCAGATCTAACTGTATATACCAATTTAAATGCACCTGTAACGCTGCATATGTGGGCAGAACTGATCGACGACTGGAACAACGGGTTGCTGAACATATTCCACTATGGTTGGTAAAAGCAATGCAGAACACTAACACCTCAACAACAACGAATCAGGTGACTGGTCGAAATAATCCATCATCAGCAATTGCGTGCCATATTCTAAATTCCTGGCACATCATTAACAGGGATGATGCATTCCGAATTATTTACAATTCGGCTAACCGTAGATTACTTCGATACGCGGAAGCTTCAGCAATTGGCAGATTGAAACCAGAACTATGTAGGCAAAAAGAAATGGTCGTTGCCCTACGTTTACCTTGGTGAAACAGTTTGAAATCTACTCGAATTTGTTTTTCAGTTTCTAGGATTCAGCTATTTGCTTCATTGTAATTAATTGTTACTGTAGTATGCACCTGATGAGATACAGCGAAATATACCAGGCAATAAATTGTGCAGTCTATTGTTTGTGTCCTCTTTGTTCAAATTCACATCGGGGAAACATTGCTTTGATTATTCAGGGTCAGTTTATTCAGGGACCTCTTTTTATTCAAAGCCAGTTCATTCAGGGGCCAGTTTATTCAGTGGCCAGTTTATTCAGTGGCCAGTTTATTCAGGGGCCAGTTTATTCAGTGGCCAGTTTATTCAGTGGCCAGTTTATTCAGGGGCCAGTTTATTCAGGGGCCAGTTTATTCAGGGGCCAGTTTATTCAGTGGCCAGTTTATTCAGGGGCCAGTTTATTCAGGGCCAGTCTATTCATGGGCCAGTTTATTCAGGGGCCCAAATGATGTTAAAACAAATGGGGATCATTATGGGCCAGAGGCTGGAGCCCCAGTTTAGAAGATCGTTAATACAATTAACTGGCAATGATCCGCGGGCCACTTGCTAGGTCTCTGCGGGCCAGACACGGTCCACGTGCCTCTAGTTGAATAGCCCTGCTCGATTGTTTGCTTTTCTTACCTGTCTGTCTTTCTGTTTGCCTTCCTCCTTTTTTTCCACACTGCTACCTCAACGTTTGATCAACTTTGAGACTTATAGAGTCTCATCCGGGCTGGAAACCAACAGGTGCCTTGTTCGATCTCTGAAGAAGATATAATTAGGACATCGGCAACATCGACATCACCTGGTGTAGCCTGCAGCCAGGTGCCAGTGATGGTGGCATATAACTTCTTCTACTAGTCCATCTTCTTCTTATGGTCTCTCTGCAAGGTGCTATTGGGCCTTGTGTTTGTACACAGCCGTCCGTCTCATGTGCTGCTAATCCTCTGTATTATAGATGTTTCTGTAGCTCTTCAAGCCACATTGTCCAGTAGCTTCTCTCTTTGGTCTGCCCCTGCCCCTCTGTCCCTCCAACTTGATGGTCGTCACACTGTCCTGCTGGCTTTGCTCAAGTGTGCATATCGGCTAGTTCCCATGTCGGTAACCTGTGACTGGACAAAGCTGAGATGTGTAGAGGTTAATCAAGTCCCTTTAATAAACATATTGCTCCGCTTGAGAAACGTACAGTTACTCTCCCTGTTTGAATGTCGTGGACTAATTTCAAATTATCGTTTATATCGGATGTACTGGACCGAAAGGCGCAGACATCGCAGCTTAGCTGTAAACTACAACACAATGTACCAACTGCTCTTTTAAGGAAATTGCAGAAGAAGATGGGAAAACGGTCTTCAGCAGTCATGCACTGTTATACATGTTAATATGTTATTGGGAAACGTTGAGAACTAGAGGAGCAGTCAAGGCAGCCGGATGCGGAGATGTGTGCCGTCGACTGACTCCTAGTGTTTGCTCTCAACATTGACGGTCATTTCATGAGTGCATCTCTCTAGCAGACTTCCGGTTATGATGGCTGCAAATAGTTTGGAATGATTGACCTCATGTAGACAGAAACGCTGGACATTCTCAGGACACAGATCACCAGAGAAGATTTGTACGAACTCTAGCTAAATGTTATTTTTGATCAGGATTCAGCCTTATGTTTGCACATGTGTAGGGGATTCAGCCATATGTATGCACATGCGTAGGGGATTCAGCCATATGTAAGCACATGTGTAGGGGATTCAGCCATATGTAAGCACATGTGTAGGGGATTCAGCCATATGCATGCACATGTGTAGGCATATCTGACTCGCCTCGAGGGCTACACAGCATACAGAGAGACAGTGCCATAGGTACATCAGTAAGGTGGATCGGCCGGTTAGGACATCACTACTGGAGCAACACAAATTTCAGCATCACTAGGTGCCATGTCAGTAATCATCCTTGAAATATTGGACATTTGACTGAGCAAATTCACAAGGGACCAACATGGATCGACCGTGACAGACACAAGAGCACCCCCCACCAGGTCGTCTTCACACTGCGAAGATGTAGTAAATGGTGATGGATTGGTTTGGCTGAAATAGAGGTCAAAGATCAAACAACATTTGCAAAGTGTCACAATAGTGTAGATGGTTCACAGCACCCAGTTGAAATGTAGGAAAAATCTGAGTGGGGATTTTCAGCCAGTATAACGAAGAGAGTTGTGGCGGAGCAGAATAGAACATACTTGTATCACGCTTAGTATGTAGACGACGTTGGAGACTATCAGAAGAGTTTTCAGCCGGAAAGTTGACCATGAAGTTTTCAGAAGAATCATCGTGTCTGATTCCAGTTTCTCTTATGCAAAGTTTAAAAGTGCCAGCTTTGGCAAGAATGCTTACCAGTAATGCTCACTTCACTCCAATGTTTCTTGCTCTGAAGTGGATCTTTTGTCCCAGGCATGAAGGAGTGTAAGGCAATGGAAGAGCCGGTTTTTTTTTTTTTTTTTTGTGTAAACTCCATTAGTGGAAGCGTCAAAGTGAACAGTCATAGTGGGTGATACATTTATTGTGAAGTGTACCTATGTACGAATGCTGAAGACACGTGCAATATTTGTTGAGGCAACCTATGTAAGGATGCGCGTGTTTGAAACTGATGTGAATCCAACATAAAAGGATTTCTAAGGGGAACAACATACCAGCGTACTACAGGTACAATCAGTGTCTACACATAACGAGTGGGAGACGGAGCACGTATTGCTGTGTCTGGTGTTCTACAATGACAAGGATAGTATTAAATGGGTCAATCTTCCTGACTTGTGATATGGAACCAACATCTCCTAGGGGACTGTGTTGCGGTGAGTGCATATAGGTAGCATGTAACCACACCTGGCTGCATCACAAGAGTTCAGCCACTAACTGCAGATGTCAGGAGCACTTTAAAACGTCCAGGCCGCTGCCTCTTGAGTTGATGCCACGAAGTATTCAAGTTTCTGAGGAAAAAGAAAAACCTCGTTAACGCCAAAGAGTTTTTAATGTCTGCGCGCGGACCGATATGATTGCATTTTTGTTCCCGTATATTTTCTTCGGCAGTTAATTAACATTTGGGGAATTTTTCCCATCCTTGTTACGCTTGAGACGGTATCCTGCTGGCGTTGGCTTGTTATCTTAAATAGTTAAGTATTACTTTTTGCAAAAACCTGGCTCACCGGGTTAGAAAATTTGTGCTAGGTAAGCAGAACAGAAACATGAAGTGGGATATGAGCCACGGGTCGGACAAGGTAGAGCAGACATTGTGGGATATGAACCATGGGTCAGACAAGGTAGAGCAGAAATTGTGGGATATGAGCCACGGGTCGGTCAAGGTAGAGCAGATATTGTGGGATATGAGCCACGGGTCAGACAAGGTAGAGCAGACATTGTGGGATATGAGCCACGGGTCGGACAAGGTAGAGCAGACATTGTGGGATATGGACCACGGGTTAGAGCAGACATTGTGGGATATGAACCACGGGTCGGACAAGGTAGAGCAGACATTGTGGGATATGAGCCACGGGTCGGACAAGGTAGAGCAGATATTGTGGGATACGAACCACGGGTCGGACAAGGTAGAGCAGACATTGTGGGCTATGAACCACGGGTTAGAGCAGACATTGTGGGATATGAACCACGGGTCGGACAAGGTAGAGCAGATATTGTGGGATACGAACCACGGGACAGACAAGGTAGAGCAGATATTGTGGGATATGAGCCACAGGTCGGACAAGGTAGAGCAGACATTGTGGGATATGAGCCACGGGTCGGACAAGGTAGAGCTGACATTGTGGGATCTGAGCCATGGGGTCAGACAAGGTAGAGCAGACATTGTGGGATATGAGCCACGGGTTGGACAAGGTAGAGCAGACATTGTGGGATATGAACCACGGGGTCAGACAAGGTAGAGCAGACATTGTGGGATATGAACCATGGGACAGACAAGGTAGAGCAGAAATTGTGGGATATGAATGAATTGTGATCTGTATCTGTATATGTGAACACCGAAAAAAGGAAGAGAAATATATCCAAACTTAAATAAGTGGAGTAGTTGTATGTGTGAGCAAATGTGTAGGGGATTCAGCCATATGTAAGCACATGTGTAGGGGATTCAGCCATATGTAAGCACATGTAGACATAAACAGAATCAGGATCATAAAAAAGTATATGTGAACTCCAACAGGTCAAGTAACTGTATGTTTATTAAAATGAAGAATTAGCAAATGTAAACCTAGACTACTTAAAATATAATAGTATATTGTAATTCAAACATTATGAGTGATAGCATTTGTAAATTAAATCAAGGGAAATAATAGCATCTGTGAACTTAAACAAGGGAAGTAATAGTATATGTCATCTTGAACAAGGGATGTAATAGCACATGTGAGCTTAAACAAGGCATATAATAGCATATGTAAAGTTATACAGCGAAAGTAATAGCATATGGGAGCTTAAACAAAGGAAGAAAAACATATGTGAACTGAAACAAGGGAAATAATAGCATACATGAGATTGAACAAGGGAAGTAACAGCATATGTAAAGTCTGACAAGGGAAGTAACAGCATATGTAAAGTCCGACAAGGAAAGTTACTGTATATGTAAAGTGCAAGAAGGGAAGTAACAGCATATGTAAAGTCCAATAAGGAAAGCAACTCTTCTCATCCTTACGTCCTTTTTAGGGTGTAATTGTTTGTTATTTAAAGCCCCACTCTGGCTTTTGCCAGGGGCCGCAATATAGGCAGGCCATAAATATGGCCAATTGTCTGAACGCGGTTTCTGGGACCTCTTAGGTGATCCTCATCCACATGGTGGCACTTAGTGTCATCGGGTGTTTATCGCTTGTGTGATGTCCTAGTGGGGTAGAAAGTCAATCAATCAATCAGGGAAGCAACAACATATGTAAAGTTCGACAAGGGAAGTAACAGCATATGTAAAGTCCGACAAAGGAAGTAACAAGGAACTTTCACGGAGAAGTATATATATATATATATATATATATATATATATATATATATATATATATATATATATATATATATATATATATATATATATATATATATATATATATATATATATATATATATATATATATATATATATATATATATATATATATGACCTCAAAACAAAACAACAACAAAAGTTTTATGAAGCATTTGAAATTTAATAACCCAGTTTCGCCCTTTTCAGGACGAAATTTTTTGTCATTTGAAGCCCTACTCTGGCTTTTGCCAGGGGCCGCAATATAGGCAGGCCATAAATATGGCCAAATGTCTGAACGCAGTTTCTGGGACCTCTCCACGGCGATCCTCATCCGCATGGTGGCACTTTGTGTCATCGGGTGTTTATCGCTTGTGTGATGTCCTGGTGGGGTAGAAATTCATTCATTTATTCATTCAGTCACCACTACAATCTATTTCAACTAATGTAGACTTCATCATAGTCTGCCTTAACTTTAAACTTGAAAATGACATCTTACTGCACCCCTAGTGTCAGACAAAATTTTGTTGTTGTTTTAAAGCCCCACCCCAGTTATTACCAGGGCCCTAATGTAACCAAACTTATGGGTTGAGCAGGGTTTCTGGAACCTCTCCCCAGGTGATCCTCATCTGCATGATGGCACTTTGTGTCAGTGGGTGTTTATCACTTGGTGGATGTCCTGGAGTGGTTGAAACTCACTCACTCAACTCTAAACATCTATCTGTCTTTCCCTCACACTGGTTAATATATGATCATATGTTTAAAGGCATAATTTTCATGTTGACTCTCAGAAAAGCAAGACAACGATATGAGCAGCGGCGTAAACGACGACATGCCAAGCTGGTTGTTGAGAATCGACCAGCAGCCATCAGCGTAGAAGGCAGAAATATGTCCCAGCCCACCACAAATAAGGTAAATTAGACTTATCGCTTACTTATACATCCTCTTCTTTCCACTGCTCATTGTGCACAGGTTAGGAAAGTATTGTGACTCATCATGCACCATCCATAGTGCTTCTGGGGCACATTGTGCACCAGCTGTGATTCTGCTATGGCTCATTGTGCACCAGCTGTGATTCTGCTATGGCGCTTTGTGCACCAGCTATGGTTCTGCTATGGCTCATTGTGCACCAGCTGTGGTTCTGCTATGGCCCTTTGTGCACCAGCTATGGTTCTGCTATGGCTCATTGTGCACCAGCTGTGGTTCTGCTATGGCCCATTGTGCACCAGCTGTGATACTACCAAAGCCCATTTTCATGTCACTAGAATCACAGGACTATTCTCGCATGTGTGTGCTGAGTGATTCTTTGCACATGGTCCAGTAGGTCGAGGCAGGCTGGTTACGCAGACAGAGCTTTGAGTCATTGCAAGACTCTTGTGTGGGCAGTTACCTTCATTCAATGCATGCAGGTATTGTTGGTAATGAAAGTGCCATTAGACTGGCAGGTGCCATATTAATTGAAGATGGCAGATATTATCAATGCCCTTAGAGAGATAGGACGTTCCGAGGATTTTAGAAGCAACATGTCCACATCACTGCTAAGAATACAAGAACTGGGAGTAATGATCGGCACAGCCAAGCATGAGAAGCACACCAGACGCACACAAAGTCTTGTCAACCAGCATAAGACTGGTACTATTAACTGTGTGACGCTGATGGTTATGTTGAAAGGAGAATCTGGGCACTTATGGTTCTCTTCTTCTTCTTCGCGTTCACCAGCTGTACACTCTGGCGGAAAGTTCTGGTTGCTCGTCCACTACTGAACTGCAGTCCTGCTCCAGAATCTGAGTGTTGCATGTGCATCAGTTTTATAGATCTCATTCTCCTGAATACAGACTGTTGGTTCCTTGCCTCTCCGGCAGATGCACTCCAACTTCAAAGGAAGCTCCCCAATTAGTCGACTCTTACGACATGCTTTTGGGGAGGCAGTGGGTCTATTCTTGTTTTTCCCACAATGGGGCCCCGGAACCCACACGGGGGACTTATGGTTGTGTCTCGAGTGCTGTGAAGATAAACTAACTCATAATTTATAACTCAGCTATCATGGGCCATTGTGTCCCAGCTGTGATGCCATCATGCCTCATTGTGCCCCAGCTGTGATGCCATCATGCCCCATCGTGCCCCAGCTGTGATGCCATTGTGCCCCAGCTGTGATGCCATCATGCCCCAGCTTTGATGCCATCATGCCCCAGCTGTGATGCCATTGTGCCCCAGCTTTGATGCCATCATGCCCCAGCTGTGATGCCATTGTGCCCCAGCTGTGATGCCATTGTGCCCCAGCTGTGATGCCATCATACCCCAGCTTTGTTTCCATCATGCCCCAGCTGTGATGCCATTGTGCCCCAGCTTTGATGCCATCATGCCCCAGCTGGGATGCCATTGTGCCCCAGCTGTGATGCCATTGTGCCCCAGCTGTGATGCCATCATGCCCCAGCTGTGATGCCATCATGCCCCAGCTGTGATGCCATCATGCCCCAGCTGTGATGCCATTGTGCCCCAGCTGTGATGCCATCATGCCCTATTGTGCCCCAGCTGGGATGTCATTATGCCTCTTGTGCCACAGCTGTGATGTCATCATGCCCCCTTGTGCCCCAGCTGGGATGTAATCATGCCTCCTTGTGCCCAAGCTGTGAGCATAACTCTTAATTTAAGATTAAGGGAAAATAATAATGCTAGCAATGCAAAGAGGTAGTGTTACACCTCAAGTAGATAGTTAATGGACAGATTATCCTAGTTGTGCATTGAACCATTTAATCCATAAGTGCTCAGTTCCATTCTTCAGTCAATTCTGCAACACCAGTTTCATGTTGGTTTCTTATTCTTCTTTGGCTTCCTGCATAGTCCTCTTGTCTGACCACACCCGTTTTAACTTGCTGTCAGCCTGGTCCATATCAGCCTGGTCCTTGGTTCATCCATTCTTGACAATAGCCTTACCTGCAAGCCTATCAGCCTGGTCCTTGGTTCATCCATTCTTGACAGTAGCCTTACCTGCAAGCCTATCAGCCTGGTCCTTGGCTCATCCACTCTTGACAATAGCCTTACCTGCAAGCCTATCAGCCTGGTCCTTGGCTCATCCACTCTTGACAATAGCCTTACCTGCAAGCCTATCAGCCTAGCCCTTGGCTCATCCATTCTTGACAATAGCCTTACCTGCAAGCCTATCAGCCTGGTCCTTGGCTCATCCATTCTTGACAATAGCCTTACCTGCAAGCCTATCAGCCTGCTCATTTCCTTGCATAGCTGCCTCCTCTCCACGAAAATGAATAAAAATTTGCCTAGACCGTTTAAGAGACACCAAACCTGTATTCTAACCCAGCCCATCTCCATCTTTCTAAGCATATTTAAAGAAAGCATGCGCTGGAGAAAATCTGTGTCTCCAGCCATGTTATTGCTTTGATCATTGCTGTGGCCTCTATGGTTAGACTGTTTGTACCAGAATATTGGTTCACAATTGTCCCTCCAACTAGAGCTGTAAAGGCCCACTTGTTTCTCTCATGTCGAGCAACAGACCCATCTATGTAAATTACAGCGCTGTCCTCTAGAGAATATTTGTGCCTCCATAGTTGTGGAACTCTCTAGCCTGTACTTATGTCTCCATAGTTGTGGGAGTCCCTAGCCTGTACTTATGTCTCCATAGTTGTGAGAGTCCCTAGCCTGTACTTATGTCTCCATAGTTGTGGAACTCTCTAGCCTGTACTTCTGCCTCCATAGTTGTGTGACTCTCTAGCCTGTACTTCTGCCTCCATAGTTGTGGAACTCTCTAGCCTGTACTTGTGTCTCCATAGTTGTGGAACTCTCTAGCCTGTACTTGTGTCTCCATAGTTGTGGAACTCTCTAGCCTGTACTTGTGTCTCCATAGTTGTGGAACTCTCTAGCCTGTACTTGTGTCTCCATAGTTGTGGAACTCTCTAGCCTGTACTTGTGTCTCCATAGTTGTGGAACTCTCTAGCCTGTACTTGTGTCTCCATAGTTGTGGGACTCTCTAGCCTGTACTTATGTCTCCATAGTTGTGGGACTCTCTAGCCTGTACTTCTACCTCCATAGTTGTGGGACTCTCTAGCCTGTACTTGTGTCTCCATAGTTGTGGGAGTCCCTAGCCTGCACTTGTGTCTCCATAGTTGTGGGAGTCCCTAGCCTGTACTTATGTCTCCATAGTTGTGGGAGTCCCTAGCCTGTACTTATGTCTCCATAGTTGTGGGACTCTCTAGCCTGTACTTATGTCTCCATAGTTGTGGAACTCTCTAGCCTGTACTTGTGCCTCCATAGTTGTGGAACTCTCTAGCCTGTACTTATGTCTCCATAGTTGTGGGACTCTCTAGCCTGTACTTATGTCTCCATAGTTGTGGGACTCTCTAGCCTGTACTTATGTCTCCATAGTTGTGGGACTCTCTAGCCTGTACTTCTACCTCCATAGTTGTGGGACTCTCTAGCCTGTACTTGTGTCTCCATAGTTGTGGAACTCTCTAGCCTGTACTTGTGTCTCCATAGTTGTGGGACTCTCTAGCCTGTACTTATGTCTCCATAGTTGTGGGACTCTCTAGCCTGTACTTATGTCTCCATAGTTGTGGGACTCTCTAGCCTGTACTTATGTCTCCATAGTTGTGGGACTCTCTAGCCTGTACTTCTACCTCCATAGTTGTGGGACTCTCTAGCCTGTACTTGTGTCTCCATAGTTGTGGAACTCTCTAGCCTGTACTTGTGTCTCCATAGTTGTGGAACTCTCTAGCCTGTACTTGTGTCTCCATAGTTGTGGAACTCTCTAGCCTGTACTTGTGTCTCCATAGTTGTGGGACTCTCTAGCCTGTACTTATGTCTCCATAGTTGTGGGACTCTCTAGCCTGTACTTCTACCTCGATAGTTGTGGGACTCTCTAGCCCGTACTTCTACCTCCATAGTTGTGGGACTCTCTAGCCTGTACTTATGTCTCCATAGTTGTGGGACTCTCTAGCCTGTACTTATGTCTCCATAGTTGTGGAACTCTCTAGCCTGTACTTATGTCTCCATAGTTGTGGAACTCTCTAGCCTGTACTTGTGTCTCCATAGTTGTGGGACTCTCTAGCCTGTACTTATGTCTCCATAGTTGTGGGACTCTCTAGCCTGTACTTGTGCCTCCATAGTTGTGCCTCCATAGTTGTGGGACTCTCTAGTCTGTACTTTCTGTCTTGTCAGACGCAAACAGGTAGATTAGGTACTGCAGCTGGATGAACTCAGTTAGTGAGTGCATGAATGAAAGTGGTCTGTGTCAAGTATCAAGTGACTATCTGTGACTGACTGAATGACGTATTGAATGTGAGTGATTGTATGACACATTGAATGTGAGGGATTGAATGATATATTGAATGTGAGGGATTAAATAATACATTGAATGTGAAGGATTGAATGAAACACTGAATATGAGTGATTGAATAAACGTGACCTAAGCCAGGTTGCACACTTACGTGGAGAGACTGAATGAATGGCAAAATGACTGTTTATCTGTTTACTTTCAGCGTGAGTCAGTGATTAGAAGCCAAATGTTGCCATCAAACATGGCAGCCAAGCAGCCAGGTCCAATGATGTTGCAGGATTCATCACCACCTCCAGCTTCTCTGTCCCCGAAGGGACACATAGGAGAATCCCCTCAACAGTTGGTGCACTCAGAAATGAAAACTAACCCAAATGGAAATGAACCCAGAGGTCGTCTGGCCGCCTCATCTGTTTATGATAATTTTAAAAGTGCAGAAATTTCTCGTTTTCTTGAAGGTAGAGATTTACACCAGGACAAGGAAGTGAAAGCCAGTGAGATCAAAGTAC
Source organism: Candidula unifasciata (assembly GCA_905116865.2). NCBI lineage: Eukaryota > Metazoa > Mollusca > Gastropoda > Stylommatophora > Geomitridae > Candidula > Candidula unifasciata. Next base: position 325,861 of record CAJHNH020000002.1, read on the forward strand.
CATCTGAGAAGGAAGTGGGTGAAAATAAAAACCCACAAGCAGATACAAGTCCCACTGCTGACATCTTTAACATGAGCAATGAAGTTTCATCCCCGGTGGATGTTTCTTTGCCGCAACCAGTGCAGGTATCAGATCCTCCCCCATCGTTGCCTCTCTATCATCGTTTCAGCGAGACAAGATCCATACCAGTGGGATTCTCAACATCCTTATCTCAGCCATCGGCAGCATCTCTGAATTCTCCATCTAAAGATTCACCGCAGCCATTTCAGGATGTTTTGTCCCTGACTGAACATGATACTGCTGTACAACCTCTTATACAAAACCAGAAAAAGCATTCACCAGTGAGCTCCTCTGTCCAGTCCCAACGTCCATTTGAGTCCAAAAGTGACAAAGATCTCTCTAGATATTTACCCTTGGGAGGCAAACGACAAGGCTCTTATGACATTCATGGCAATACAGATGATAATTCAGAGCACAGCCGACTCCTGCGGCACTTGTCTAAGTTATCCCATTCTAATACATTTCCAAAACCTAAGATGAATGGCATGTCATCAGATGTATTGTCAGAGAGTGATGAGGAAGATACCCCTGAGGCACCAGCTAACAACCTTCAGTTGGATTTGTATATTAGTGAAGATGATTTATGTCTGTCCCAGGAGAACCTGGTAAATAGTTCATTCAGTAGCGTCAGTGCTCCCTCAGGACAAGCCAGCCATGAAGATCGTGGTCTTGGATTGATACGACAGTCAGGTCCTACAAGGCTAGGAATCCGCAAGCACCAGAGTGAGGAGAGTCCAAATTACAGCAAAATTGTGAACAGGAGTCACGCATTTCTGCAAGATAATGCCCGTACCCAATCTCTTGACAACCCTCCAGGTAGAGAAGGTGTGAGTCCAGATCCCTGGCGACTGAACAGCACAGTTGCTGGGAGTCCTGAAGTGGAGACCTACGATAACATAGTTCCTCAAACGGCACCTCAGCTCCAGAATCATGCCTACGCTTATGACCCAAATGATGATTCAGCACCATGGGATGGTGACATGAACAGAGCAGAACAACGTCTGAGCCTTACAGATGAAGACAAAGATCGACTTCAGAGACTTAGGGACGTCCTCCCAGATCAACAGGCAATTCCTATCTGAACCTGGCACTAGAATCAATGAATGAAGCAACTTATGTCTTTAAAACATTTTATTTCGCTTGTTCAAAAAAATGCCAGAAATGTTGCCAAGTTGACCGGTAATCTGACAACAGTATGTGTAGAATGATGACAGCCATGAATACAGATGTAATACACTTACATGAATTAACATTGTTATCAGTAATTAAGGGATGTAAATTGTCATTAATTATTGTCAAACAACACTTCAGTTTCATCATTTTAAATGTTGCACGTCCTACTGCTGCAAACTCCATCGTTGTCTTTCTTGCCCTATGTTTGAAGTCTGATTGGCTACAGCTGTGTTAGGTTGTCTGACCTTGAGGCTGGGAGGATTTGTTTCTGTATGTTAGGAGAGTCAGACAAGCTACCCCGGAACTCTTCAGCTGTGAAAATCATAATGTACACAGTCCGTTAAAGATCAATATTCAGAAGCAGAGAGATAAATACAGACTGAACTTGCTAGAAGTTGACCAAGGTTTCAGAACAACAGAAGTTGACCAAGGTTGCAGAACAACAGAACTTGACCAAGGTTGCAGAACAACAGAACTTGACTAAGGTTGTAGAACAACAGAACTTGACCAAGGTTGCAGAACAACAGAACTTGACCAAGGTTGCAGAACAACAGAACAGTATTTCTTTGTGAATATATGTGAGATGGTCTCCACAACAGTCACTTCATCATTTGCTGCCAGCCACCTGATATCAACCCCTTGGTACCAGCCACTTAAAGTCAACCACTTGGTGCCGGCTACCTGATGTCATCCCCTTGGTGTCAGCCATCTGTTGTCATCCCCTTGGTGTCAGCCACTTGATGTCAGCCCCTCAGTGTTAGCCATCTGCCAGCCACCACCTGGTGCCAGCCATCTGATGTCATCCCCTTGGTTTTAGCCACCTGATGTCAACCCCTTGGTGCCAGCCACCTTATGTCAATACCTTGGTGCCAGCCACTTGATTTCATCCCCTTGGTGTTAGCCATCTTCCAGCAACCATCCTGTGACAGCCACCTGATGTCAACCCTTGGTGCCAGCCACCTGATGTCAACCCTTGGTGCCAGCCACCTGATGTCATCCCTTGGTACCAGCCATCTAATGGCAACCCCTTGGTGCAAGCCATCTGATGTCAACCCCATGGTGTCAGCCACCTGATGTCAACCCATTGGTGTTAGCCATCTTCCATCCCCCACCTGGTGTCATTCGTGCCAACCACCTTTAGGGATAAATTCCTCATATGTTCGGCATGTTGCCACATATTTCCGTACCAGTCAGTGACTCTAAAAGAAATGCGCCCATTGTCCGCCGGTCCTCTCAGTCTACCTTGTTCTCTTGCGATAACGGTGTTTGTGATGATACTACTGATGTCTGTCCAGGAGCAGTCATACCATGGTCATCCTCGGGGATCAGTAGGAACTAGAATAATGCCCTCGATCGAGATGTCCAAGACTCTTCAACCTTCTACTGTCAGCTTCATTGATCCCAAAGTTGCAAGGAAATGAAAACATTTACTGCTTCAGTGTAGTGGCTACTTTTAAATGTGTGGTCCTTAACTGCATTTTAAAAATTGGTTGTTATTTTGTGATTTCATTTATTCAGAATTAATTTTAAATTATTGTTCTGATAGACCAGAATTTATTCTCGTACAATTATTGTGAATTATTTTACCTGCATGAGTACTTGTTAATGACGTGCAATCACGCCTGTCCACTGCTGGAGACGTGGGAAATTAATGATGATGAATTAAAGTGATTTTTGTGGGTTCCCTTGAAGATGTATTAATTTGACTGTTAAATGTTGGTTGTTGCTCCAGTGTTTGAACTGTAACAGCATTGTTGGGTTAGCACTGGTAAACAGTTGTTGCTTAGTCAAAACTCTTTGCTGTTTATTCTGTTTCAACCTCCTATTTGGTTCATCTACTGGGATGTCTATGCTGTACAACATATTTAATTATGTATATTTCCTCTTTCAGTTCTTCTGTATACATATCTTTGTTGGCTTTGCTGGAAAAATTATGATACAAGAATTCTGTGATTGAGGCGAGTGTTTTATTCTGTGTTATTTATTTTTATAGTGTTCTTTCCTTTATGCTCTCATTTTAACATTTTGTTCTCATTTTAGGCTGTGCTAACATTACCTCACTTTAACGTGCTGCTTTTTGCTAACATTCTACCTTGTGTTAACATTCTAGCAGGAGACCAGCAATATTTCTCATCAATTCTGCACCTGCCACATTTCAACAATTATGACACACTGCCAAATCATTCATTTCATGATAATAAACTAACAAGTAATGTATAAAATTAATCAAGGTTGCCAGAAATGTGCCAGATTCATCACAAATGTGTTGTCTGCAAAACTATCTTTGTAGACTGAATATTTCCCAGACTGATGAATAACAAACAAATTTAACGAAAGATCTGCGAAATACTAATCACTTCCATTATCTCCTGTCTTTCCCTGATCTGCTTCCTTAATTGTAACAATTATTGAAACATATCTTAATTTTGTGTCCGGGACTTATTTTCAGATTAGGCCAAGGAAAGTAATCAGACATTCATATGCTAGCAAGGGGAAGGGGAAGACACAATTATACATATCTTTTTCCAGAAAGTTAACCCGGTCAACACATGCTAGAGGAAGCCGGATGTTCTGACCAAAAGGCACAAATATCGCAGCTTTGCTGTAAACGGGCACAACACAATTATGTTGCTTGATTATGTCACTTGGATGAACAAAAAGAAGAAGATACAAATCTTTTGATTTTGAAAGGCTGCTTAAAAGACTGTGGACAGTGAGTGTGTGTAAACTGTGGACAGTGCGTGTGTGTAAACTTGGGGGAAAACAAACACAGAACATTAATGCCAGGCTTGGGGAAATAAACAGTTACTGTTCTTCAGCAATGTCCCAAGACAACAGACTGCCACACAGTGTCCTATCTGATAGATAATATACTTTGAAAAGATCAGTTTCAGTTTTGTGTGCATGAATGTTGCACAGTAAACACACGCACGCACGCACACACACACACCCACATGTGCGCACACACGCACTCTCAAACAGACATTTCTTGCCTGTTAAATATGATCACCTGCAGTATCTGTGATGTTTTGTATAAAACAGTCAACTTAATATACTTTTGTATTATTTTTTTTCAAGTTCTTCAGTTGTGTCAAACTTATAACATCACTAATTGCATGCGATTTGTTATAAACGATTTAAGTGAATCATTACATCCTTACAGTGATTTTAGTAAATTATTTTAGTGCATAACATCTTCACAGATGTTTGCAACATTGCATCAATCATTTTTAACAAATGTTCCTAGTAATAGTTGAAACACAGAACAGGCGTCATCAGTCGTTTTACACTTGTGGAGCTTTTGAGGAGGAGATCGGAGCACATATGGATCTGTCCGGAGCATCTATGGATCTGTCTGGAGCATCTATGGATCTGTCTGGAGCACCTATGGATCTGTCCGGAGCATCTATGGATCTGTCTGGAGTGCTGTGATGATCATCCTTTCTAATCACTAATTGAAAGGTCAAGCTTACATCATGGCAGATATGGCTGAACAAGTTCAAGGACAAAGGACTTCAATTTTTTCCCCATCTTCTATAGAGGATAGCTCTTTAGCCTTTCAGCCCCCCCCCCTTCCCCCTTTTCCCCTTTCCCCCATCCTTTTTATTCCACCCCCACTACTTTCTAGTCTTTAAAAAGTGAGAGAATTTTCTTAATTCTGTTGAGTTGTATGTGGCCTGGTCTTTGCCTGTCAAGAGCATCACATGTAGAAGAAGCCCTGCGGTGCCTGCCAAGAGCATCACATGTAGAAGAAGCCCTGCAGTGCCTGCCAAGAGCATCACATGTAGTAGAAGCCCTGCAGTGCCTGCCAAGAGCATCACATGTAGTAGAAGCCCTGCGGTGCCTGCCAAGAGCATCACATGTAGTAAAAGCCATGCGGTGCCTGCCAAGAGCATCACATGTAGAAGAAGCCCTGCAGTGCCTGTCAAGATCATCACATATAGTACAAGCCCTGCAGTGCCTGCCAAGAGCATCACATGTAGAAGAAGCCCTGCGGTGCCTGCCAAGAGCATCACATGTAGAAGAAGCCCTGCAGTGCCTGCCAAGAGCATCACATGTAGAAGAAGCCCTGTGGTGCCTGCCAAGAGCATCACATGTAGTAGAAGCCCTGCAGTGCCTGCCGAGAGCATTACATGTAGAAGAAGCCCTGCGGTGCCTGCCAAGAGCATCACATGTAGTAGAAGCCCTGCGGTGCCTGCCAAGAGCATCACATGTAGTAGAAGCCCTGCAGTGCCTGCCAAGAGCATCACATGTAGAAGAAGCCCTGCGGTGCCTGCCAAGAGCATCACATGTAGTACAAGCCCTGCAGTGCCTGCCAAGAGTATCACATGTAGTAGAAGCCCTGCGGTGCTTGCCAAGAGCATCACATGTAGAAGAAGCCCTGTGGTGCCTGCCAAGAGCATCACATGTAGTAGAAGCCCTGCGGTGCCTGCCAAGAGCATCACATGTAAAATAAGCCCTGCGGTGCTTGCCAAGAGCATCACATGTAGTAGAAGCCTGCACTGCATTCATGAATTAGTTTGGAAAAAGAACTCATAGTCTTCAAAGGGCAAGGGTGGAGTCATAGACATTATCTTCAGGGCAATGGTGGAGTCATAGACGTCATCATCAGGTTTTTTGTGTGGTGAGTTCTGTTTTCTAGGGGGGGGGGGGGGGGGGGGGGGGGGGGGCTCTGATTGCCAATGTGTAGCAAGTCTTTTATCAAGAATCACTCTCACCACAGCCTGCTATGAAATGTTTTAGTCCTACATTAGATCTTCTACCTGATGCATCTACACTCTCAACTTGTCTTTGACATTCTCTGTCCACTTTTGTGCTGGTCAGCCCCTGCTATTTATTCCAAGAATGATACCTTCCATTAGTGTTTGTTCTGAGCCACTGCAGTATTTATTATGACCAAAGTTTTACATTTGCTGAGACATAATGCTGTTTATCAGTCTGTTTGCCTCATTGTTCAGATGTTGTAGACTGTCAGCAGCTATGGATTGGTGGAAGACAAACCTCAGTGAAGTAGGGGTGTGATTGGTGGAAGACAAACCTCAGTGAAGTAGGGGTGTGATTGGTGGAAGACAAACCTCAGAGTGAAGTAGAGGTGTGATTCGGGAAAGGCAAACCTCAGAGTGAAGTAGGGATGTGATTGGTGGAAAACAAACCTCAGAAGGATGTAGGGGTGAGATTGGTGGAAAACAAACCTCAGAAGGATGTAGGGGTGTGATTGGTGGAAAATAAACCTCAGAGGTATGTAGGGGTGTGATTCGTGAAAGGCAAACCACAGAGTGAAGTAGTGGTGTGATTGGTGGAAAACAAACCTCAGAAGGATGTAGTGGTGTGATTGGTGGAAAACAAACCTCAGAAGGATGTAGTGGTGTGATTGGTGGAAAACAAACCTCAGAAGAATGTAGTGGTGTGATTGGTGGAAAACAAACCTCAGAAGGATGTAGTTCTGTGATTGGTGGAAAACAAACCTCAGAAGAATGTAGTGGTGTGATTGGTGGAAAACAAACCTCAGAAGAATGTAGTTCTGTGATTGGTGGAATACAAAGCTCAGAAAGGATGTAGGGGTGTGATTGGTGGAAAACAAACCTCAGAAGGATGTAGTGGTGTGATTGGTGGAAAACAAACCTCAGAAGGATGTAGTGGTGTGATTGGTGGAAAACAAACCTCAGAAGGATATAGTGGTGTGATTGGTGGAAAACAAACCTCAGAAGGATATAGTGGTGTGATTGGTGGAAACAAACCTCAGAGTTGATGTAGGGGTGTGATTGGTGGAAAACAAACCTCAGAAGGATGTAGTGGTGTGATTGGTGGAAAACAAACCTCAGAATGATGTAGGGGTGTGATTGGTGGAAAACAAACCTCAGAAGGATATAGTGGTGTGATTGGTGGAAAACAAACCTCAGAAGGATATAGTGGTGTGATTGGTGGAAAACAAACCTCAGAATGATGTAGGGGTGTGATCGGTGGAAAACAAACCTCAGAAGGATGTAGTGGTGTGATTGGTGGAAAACAAACCTCATAGTGAAGAAGAAGGGGTGTGACTGGTGGAAGACAAACCTCAGAAAGAAGTAGGTGTGTGATTGGTGGATTACAAACCTAAGAGTGAAGTAGGGATGTGATTGGTGAAAAACAAAGCTCAGAAGGATGTGGTGATGTGATTGGTGGAAAACAAACCTCAGAAGGATGTAGGGGTGTGATTGGTGGAAAACAAACCTCAAAAGGATGTAGTTGTGTGATTGGTGGAAAACAAACCTCATAGTGAAGAAGGGGTGTGACTGGTGGAAGACAAACCTCAGAAAGAAGTAGGGGTGTGATTGGTAGATGACAAACCTAAGAATGAAGTAGGGATGTGATTGGTGGAAAACAAACCTCAGAGTGAAGTAGTGGTGTGACTGGTAGAAAACAAACCTCAGAGTGAAGTAGTGGTGTGACTGGTGGAAGACAAACCTCAGAGTGAAGTAAAGGTGTAGATTGGTGGAAAACAAACCTCAGAAGAATGTAGTGGTGTGATTGGTGGAAAACAAACCTCAGAAGGATGTTGGGGTATGATTGGTGGAAAACAAACCTCAGAAGGATGTAGTGGTGTGATTGGTGGAAAACAAACCTCAGAGTGAATTAGGGGTGTGATTGGTGGAAGACAAATGTCAGAGTGAAGTAGGGGTGTGATTGATGGAAAACAAACCTCAGAAGGATGTTGGGGCGGGACCCTTGAACTGCTTGAATGTTACATCATATGCACCTTATGATTTAAATTAAATAATTTCAAGAAAGGGACAGTTAATGAACTCTTGGAGGTTTGCCTTTTGTTTCACTTCTTCCATCCTCTGAACATGATGATTTAGGACACTGGCAGGAGCATGTCACAGAATGTGCCACATTGTGTTGCCTTTGTTAGTGAATAGTTGTCCTTGCAGTTTGAATTGGGTGAAAACAAATGGCTTCAGGGAACTTCAGCAGTTATCTTTGTTATTTTTGGTTTGTTTATTATTACTAATTTGTGCCTGCACCAGACCTTGCTATATTGCATGATTTAAAACATTTTATGTATGTGGCACCAGTTAAAACAAATCTACGTCCCGGTGAGCGGATCCATCTTAGGTAGAAACCTAATTACATGTGTCATAAACCAGTCTTTTTTTATAAACTATTTTTGTTTTTTCATTTTCAACTTTTGAATATAAATTATATAGTAGCTTAGCTATCTGATACAGTGTAGGAATGAAATATATATATATATATATATATATATATATATATATATATATATATATATATATATATATATATATATATATATATATATATATATATATATATATATATATATATATATATATATATATATATATATATATATATATATAAATGTAAACTTAGAAAATCAGGTGCATTATTTGGGCATTTTAGTTAAAGAAATAACAGTCCTTGTAGCCGTGTTATGGGTGTTCATAAGTCCACCTTTTCTTTTAAACTAACTCTTTTTTTGAATAATAATTGTCCATAGATGGTAATACTGTCCATAGATGGTTTTGTTACTACCAAATGCATTATAATTATTTATTATTCTGTTTTATTTTCTGCCCCTTTTGATTTTTCATAGTTCGGATAACTTTTAGCATCCGTCATTATATCATTATGATTTATATTGTTATTTGTTATCATATCTCATTTGTAAAATTGCACTTGATTATTGCATACTATGATTTGTTATTTGCCTCTTGCACAGTGTTACCTGCTTTATCATTTGAAGCTTTATTGTGAACCTAGAAGCACACTTCAATCATGTTTGTTGGAATGGGAAAAAAACCAAAGTTTTTGTTTTATCTAAATTTTAACACTAATCAAAAATATTCTTATCATTTTACAGTATGCCAGTTGGTTATTCCTTTTTTATCTTGATAATTAATATACTTTTGCCATCATGCAATATGACAGTGAATCATTTCCTGGCAATCTTACAGTGTGACAGTAAATTTCATGCTATTTGTGAACAGAAGTAAAGGTTTGCTGTCATGGAGTGTAATCATCTATCATTTCTTACTCTCATGTTGCACACATTACAAAACTATTTGGAATGTTCTGTATTCCATTTGGTAGTAAGTAATCGCTGAAAAGCACCAGATTTTTCACACAATGTGCACTAAATTGTAACATTCATCAAGATTTTTCAGTGTCATGAACACTGAATTTGTAGTTACAGTGTTGCACTAAATATACAAATAATATCCTAATATGTAATTTAAAAGTAAGGTGCACCATAACAATTATTTTTTCTACGTTAACTGTTCCTTTTCTGACAACAAACTTTTAACTTTCATCACCACAGTGTACTGTATTCTGTGTATGGAATAAGCAGACAAAAATGTGTTATGCAGTGTAGGTTTTTAATGAAAAGAGTACGCTATTGGACCTGTGAAATTAACAAACACACAGAGAAATACTTGATGTTATAGTATTAACAAATAACAGAAGTATGGTCCATCACTAGAAGGTGATCTTTTGGTCATCTGTAGGCTTTGAGTTGATCATTTAGGTCATCATCTGTTATTCCACAAAATAAAAATTTGATAAGCTGATATACGTGTAACATGGACACTATCTAAAGCCCATATAAGCAAAATCACCACCTGCGAGATAAGGTGCCTGAGAAAAGCAGCCAACCTAACCATCCGAGATCGAGTGAATAATGAAACTGTCAGGCAAATTGTGGGAACGACACCTTGAACTAGATTCATCGAGAAACAGCAGATTAAGTGGTTTGGCCATCTCGCTAGAATGCTGCAAGATCAAATACCATCACAACACTACATCTCAGAAGATCAGCTACAAGAGCAAGAGGACAGCCGCAGAAAACATGGATCAACAACATTAAAGACACTCTACGCCTTCACGGCATGACAATAGTCAGTAGCAGCCAACGTGCACTGGATTGTAAATTATTCCTCCCCACAGCGCTTAACGGCAGAAGTGGTTTATGATGATGATGAGGTGGAGAGGGAAAACAAGGGATCATGACCTCCAGGACTGTTGGTATGATATTTTGATTCACAGTGTGGGTTCCCCAAACCCATTCTGCAGACAAAAAGAACAAGCCCATTGACTCCCTAACAAGTATGTCAGACAAGGTGACTTGTTAAGGGTGTTTCCTTTGAAGGCAGAGTCAGTTTGCCTGAGAGGCATGTAACCAGCAGTCTGCTTACAAATATGCCATATCTGTAAAATGGATGTGCACACAAGTTTCAAGTTCTAGAACAGAATCAAAGTCTGGAACTGGATGAACAGTGACAACCTTCTGCCGGAGTTCACAGCTGTTGAACCCTAAGAAAAAGAAGAAGATATTAGGACAGTGATGGAAAATGTCCTCCAAGACTTAGTTCTGTGAGGACAGACAACGGAACACATCTTGCAACTGAGCAGGAGCTAGATGACCATCCAAACACACTAAAATAACAATCATACAGTGATGACAGGACCGCAAATCAGATTCGTAACTTTACGTAAGAGATAGACTGGGCCATATGAAAGCACTCAAAAACCAGCTTTAATAACTATACGCTTTTTATCAAAGCATAACTAACGTTTTGAAAACTAAGCTTTGATAATGCAATATAAACATAAAAGGAATTTTACATAAACATAATTTATGGTAATAACAGGACAAAATCATACTATTTTTTTTTTTTTTTTGGTATAAATTGCTCAGCAATATACGTTTTATGGTATAAAATATGTTCAAATATGGCTTAATTATTTATTTATAATTATTAGAGTCTTGCCAAGAAAAAAAAATAAGTAGTCATGTTGTAAAGCTAGTGTTCATACAAGATGTCTGTTTTACAGCCACAAATGTTTGCTGATCTGATGAGATTTGCTTGAGTAAGTTAATTGTATGATGATTGTGAAAGCTGATTTTGTGATGCTTGGAAATGAGAAAACATATTGACCAAAGGCAGAAAGATGGAAATAAAATTCATGTGTTTGAAATGTTGTCTTCAGAAAGCTGGGATGTTTAGAAGACTGGGATGTTGCCTTTAGAAAACTGGGATGTTGTCTTTGGAAGACTGGGATGTTGTCTTTAGAAGACTGGGATGTTGTCTTTAGAAGACTGGGATGTTGTCTTTAGAAGACTGGGATGTTGTCTTTAGAAGACTGGAATGTTGTCTTTAGAAGACTGGGATGTTGTCTTTAGAAAACTGGGATGTTGTCTTTAGAAGACTGGGATGTTGTCTTTAGAAAACTGGGATGTTGTCTTTAGAAGACTGGGATGTTGTCTTTATAAAACTGGGATGTTGTCTTTAGAAGACTGGGATGTTGTCTTTAGAAAACTGATAACTTGTCTTTAGAAAACCGGGAGCTTGTCTTTAGAAGACTGGGGTGTTGTCTTTAGAAAACTGGGATGTTGTCTTTAGAAGACTGGGATGTTGTCTTTAGAAAACTGATAACTTGTCTTTAGAAAACCAGGAGCTTGTCTTTAGAAGACTGGGGTGTTGTCTTTAGAAAACTGGGATGAGGATCTTGGAAGAACAAGATAAACCAAAAATTGTAGGACAACACAACTGACAGCTTGCTGCTGAAGAGATGTAGAGATATGTTGAGTTTTCCATCTCTTCCGTTCTTTCTGGGGTGTATAGATAGTCTTGTTTTGTCTTTCCTCTTCTACCCTTTGATGTAGAAGCATCTTACAGTCTTTCGTCTTCTACCCTTTGATGTAGAAGCATCTTACAGTCTTTCTTCTACCCTTTGATGTAGAAGCATCTTACAGTCTTTCCTCTTCTACCCTTTGATGTAGAAGCATCTTACAGCCTTGTTTAGACCTTCCTCCTCCAGTTTAGAGGTATCTTACAGCCTTGTTTAGACCTTCCTCCTCCAGTTTAGAATTTAGAGGTATCTTACAGCCTTGTTCCTCCAGTTTAGAATTTAGAGGTATCTTACAGCCTTGTTCCTCCAGTTTAGAATTTAGAGGTATCTTACAGCCTTGTTTAGACCTTCCTCCTCCACTTTAGAGTTTAAAGGTAAAAACCTGGTTAAATCTTGTTCTGCACCTTGATGTGCTGTTGCATCCTATAGGTTTTGTTGTAATATATTAGCATTAGTGAACATTGGCTGTAGTGACAGCCTAGTTCAGCAAGAGACGTCTGCTAGACTCCAGCTGAGACCCCTGTATGATGGTCGCCTGGAATCATTTCAAAGCTTGAAGACAACTCCTTCATTTAAAGAAGGACACTCAGTGTTCAGCGTCTACAAACTGCATCATTTGATTTTTTTTTTTAAACTATATTTCAGCCACTATGTGTTTTGTATGTTGATATATGCATGCATCTTTGTTTTACATAAATGAAATTGACAAAACCCTGGATAGACACAAAGAGTACTGAGGATATTATGAAATAAATCAACTCACTAAGAGAAAATGATTGCCCATGTCAGAAGGAGACAATCTAAAAATCTGTGGTCACATCCCGAGAAGGAGAAATTTGGAATATGTTGTGACGGTGGAAAAGCTGGAGCAGAAAAGAGGCAGAAGGAGACTGAGAGAAAAGATGAAAAGATGATAGATAGTTTGCCAACTTAGAATGGAAGAGGTCTAGGTCACAAATGATTGAAAGTAGAGGAATCAGAAGGCTGCAGATTGACTTGACTTCCAGTGCAGCACAGCATGAACTATAAGGAGAAAAAAAGAGGGAGAGATGCACGCATGCACACACACACATACATGTTTGTATGTGAGAGAGAGAGGCTAATCTACATCTTCTATGTTGACACAAGGCACACACATGATAAAAGTTGTTCATGTTTTCACTTCCACTCAATCAGAAACTTACTTTAACTTGTTTTGTTTTCTTTCACAAAACTTTCTTCCATTATGCGGTTTAAAAATTTATGTTTCATTTATATGAAATATACAAACAAATTACTTACCTTATGCACACTTGTACATATATAATCTTTTACCAGAGAAGAGCTCAAAAGTAAGGGAGATTTTTCTTGAAGCACACTTCCTAATGTGAGATTAGTAATATTACATTAATATTCAATGATGAGCCAGACTTCAGAGTTTTCAGTGGCTGTATAATTTTAATTTAGCTTCATTTCACCACAGGGTCAGGGTTATGAAAAATAGTGCAGCTGTAGAATCAACTGTCATTGTGTTCCTTGTTTATTTCAGGATCATATTCCGTGTTCATCATTCATACCAATAAAAGCTCCAGTCTTCTCCTCACATCTTCTTTGCCGTGTTTACACCAGTAACTGCCGTTATATAAAATATCATTTACGATAATATGTTCAGTAAGCCTACAGAATCTGTGTTGTGATCATAATGATAAAAGATAAGTATGGAAGGATTAGAAAAGTTGAACTTTTCAGAGGTCACATATGAGTTCACGAAGGGCAGCATGACTGACATGCCAGGTTTGAAGTATCTTTTTCTTCGTCATGTTCACCTCACCAGCTGTAAACTTGGCGGAAAGTTCTAGTGGCTTGTTCCCGTCTTGAGTTTAGTCTTCTCTAGCTCCTTGTATCATGAGTGCAAGAAAGTTTGCCTGTTTTAAATGTGAGATTGCATGCTGGAAAGCCAACACCCAGTGACGCAGAGACATTGTTCAGATAGGCCTCAAATATGAGCAAATCCCAGAAGCCAAATTCAGCCATGTAACACAGTTATTTTAGTTGACCAGAAACAACCTGCAGTCAATTTGTGGGTTGGTTTAGATGTTACTCATATTATGGATTTGTTGATTTCAAGTGAAGTTAGAACATTGTATGTGTTTGCATGATATTAATTAGAACATTGTTTATGTTCGTCTGATGTTACATAAACTATTGTATGTGTTTGTCTGATGTTACTTAGAACAGTGTATGCATTTTCCTTATGTTACCAAGATCATTGTATGTGTCAGTCTGATGTTACTTCAAACATTGTTTGTGTTTGTCTTATGTTACAAAGAACATTTTTTGTGTTTGTCTGATGTAATGTAGAAGATGTGTGTGTTTGATATGTGTGTCTTATGTTACTTAGAACATTGTATGTGTTTGTCTAATGTTAACTCAAACAGTGTCTGTGTTTGTCTGATGTTACCTAAAACATTTTCTGTGTTTGTCTGATATTATCTAGAACATTGTACATGTTTGATGTTACCTAGAACATTGTATATGTTTGTCTGATGTCACTTAGAACATTGTATATGTTTATCTGATGTTGAAAAGAACATTGAATGTGTTGGTGTGATTTTACTTAGAACATGGTATGTGTTTGTCTAATGTTACCTAGAACATTGTTTGTGTTTGTTTGATGTTACCTAGAAGAATGTATGTGTTTGTCTAATGTTACAAAGAACATTGTATGAGTGCCTGATGTTATATAGAACATTGTATGTGTTTGTTTGATGTTATATAGAACATTATATGTGTTTATATGATGTTATATAGAACATTGTATGTGTTTGTCTGATGTTTTAGAACATTGTATGTGATTGTCTGATGTTATATAGAACTGTATGTGTTTGGTGGTAATGTGCAAAGGAGGAATTGCTTGATTTTATCATTTTAATTTGATACCAAATTTGTTTACCCTCTTCATTATTCTTTTGCTTCAAATCAAATTGTTGTATATTTATTTGTAAACCCATTTCAGTTCTATTTGTAATTTATCTGTTCATTTTTCCTTGCAAACTGTCTTGTCTTATATGACAAAAACATGCTGTAAGTGTTATCAATTGACATTCCACTGTAAATAGGTGAATATTCATATTTTGATTCTTTTGGTTCTGTTGCTAGATGTCCAGGTTTTTGTCTGGCTGCTTTGTGTCTGTGTTATTGTATATACAACACAGATCATAGTAACCCTACACATTCAGTTGATCTGAATGTCAAAACTACTTGCTATGAATCAAATGTATATGTTTGTGATTCAAGCTAGATCTGTTCTGCTCCCATTAATAACATCATTATCATTAATATTATTATTATTATTATTATTATTATTATTATATGTACATGAGTCACTAAATAGACAAGTTGTGTTTTTGACACAACGTAGAAGGGATTCTTATTCATATTATGTAAGCTGCTCATACAGATGGATGTACCATTCACTATAGCAGAGCATAGATTTTTACTAAATAGCAGACCTGACTTTATGTGTGTGATGTTTTTTAATTGATTGCAAGGCAAGTTAATTTATCAAGTACATTTTGTTTGTGAGGTGTTTTTGCATCGAGAGTTTGATGGTTGATGTCGATGGTAGAAATACTTTTGAATGTGTCATTGATTAGTTTGTGAGTTGCAGTACAAAGTAATTTACCACGGGCAAACAAGTTGTCAGGTGACATATATACAGCCTTAATATGGCATGTTTTCTGTGTATGGATGACACTGCACTGTCTACAGATGTCATATAATCATGATCTGTCGTTAGATGACATAATACTATTCCGAAGTGATATAAGAACTTCTGAAGGTTAGATGGACAGTTTGCAGATGACATCTACAGATTTATTTCTGACTGGAGCAGTGTCACTCACAAGTCACTTCAGCTGATTTTTATATCTGCCCACATTCAGAAGTATAAATCACACAGGCGATATAGTAAAGTACTTCTGTTAATGTATGCATGTTGTAGGGTCACGTGATTGGATATAAGTAGAAAATGGAAGTACATAGAATCGGTCAGTTTATGTAACTGTGGTCAGGTGATGCACGAGACTCAATGAGCACAGACAGCTGTAGAAACAGTTGTCACGATCACCTGCTACTGGTGCATCTCTTCAGCCAGGACAGCTGTGGAAACAGTTGTCACGATCACCTGCTACTGGTGCATCTCTTCAGCCCAGGCATCTGTGTCTGAGCCAGCCCCAGCCACTTCCCATAGTTTGACCCATGTATAACACGGACATTAGAATAAGCGTTAGGACTGTCTCACAAGGACAATCACAAACACGGGACCTTCCTGTAGAAAGCCCTCAACGAATGGCAAGCAGGACATTCCTGTGGTATGGTTTCATCAGAAAAAAAACTTTGTGACCTGTGACTGTGACTTTGTGAAGTTGACTTGTCTTTGATGCCTTCCATGTTCATATCTTAACTGTAATTAATGTCATTTTTAAATCATTTGTAAATTTTCACCCTCAGAATATTTTCCACTTTAAGTGGTAGGGTTTATAACAGCATAGTTCTTGGGTTAATTTTCGACCAGCAGAACAGCACTGTTTCATGAACAGGATTTGCACAAACTGACGCCAGTACAAAGTATACTCAATTTATATGTTTTCTATGTAAATGGCCAGAACATGTAGTTTATAGCATAGCATTTTAATGGTCGCTTGAATGGTAGAGGAGGAAATAATCGAGATCACTGTTTGAACAACACTGATAGTAATTTAGTACGTCGTTTGACCATTGCCTGGTTGTAATAAGTTTTGTTTTGTTGTTCTGCCAGCTCTGTTATATATGGTCTTCAATTCATGATTTATTTTGTACACTAAATAAATTTTACACATATTACAATGTCATTTATTGTGGATTCTTTCTTCACTATTTGTTGTATTTGTCACATACGTAGATGTACTCATCGTTGTATGTCTTTGTACTCATAGTAACACTGAGACGAAGAGATTCATTGTAATACTAGCCTGGGTCAAAAAGGCTTGTGGCAACACTGGCTGAGGTCAAAAGGACTCATAGTAACATTGGTTGAGGTCAAAGAGACTCGTGGTAACACTGGCTGAGGTAAGAGAGACTTATGTTATCACTAGCGTCCAAAAAAAATATCATGTTGACACTGGCCGAGGTTACAGAGACTTACAATAACACTGGCTGGCATCCCAAAAGATACTCAGTTTGTAGACTTGACGCAATAGCCAATTCATTTAGGCTCTTAGGTAGAACAGTCTGTACTGCAGTGGATTCCAGGTCAATGTGGCTTGGAAGGCAATGAAACAGCGGACAGATTGGCAGTGACATGGTACAACCAAATAGTGACTTAACCCACCAAGAGACGAAAACATTTATACAATTTAGTATTCAAGAAAGGGGGCTGGTTACACACACCAAATTCTCTCCCCAAGACTCGCTTCATCGCCTCTCTAGAGAGGGACAGACTAAGGACTGGGCAAAACATGTTTCGTCAACATATGTTCAAATTTTTCGGTGTCCCTGCAGCGTGGCACCCGAAAATGCTGAGCATGTGCTTCAAAACTGTCGACTGTATGCTGACAACAGAGACTCAATCTGGCCTGTTCCAACAACAATGAAGACAAAACTTTATGGTACACGAGAGGATATGGACTCCGCGACAGCTACCAACCTCCTGATATCAGTTTTCTGACCGAAGGATGAAAGAAGAAGAAGACTGGCTGACGTCAGACTTGTGGTAATACTAGAGGTCGAAAAGACTCATGGTAACACTAGAGGTCAAAACCATGTGTGCCATCACTGGCTGTGGTTTAGAGGCTCATGGTAATACTGACAGGGGTCAAAGATATTCACAGTAAAACTAGAGGTCAAGGAGACGCCTGGCAACACTAGCTGAGGTCAACGAGACGCATGGTAACACTAGTGGAGATTAAAGAGACGCATGGTAACACTAGTTGAGATCAAAGAGACGCATGGTAACACTAGTTGAGATCAAAGAGACGCATGGTAACACTAATTGAGATCAAAGAGACGCATGTTAACACTAGCTAAGATCAAAGAGACGCATGGCAACACTAGTTGAGATCAAAGAGACGCATGGTAACACTAGTTGAGATCAAAGAGACGGAGAGCAACACTGGCTGAGATCAAAGAGACGCATGGCAACACTAGCTGAGATCAAAGAGACGCATGGCAACACTAGCTGAGATCAAAGAGACGCATGGCAACACTAGTTGAGATCAAAAAGACGCATGGCAACACTAGTTGAGATCAACAAGACGCATGGTAACACTAGTTGAGATCAAAGAAACGCATGGCAACACTAAATGAGATCAAAAAGACGCATGGCAACACTAGCTGAGATCAAAAAGACGCATGGCAACACTAGTTGAGATCAACAAGACGCATGGCAACACTAGTTGAGATCAACAAGACGCATGGCATCACTAAATGAGATCAAAGAGACGCATGGCAACACTAAATGAGATCAAAGAGACGCATGGCAACACTAGCTGAGATCAAAGAGACGCATGGCATCACTAAATGAGATCAACAAGACGCATGGTAACACTAGTTGAGGTCAACAAGACGCATGGCAACACTAGCTGAGATCAAAGAGACGCATGGCAACACTAGTTGAGATCAACAAGACGCATGGTAACACTAGTTGAGGTCAACAAGACGCATGGTAACATTAGTTGATATCAAAGGGACGCATGGTAACACTAGTTGAGATCAAAGAGACGCATGGTAACACTAGTTGGGATCAAAGAGACGCATGGTAACACTAGCTGAAATCAAGGAGACGCATGGTAACACTAGTGGAGATTAAATTGACTCACGGTAACACTAGTGTAGATCAAAGAGACTTACGGTAACACTAGCGGAGATCAAAGAGACTTACGGTAACACTAGCGGAGATCAAATAGACTCACGGTAACACTAGCGGAGATCAAAGAGACTCACGGTAACACTAGCTGAGATCAAAGAGACTTACGGTAACACTAGCGGAGATCAAAGAGACTCACGGTAACACTAGCGGAGATCAAAGAGACTCACGGTAACACTAGCTGAGATCAAAGAGACTCACGGTAACACTAGCTGAGATCAAAGAGACTTACGGTAACACTAGCGGAGATCAAAGAGACTCACGGTAACACTAGGTCTTGAGGCACAAAATATCATAGCTGGGTCTTTCTGCATGTGTATCATGGCTGGGTTTTTAAGCACAAAATACCATAGATTGGTCTTGAAGCACACAATACTATAGATGGGTCTTGATGCCCCATGTACCATAGATGGGTCCTAATGCCCCAGGTACCATAGATGGGTCTTGACGCCCCATGTACCATAGCTGGGTCTTGACGCCCTATGTACCAAAATTGTGTCTTGATGCCCCATGTACCATAACTCTGTCTTGATGCCCCTTGTACGATAGTGGGTCTTGATGCCCCATGTGCTATAGTTGGTCTTTACGCTAATGTCCTATAGTGGGTCTTGATGCCCCATGTACCATAGATGGGTCTTGATGCCCCAACTGACTGACTCACTCACTCACTGTCTTGATGCCCCATGTACTTTAGCTGTTTTTGATGCCCCATGTACCATAGTGGGTCTCGATGTCCCATGTAATATAGATGGGTCTTGATGCCACAAGTACCATATCTGTGTTTTGATGAACCATGTACTATAGTAGGTCTTGATGCCCCACGTAACACAGCTGGGTCTTGATGCCCCACATATTAGTGTGGGTCTTGATGCTCCATGTACCATAGATGGGTCTTGACACCCCATGTACCATAGATGGGTCTTGATGCCCCATGTGCCATAGATGGGTCTCAATGCCCCATTTACTACAGCTTTGTCTTTCTGCCCCATGTAATATAGCTGGGTCTTGAAGCCGAAATTACTATAGTGGGTCTTTGTGCTCTATATACTATAGCTGTTACTTTATGCTCCATGTACCATAGCTATGTCTTGATGCCTTATGTACTATAGCTGTGTCTTGATGCCCCATGTACCATAGCTGGGTCCTAATGCCCCATGTACCATCGCTGTATCTAAATGCCCCATGTACTATAGCTGTGTCTTGATGTCCCATGTAAAATAGCTGGGTCTTGATGCCCTATGTATTTAGCTGGGTCTTGATGCCCCATGTACTATAGCTGGGTCTTAATACCCCATGTACTATATAGCTGTGTCTTGATGTCCCATGTACAATAGTTGGGTCTTGATGCCCTGTGTACTATAGCTGGGTCTTGGTGCCCGTTTACTATGGCTAGGTCGACTCCAAGAGTAGAAGGATGTCCTATAAAAACACCACCGAATTTGAGAAACGAAAGGAGCCCACTCTGGCGGCAAGCGTATTCACGGCCCACTCATGCCCCGTGTATGGATGAGAACTGTCAGCTCTCTAAACATCAACGTCACGTTGTTTTTGTCTCCAGGTTACCTCCAGGTGTCTCCAGGTTACCTCCAGGTGTCAGCAGTTTCTCACAAATACGAAAACAGTCGCACTTTGAGGGCCATAACTCAGGTACCGCCGCCGCCATATGCACCTGGAGGTGCTGTTGGCACACATTAGTTCCACGCTGCCCTGGGTGACTAACGTCCTGGCGGTCAAAGCACCAAACTAACCCAGACCGAGCCTCAACTCAGTGCATCACGGTCAGCAGTACGTCATGCTTCAGGTCGAATTGCTCGGGGATTTCCCTCAGTTTTAGAGCTAGCAGGATTTTGTAATAACACCCCGCCGGGTTTTTGTTGTTTTAATGAAGTTGTGTACAGCAGAAGAGAGTGGGTCATCTGAGTGTTACAGTGGCGAGGTGCTGGTTTTATCTCAGCAAGTAAGTGAGTGGGTCAGTGAGTGGGTGAGTCAGTCAGTCAGTCAGTGAGTTAGTGTGAGTGAGTCAGTGAGTCAGTCAGTGAGTGAGTTAGTGTGAGTGAGTCAGTCAGTGAGTGAGTTAGTGTGAGTCAGTCAGTCAGTTAGTGTGAGTGAGTCAGTCAGTCAGTCAGGGAAATGAGTGAGTCAGTCAGTCAGTGAGTCAGTCAGTGAGTGAGTCAGTCAGTAAGTTAGTGTGAGTGAGTGAGTCAGTCAGTGAGTGAGTTAGTCAGTGAGTGAGTTAGTGTGAGTGAGTGAGTCAGTCAGTCAGGGGAATGAGTCAGTCAGTCAGTGAGTCAGTCAGTGAGTCAGTCAATGATTGAGTCTGTTAGTGAGTGAGTTAGTGTGAGTGAGTCAGTCAGTCAGTGAGTCAGTCAGTAAGTGAGTTAGTGTGAGTGAGTGAGTGAGTGAGTGAGTGAGTCAGTCAGTCAGTCAGTCAGTCAGTCAGTCAGTCAGTCAGTCAGTCAGTCAGTCAGTGAGTCAGTCAGTCAGTTGGTCGGTCAGTGGGTGGGTGAGTCGGTGAGTCGATGCGTTTAGTCAGTCGGTATATGGTGCATTTATTAAATAGGTGATGTGATTGGGGAGGCGTGGTTAGTAGTGGATATCTTGAGTGAGTGAGTGAGTGAGTGAGTGAGTGAGTGAGTGAGTGAGTGGGTGGGTGGGTGGGTGAGTGGGTGAGTGGGTGAGTGAGTGAGTGGGTGAGTGGGTGAGTGAGTGAGTGAGTGAGTGAGTGAGTGAGTGAGTGAGTGAGTGAGTGAGTGAGTGGGTGAGTGAGTGAGTGAGTGAGTGAGTGAGTGAGTGAGTGAGTGAGTGAGTGAGTGAGTGAGTGAGTGAGTGAGTGAGTGAGTGAGTGAGTGAGTGAGTGAGTGAGTGTTGTAGTGAGTGAGTGAGTGAGTGAGTGGGTGAGTGAGTGAGTGAGTGGGTGAGTGAGTGAGTGAGTGAGTGAGTGAGTGAGTGAGTGAGTGAGTGAGTGAGTGAGTGAGTGAGTGAGTGAGTGAGTGAGTGGTGTAGTGAGTGAGTGAGTGGGTGAGTGAGTGAGTGGGTGAGTGAGTGAGTGAGTGAGTGAGTGAGTGAGTGAGTGAGTGAGTGAGTGAGTGAGTGAGTGAGTGAGTGAGTGAGTGAGTGGGTGGGTGGGTGGGTGAGTGAGTGAGTGAGTGAGTGAGTGAGTGAGTGAGTGGGTGGGTGGGTGGGTGAGTGAGTGAGTGAGTGAGTGAGTGAGTGAGTGAGTGAGTGAGTGAGTGAGTGGGTGGGTGAGTGAGTGAGTGAGTGAGTGAGTGAGTGAGTGAGTGAGTGAGTGAGTGAGTGAGTGAGTGAGTGAGTGAGTGAGTGAGTGAGTGAGTGAGTGAGTGAGTGAGTGAGTGAGTGAGTGAGTGGGTGAGTGAGTGGGTGAGTGAGTGAGTGAGTGAGTGAGTGAGTGGTGTAGTGAGTGAGTGAGTGAGTGAGTGAGTGAGTGGGTGAGTGAGTGAGTGAGTGAGTGAGTGAGTGAGTGAGTGAGTGGGGTGGATGGGTAAGTGAGTGGTGTAGTGAGTCAGATGGTGAGTGGACGGATTTGGTTGAGCTAGTTTGCGACTGGGGAATATGACTTGAAGATGATTGGTTTTTATTGTTATAGTGAGTTGCTGGTTGATGTGTTTGGGTGGAAAAGGTGGAAAAGGGGGGGGGGGAGTATTTAGAGTGAGTGATTGTGAATAAGTCAGTCAGTCAGTAAGTCAGTCAGTAAGTCAATCAAACAAAGAATTGGACAGTAATTGAGTCAATGATGGTGTATTTCATATGGATTTTATTGGTGGTGGGTTAGCGCGAATTTCTACCCAAAGGTACGAGTAAGTGAGTGAAGAGTGTGTGAGCGGATATGTTTGGGAGGGTGAGGAAATGACAAGGGTATTTAGGTAAGTGGGTAATGGACACATTTGTCGGATGTTCAGATAATTTAAACTTTTGAATAACAGAGTGGGTAATGGGTATACTTGTTTGTCTATGTAAAATTATTGTTGGTGGATGAATGGGTTAATAATGGATATACAAACTGGTTGAGTGGATATACGTGTTTTAATGCCTGGATGATATTCACTATTAATTACACGACTGGTTGAACAGGCCTATCTGCCCAAACAGTTTCTCCGGTTCCTAACGAGGTCACACGCCTAGCAAGCACGTGAAACTTCACAGACACCTGCAGATGAACCGGAAATTCGTAAACAAACATGGCTGACAGCGGTTCTTGATCCTGCGAGACGAGATCTCATTGTGGATCGCACACACATAATGACCATAATGTCTTAGTGATGAAACAATAATGACAACAATTTCCTCCTTCAACACGTTGAAACACGTGTAGTGGGTGAGGTGCACAATGTACTGATTGAGGTGCTCCAGCAGTGTACTGGATGAGGGGCTCCAGCATATGTACTAGGTGAGGTGCTCCATGTACTGAGTGAGGTTCTCTAGTCCATGTACTGGGTGAGGTACCCCGTGTACTGGGTGAATTTGCTACATGTACTAAATGAGGTGCTCCATGTTTTGGGTGAATGTGCTGCATGTACTGGGTGAGGTGCTCCAGCACGTGTACTGGAGGAGGTGCTTCAGCACGTGTACTGGAGGAGGTGCTCCAGCACGTGTACTGGGGGAGGTGCTTCAGCACGTGTACTGGAGGAGGTGCTCCAGCACGTGTACTGGAGGAGGTGCTTCAGCACGTGTACTGGGTGAGGTGCTTCGTGTACTAGGTGAGGTAATGCATGTACTGGGTGAGGTGCTCCAGCATGTGTACTGGGTGAGGTGCTTCGAGTACTGGGTGAAGAGCCCCTTGTACTGGGTGAGGTTCTCCGTGTACTGGGTGAGGTTCTCCATGTACTAGGTGAGGTGCTCCATGTACTAGGTGAGGTGCTCCATGTACTGGGTGAGGTGCTCCATGTACTGGGTGAGGTGCTGCATGTACTGGGTGAGCTGCCCCTTGTACTGGATGAGGTGCTGTATGTACTGGTTAAGAGGTCACAACAACTAGGTTTGACAGTTTACTGTCCTAAAAGGTCACAACAACTAGATTTGACAGTTTACTGTCCTAAAACATCACAACTACTAGATTTGACTGTTTACTGTCCTAAAACGTCACAACAACTAGATTTGACAGTTTACTGTCCTAAAAGGTCACAACAACTAGGTTTGACAGTTAACTGGGGAGAGAGGTCATACTAATAAGATAAAACTACGAAACCTACAATGACCATTTGACATTTGAATGTGTCCTGTCTAAGTGACGTCAGCACCTCGATGTAGGAACTTGTCGACTTCAGGGCTCAGTCTAGCAGACAATCACCACGTTTTACCCTCTATTTCTGTGAGTGCTAATAAATACTTTTTTTTCAATTATATAAAGCAAATTTGTCAGAATAGAATATATAGTAGCAGATAACTCAAGATACTTTGTAGCCTGGTCGCGTCCGGGTCGACTCCAAGGTTCGCGCGTGTGGCACCATGACCTAGATCTAGGAAAAGCAAGTTGTAATAATGTGTAAACTCCAAGGTCGCGCGGTATTTTCCCTTAATCTCTAGGGCAGGCCACGGGGAAGGCCCCAATCCGGCACAAGAAGGAAATAAATGTTTACCGTTGCAAAATATACACAATCACAATATGTCTTCTTTAGTCGACTGCTGGAGCCAAGAGATGGTGGCCAGACGAATCACATTTCAGATCTAGACGTATTACCTGCAAATTCGTGGTCATTAGTTAGCGAAGATTTCAACATAGCACTCACACACGCATCCCACACAACGAACAATCTATCTCGCAGGCCGAAACACCCTCCCTCTGACTAAGAACCCCACACACTGTTGTAGAGAGATACACAGCTAACTCACCACATACACGCACGCACGCGCGCGCGCACGCACACACACACTCACACACGCAGGCTGGGTACACTGGCACTGCACAGTTTGACCGTTGCGCCAGATGCCTAATGCGTAGTTTCCTTTATCCGGGCCGTTGTATCCTCGCATTGATTTACCTGCTGTAGAGCAGACTCCGTATTTTCTTACCTTGTTTTGCCAGAATGAGGTGATGCATCTTCCACTTTTCGACAGTGGAAGGGTAGGGGGCGGGGAAGAAGGAGGGAAATTGCACCAGTGCGACCTTTGTAGTTGTGTCTCGACTACATCTGCTCTTGAAGACAGGTGCTTAAAAAAAGAGAAACAACATTTATAAAAAAAAACATTAGTAATAATATCAGAAATAAAAATAATAACAACATTTGTTCAAAAGTGCGTAAACCTTTTCGTTGTCAGATTTCAGATTTAATAACCCACTAAGTTTTTAATTCCCAAGCTAACATTCAATTGTTAGTTCCCAAATTAACATCTAATTGAGAAGAGAACTGCTAGTTGCTAAGCTATAATATCTAATTGAGAAGAGAATTGTTAGTTGCTAAGCTAAAATAGCTAATTGAGACGAGAATTGTTAGTTGCTAAGCTAAAATATCTAATTGAGAAGAGAAGTGTTAGTTGCCAAGCTAAAATAGCTAATTGAGACGAGAATTGTTAGTTGCTAAGCTAAAATATCTAATTGAGAAGAGAATTGTTAGTTGCTAAGCTAAAATAGCTAATTGAGACGAGAATTGTTAGTTGGTAAGCTAAAATATCTAATTGAGAAGAGAAGTGTTAGTTGCCAAGCTAAAATATCTAATTGAGAAGAGAAGTGTTAGTTGCTAAGCTAAAATATCTAATTGAGAAGAGAAGTGTTAGTTGCTAAGCTAAAATATCTAATTGAGAAGAGAATTGTTAGTTGCTAAGCTAAAATAGCTAATTGAGACGAGAACTGTTAGTTGCTAAGCTAAAATATCTAATTGAGAAGAGAATTGTTAGTTGCTAAGCTAAAATAGCTAATTGAGACGAGAATTGTTAGTTGGTAAGCTAAAATATCTAATTGAGAAGAGAAGTGTTAGTTGCCAAGCTAAAATATCTAATTGAGAAGAGAAGTGTTAGTTGCTAAGCTAAAATATCTAATTGAGAAGAGAAGTGTTAGTTGCTAAGCTAAAATATCTAATTGAGAAGAGAATTGTTAGTTGCTAAGCTAAAATAGCTAATTGAGACGAGAATTGGTAGTTGCCAAGCTAAAATATCTAATTGAGAAGAGAAGTGTTAGTTGCTAAGCTAAAATAGCTAATTGAGACGAGAATTGTTAGTTGCTAAGCTAAAATATCTAATTGAGAAGAGAAGTGTTAGTTGCTAAGCTAAAATATCTCATTGAGAAAAGAGTTGTTAGTTGTGCCCAGTAACCTTCAATGATGAGCGGCTAGGAACGCAGGACTCTCATACGAAAGACAGGTTCAAATCCTCGGTAAGGTTGTAGGCTTTTTCTGTCAGGAGCAAAACTATAATCCTAGCCTTCACAGTTTGTGGCGGGGACAGTACTAGCCGTGCCGTCTTATATTCAGTCTATGGGGACAGTACTGGCCGTGCGATACTATTTAGTCTACGGGGACAGTACTAGCCGTGCGGTCCTATATACAGTCCAAGGCGACAGTACTAGCCGTGCGGTCCTATATACAGTCTACGGGGACAGTACTAGCCTTGCGGTCCTATATACAGTCTGCGGGAACAGTACTAGCCGTGCGGTCCTATATACAGTCTGAGGGGACAGTACTAGCCGTGCGGTCTTATATACAGTCTGCGGGGACAGTACTAGCCGTGCGATACTATACACAGTCTGCGGGGACAATACTAGCCGTGCCGTCCTATATACAGTCTGCGGGGACAGTACTAGCCGTGCGGTCTTATATACAGTCTGCGGGAACAGTACTAACCGTGCGGTCTTATATACAGTCTGCGGGAACAGTACTAGCCGTGCGGTCTTATATACATTCTGCGGGAACAGTACTAGCCGTGCGGTCTTGTATACAGTCTGCGGGAACAGTACTAGCCGTGCGGTCTTATATACAGTCTGCGGGAACAGTACTAGCCGTGCGGTCCTATATACAGTCTGCGGGAACAGTACTAGCCGTGCGGTCCTATATACAGTCTGCGGGAACAGTACTAGCCGTGCGGTCTTATATACAGTCTGCGGGGACAGTACTAGCCGTGCGGTCCTATATACAGTCTGCGGGGACAGTACTAGCCGTGCGATACTATACACAGTCTGCGGGGACAGTACTAGCCGTGCGGTCCTATATACAGTCTACGGGGACAGTACTAGCCGTGCGATACTATATACAGTCCATGGGAACAGTACTAGCCGTGCGGTCCTATATACAGTCCATGGGAACAGTACTAGCCGTGCGATACTATATACAGTCCACGGGAACAGTACTAGCCGTGCGGTCCTATATACAGTCTATGGGAACTGTACAGGCCGTGCGATACGATATACAGTCCATGGGAACAGTACTAGCCGTGCGGTCCTATATACAGTCCATGGGAACAGTACTAGCCGTGCGATACTATATACATTCCATGAGAACAGTACTACCCGTGCGATACTATATACAGTCTGTGGGAACAGGACTAGCCGTGCGGTCCTATATACAGTCCATGGGAACAGTACTAGCCGTGCGGTACTATATACATTCCATGGGAACAGTACTACCCGTGCGATACTATATACAGTCTGTGGGAACAGTACTAGCCGTGCGATACGATGTACAGTCTGCGGGGACAATACTAGCCGTGCGATACTATATACAGTCCATGGGAACAGTACTAGCCGTGCGATACTATATACAGTCCATGGGAACAGTACTAGCCGTGCGATACTATATACAGTCCATGGGAACAGTACTAGCCGTGCGATACTATATACAGTCCATGGGAACAGTGCGATACGATATACAGTCCATGGGAACAGTACTAGCCGTGCGATATGATATACAGTCTATTGGAACAGTACTAGCCGTGCGATACTATATACAGTATATGTGAACAGTACTAGCCGTGCGATACTATATACAGTCCATGGGAACAGTTCTAGCCGTGCAATACTATATACAGTCTGCGGGGACAGTACTAGCCGTGCGATACTATACAGTCTGCGTGGACAGTACTAGCCGTGCGGTCCCAAATACAGTCCATGGGAACAGTACTAGCCGTGCAATACTATATACAGTCTGCGGGGACAGTACTAACCGTGCGGTCCTATGTACAGTCCATGGGAACAGTACTAGCCGTGCGGTCCTATGTACAGTCCATGGGAACAGTACTAACCGTGCGGTCCTATATACAGTCTACGGGGACAGTACTAGCCATGCGGTCCTATATACAGTCTACGGGGACAGTACTAGCCGTGCCGTCTTATATTCAGTCTATGGGGACAGTACTGGCCGTGCGATACTATTTAGTCTACGGGGACAGTACTAGCCGTGCGGTCCTATATACAGTCCACGGCGACAGTACTAGCCGTGCGGTCCTATATACAGTCGACGGGGACAGTACTAGCCATGTGGTCCTATATACTGTCCTTGGGGACAGTACTAGCCGTGCGGTCCTATATACAGTCTACGCGGACAGTACTAGACATGCGGTCCTATATACAGTCTACGGGGACAGTACTAGCCATGCGGTCCTATATACAATCTACGGAGACAGTACTAGCCGTGCGGTCCTATATACAATCTACGGGGACAGTACTAGCCGTGCTGTCCTATACACAGTCTACGGGGACAGTACTAGCCGTGCGCTTCTATATACAGTCTACGCGGACAGTACTAGACGTGCGGTCCTTTATACAGTCTACGGGGACAGTACTAGACATGCGGTCCTATTTACAGTTCTTGGGGACAGTACTAGACGTGCGGTCCTATATACAGTCTACGGGGACAGTACTAGACATGCGGTCGTATTTACAGTCTACGGGGACAGTACTAGTCATGCAGTCCTATATACAGTCCATGGGGACAGTACTAGCCGTGTGGATCTATAAACAGTCTACGGGGACAGTACTAGCGTGCTGTCCTGCATGAAGTCCATGGGGACAGTACTAGCCGTGCTGTCCTATATACAGTTCCTAGGGACACTACTAGCCGTGCGGTCCTATATTCAGTCCATAGGGACACTACTAGCCGTGCGGTCCTATATACAGTCCTTGGTGACAGTACTAGCCGTGCGGTCCTATGTACAATCATTGGTGACAGTACTAGCTGTTCGGTCCTATATACAGTCATTGGTGACAGTACTTGCCGTGCGCTCCTATGTAAGCAGGCTGAAAGACCCTTCCCCCCCCCCCCCCCCCCCCCACCCCCACACACACACACAACTTTTGTCCACCTTT
The DNA here is from genome assembly GCA_905116865.2 of Candidula unifasciata. Taxonomy (NCBI): domain Eukaryota; kingdom Metazoa; phylum Mollusca; class Gastropoda; order Stylommatophora; family Geomitridae; genus Candidula; species Candidula unifasciata. The sequence goes on from CAJHNH020000002.1 coordinate 354,858, forward strand.
ATTGCAAAAGTGATGAAACCAGAAAGCAATTGAAGTTCCAAGCAGAATTTGTTGGGTGAACTCAGTTGCCTGTGATCCTGAAGACTAAAGTGAGAATGTACTGCAGCTATTGGTGGAGGTTGGTTGTACTGCAGCCATTGGTGGAGGTTGGTTGTACTGCAGCCATTGATGGGAGTTGGGTAATCTGCAGCCATTGGTGGAGGTTGGTTGTACTGCAGCCATTGGTGGAGGTTGGTTGTACTGCAGCCATTGATGGAGGTTGGGTAATCTGCAGCCATTAGTGGAGGTTAGTTGTACTGCAGCCATTGGTGGAGGTTGGTTGCACTGCAGCCATTGGTGGAGGTTGGTTGTACTGCAGCCATTGGTGGAGGTTGGTTGCACTGCAGCCATGTTTTAAATAGAACTAATATTGCACTGTAAGGGGAACCGTTGTGGTGTAGTGCCAGACGCTCGTCCGTGGATCCGAAAGTTTTGGGATTAAATCTGAACGGAGCTGGACATTTTCAAAACCCAGCAGGTACAAAGAAAAGCCAGGGGAAGTAAAGGTGGTCGGTGCGATGTTGATCACAGCACCCATAAATTGTCGATTGCTCTATAGATACAGGTCTAACCATTTATGCCCAAGAATACTATAGTTGCCGAAAAGGGTCCTTCACTTTACTTTGTGACGCAGTCAAGCCAAAATCTCTCGTCCACGAGGCCTAGTCCCACAATCTGCCGTCCACGAGGCTAAGCCCCAAAATCTCTCGTCCACGAGACCTAGTCCCAAAATCTGCCGTCCACGAGGCCAAGTCCCAAAATCTCTCGTCCACGAGGCTTAGTCCCACAATCTCTCGTCCACGAGGCTTAGTCCCAAAATCCTCAGCCTACAAATGACCAACTGCCCTACCCCGCCAACAGTCATTAGAGGTGCGAACACTGACGTCAACGCACCGCTCTGATTCTGTTTGGCTTCCGTCTCTCCGGGCACAGTGGCAGGTCGCCCACAAACAGCACTGCAAACATCAAGAATTCCAGCTATCCAACTTTAAAAAATCACTGCTCTGCATTTTTTGTCAACATATATATATATATATATATATATATATATATATATATATATATATGCCCGGCTCTCTAGCGTAGTTGGCTAAACTGGATTGCGCGGAGACCGGGTGACGAACTCCTTGTGGTCCGGGTTCAATCCCGGGGGTAGGCAGGAAAGCCACATTTTCTCCCAGATTTACGGTATTTACAATGGAATCAAAGCCGCAAGGTTGTGATATCCATATTACCGAGCCTAAGGGTTAACAACTCATGGCTTCTGGATACTAAAACAAACAATATATATATATATACACACACACACACACACACACACACACACACACACACACACACACACACACATATATATATATATATATATATATATATATATATATATATATATATATATATATAAACCAGGCAATGCATTTATCGGCACTTATAGAAAGCAGTAAAAAGATAGAAGGACACATTAGACAATGCAAACAGTCGAAATCTAAAGTAGCTGTGCTTGCAAAATTGTTGCTTCTGCCAGACGTTGGCCGTTGGCATTTTTGCTCCATCTGTAGACTGACAGGATATAGTTTCGTCGCCCGGCTTCTGAGTTAAATGCTTGGAGTGACACTGTGAGCTGTTGATTTCATTTGGACTGTTTTTTCGACTGTGATCAACGTGGTGGTGTGAATTGTAGATTCAGAAAAGGGCGCGATGCCTGTTGTCACAATGTTGGTGGTGCCCTTATGTGATTAAAATTGATCGCGTGTGCATCTGCTGATCTTTTGGTGACTTCTGCTAATTGAGTTTAATGATGAACTGCATTTCTAATGTAGGACTTTTTGTGTTAGCACTTCGGGTGGCTACCGTATGCTTTTAATGCGTGTGTATGCTAGATATGCTGAGACAGCACTCTGTCAATCTTTCCACAGGGAACTGTGATAAACATTCTATGTGTTTTTCGTTGGCACAGGAGCGGAACAACGATGAAGCTGAAACTAAGACTACCAGACTACAAGATATAACCTCTCGCCTCTAAAAAGCGTGTGCTGGCTATGGATACAAGTGTACTAAGTTACACGATCAACTAGTCAGCACTAATCAAATATGTAATTTTTTACCAATATCGTACAGCTTGAAATCCACATCTATGGAATACGGGCAGAATTCATCTCAAGCCATTGAAACGGCATCATAGGCTACAGAAAATTCACACTATTAAGCAATCATCGAATAACAAACGCAGCAACAATTTACAAACACAGCAACAATTTACAAACACAGCAACAATTTACAAACAGCAACAATTTACAAACACAGCAACAATTTACAAACACAGCAACAATTTACAAACGCAATAACAATTCACAAACACAACAACAATTCACAAACACAGCAACAATTCACAAACACAACAACAATTCACAAACACAGCAACAATTCACAAACACAGCAACAATTCACAAACACAGCAACATTTTACAAACACAGCAACAATCTACAAACACAGCAACAATTTAAAAACACAACAACAACTCACAAACACAGCAACAATCTACAAACACAGCAACAATTTAAAAACACAACAACAATTCACAAACACAGCAACAATTTACAATCACGACAACAAACCTGCGACAGCCAGAGCATAAAGCCTACGGCTGAACTATTTTGTACAGAGGTCACCAACGACACCGGGTTAAACCACGACCGGCTTCGTCAGCTTCAGCCGGTTGTGGTTAAACCAAGTTTGGCCTTGAATGCGCGTGCTCTAATGGGCATGTCTACAAGCTCGTGATTTTGGAAGTCAGTTTCCGGTTTTGGCTTGCGTGTTATAGTAATCAAGAACGAACATTGGGCGAGAGGCTTGGGTGCTAGGTTCATATACCAGAGAAGCAGGTTCGAACCCTTAAGATTTTTTTTTTCTGCTGGTGGGAAAGACAAATTCCTAGCCTTCAAAGTTTCTGGACCACTAGCATGTGAGGCCGCCTCCGCAGGGGAAGCCGGTTTCGGTGCTTCCAATATGTGGTACAGAAATACGTGGCTGTGAAACCTCAGCTCCTCAGCTCAACCACCTTCAACAAATTTGACGAGCCTGAGCAAGCACCAATCAAAAAGTGACCTAGTGTGTACATAGGTGGGGCTAAATGACATGGGGAGATCTTCGTAAGGCTTACCTCAATATGTTTACATCGTTGACCCTTTGTCTTATAGTTCTATGATGTAGGGAGGTGGTGAGTATGCTTGCTGTGAAACTCACTCCTGTTTTTTTTTTCCAGACAACTTCTCCTCTTCCAGCATGTAAAACTTTCAACGTCTACACAGACCAGATTTGGGACAATCCTGTTTCTGAAAGTTCATCTTTCTATGGCATCGTCTCTGCTCCAGGAAAATCTGCGAGGAGGGACAGCGCCATATTGTTTATCCGTTGCTAACAAACGACCACTGGTGTGTTTACACTGGCTGTAACCTTAGCAACAAGCACAGATTACCTTTGGCTGGTGTCATGGCGACCATGAGGATAATGGCGCAGAAGCTGAGACATTTGTGCGTGGCTAAAGGTAGCAGCTTATCGTCTGCCCTTGTAAACAGAAGACGTTGATTAGAAATTAACAACCAGCTTGCCAAATTACGTGCTGGGATGTTTGCGATTAGAAGGGAAAGTGTCGGCAGGTCGCTCCGCACTCGTATCGCCGATACACGCAGCCATGCTTGGTTTGATAGCTTGACTGATCCTGTTATTGACAGACATCGTTTCGTTTGACTACAAATATACCTTCTTGTGTTTAACCCTCCTCCCTTCTCCCCATTCCCACCCCCTTTTCCCCATCCTATTTTACGACTCAAATCAAAGTGTATGCCGCAAGCCTAGCTTTTCCCCTTGCTTATTCTTTTGATCAACCCTCCCCCTCTCTCCCCCCATTTTTCTAATTCCTCTTTCTCCTCCTGCTCCTCCTGCAGACACATTCTTGTGTAGCGCTGGTGGCCGTGTCAACATCCTTTTATCTCGTGTTTAGCTAATCGTTTGTAACAGAGGTGCTGAACACTTTTTGTAATAGTAAGTTAAAAATTATTGGTAATATTAATGTGGTTATTATTTATAATAATTTGATCTTCTTATTCATGTGGTGAGGATGAAGGCAATGGAGAACGTTGTAATAACTGGGGAGATCAACGTAGAAGAGAGAGAGAGGCAGACCAAGAGAGTCGAGGACGGATGGACTGCGACGGTGACATGGAAGGATATCATCTGTGGAATAGATCTAGATAACAAGGAATAGAGATTTGTGGAGACTCATGAATACACGCGCCAGCCAGCAGGGCACGTGAAGATGATGATGATCTTATTGTGCTTTTTATACCCTAATGGAGCATAGGTCCACCAGCAACCTACGTCACGACGTTTTTCTGTCGCTGCAACTCACTCCAGTATCCTCACCATCTTCTGAACTTCACTCTCCTGCTTTTCTCTGTGTTCTTTGGTCTACATTTTATTTCTTTGCCCCCAAAACTTGCTTTGCGTTTTTTTCTTTTGGTTTATGTTTCTCTTGAGGTCGGGTTTCTCTTGAGATCGGGTTTCTCTTGAGGCAATGTTCCTCTTGAGGTCGGGTTTCTCTTGAGGTCATGTTCTTCTTGAGGTCGGGTTTCTCTTGAGGCCATGTTCCTCTTGAGGTCTGGTTTCTCTTTGGGTCGAGTTTCTCTTGAGGCCATGTTCCTCTTGAGGTCGGGTTTCTCTTTAGATCAGGTTTCTCTTGAGGCCAGGTTCCTCTTGGGGCCAGGTTCCTCTTGAGGTCAGGTTTCTCTTGAGGCCAGGTTCCTCTCAATGTCAGGTTTATCTTGTGGCCAGGTTTCTCTTGGGGCCAGGTTTCTCCCGAAGTCAGGTTTCTTCCGATGATAGGTTTCTCTTGAGGTCAGGTTTCTCCTGAGGACAGGTTTCTCTTGTGGCCAGGTTCCTCTTGAGGCCAGGTTTCTCTTGAGGCCGGGTTTCTCTTGAGGCCGGGTTTCTCTTGAGGCCAGGTTTCTCTTGAGGCCAGGTTTCTCTTGAGGTCAGTTTTCTCTTGAGGCCAGGTTCCTTTTGGAGTCAGGTTTTTCATGGGACCAGGTTTCTCTTGAAGCCGGGTTTCTCCTGGGGTCAGGTTTCTCCCGAGGACAGGTTTCTCTTGAGGTCAGGTTTCTCCCGAGGACAGGTTTCTCCCGAGGACAGGTTTCTCCCGAGGACAGGTTTCTCTTGAGGCCAGGTTTCTCCCGAAGTCAGTTTTCTCCCAAGGACAGGTTTTTCCTGAGGACAGGTTCCTCTTAAGGTCAGGTTTCTCTTGAGGTCAGGTTTTTCTTGAGGTCAGGTTCCTCTTGAGGTCAGGTTTTTCTTGAGGCCAGGTTTCTCTTGAGGCCAGGTTTCTCTTGAGGTCAGCTTTCTCCAGAGGTCAGGCCTCTCTTGAGGTCAGGTTTCTCTGGAGGCCAGGTTTCTCTTCAGGTCAGGTTTCTCCTGAGGTCAGGTCTCTCTTGAGGTCAGGTTCCTCTCAATGTCAGGTTTATCTTGTGGCCAGGTTTCTCTTGGGGCCAGGTTTCTCCCGAAGTCAGGTTTCTTCCGATGATAGGTTTCTCTTGAGGTCAGGTTTCTCCTGAGAACAGGTTTCTCTTGTGGCCAGGTTCCTCTTGAGGCCAGGTTTCTCTTGAGGCCGGGTTTCTCTTGAGGCCGGGTTTCTCTTGAGGCCAGGTTTCTCTTGAGGCCAGGTTTCTCTTGAGGTCAGTTTTCTCTTGAGGCCAGGTTCCTTTTGGAGTCAGGTTTTTCATGGGGCTAGGTTTCTCTTGAAGCCGGGTTTCTCCTGGGGTCAGGTTTCTCCCGAGGACAGGTTTCTCTTGAGGTCAGGTTTCTCCCGAGGACAGGTTTCTCCCGAGGACAGGTTTCTCCCGAGGACAGGTTTCTCTTGAGGCCAGGTTTCTCCCGAAGTCAGTTTTCTCCCAAGGACAGGTTTTTCCTGAGGACAGGTTTCTCTTAAGGTCAGGTTTCTCTTGAGGTCAGGTTTTTCTTGAGGTCAGGTTCCTCTTGAGGTCAGGTTTTTCTTGAGGCCAGGTTTCTCTTGAGGCCAGGTTTCTCTTGAGGTCAGCTTTCTCCAGAGGTCAGGCCTCTCTTGAGGTCAGGTTTCTCTGGAGGCCAGGTTTCTCTTCAGGTCAGGTTTCTCCTGAGGTCAGGTCTCTCTTGAGGTCAGGTTCCTCTCAATGTCAGGTTTATCTTGTGGCCAGGTTTCTCTTGGGGCCAGGTTTCTCCCGAAGTCAGGTTTCTTCCGATGATAGGTTTCTCTTGAGGTCAGGTTTCTCCTGAGGACAGGTTTCTCTTGTGGCCAGGTTCCTCTTGAGGCAAGGTTTCTCTTGAGGCCGGGTTTCTCTTGAGGCCGGGTTTTATCTTGAGGCCAGGTTTCTCTTGAGGCCAGGTTTCTCTTGAGGTCAGTTTTCTCTTGAGGCCAGGTTCCTTTTGGAGTCAGGTTTTTCATGGGGCTAGGTTTCTCTTGAAGCCGGGTTTCTCCTGGGGTCAGGTTTCTGCCGAGGACAGGTTTCTCTTGAGGTCAGGTTTCTCCCGAGGACAGGTTTCTTCCGAGGACAGGTTTCTCCCGAGGACAGGTTTCTCTTGAGGCCAGGTTTCTCCCGAAGTCAGTTTTCTCCCAAGGACAGGGTTTTCCTGAGGACAGGTTCCTCTTGAGGTCAGGTTTCTCTTGAGGTCAGGTTTTTCTTGAGGTCAGGTTCCTCTTGAGGTCAGGTTTTTCTTGAGGCCAGGTTTCTCTTGAGGCCAGGTTTCTCTTGAGGTCAGCTTTCTCCAGAGGTCAGGCCTCTCTTGAGGTCAGGTTTCTCTGGAGGCCAGGTTCCTCTTGAGGCCAGGTTTCTCTTGAGGTCAGTTTTCTCTTGAGGCCAGGTTTCTCTTGAGGCCAGGTTTCTCCCAAAGACAGTTTTCTCCCAAGGACAGGTTTTTCCTGAGGACTGGTTCCTCTTGAGGTCAGGCTTCTCTTGAGGCCAGGCTTATTTTGAGGCCAGGTTTGTCTTGAGGCCAGGTTCCTCTTGAGGCCAGGTTTCTCTTGCCAGGCTTCTCTTGAGGTCAGGTTTCTCTTGAGGTCAGGTTTCTCTTGAGGTCAGGTTTCTCTTGAGGCCAGGTTTCTCTTGAGGTCAGGTTTCTCTTGAGGCCAGGTTCCTCTTGAGGCCAGGTTTCTCCCGAGGACAGGTTTCTCCCGAGGACAGGTTTCTCCCGAGGATAGGTTTCTCTCGAGGCCAGGTTTCTCCCAAAGACAGTTTTCTCCCTTGGACAGGTTTTTCCTGAGGACAGGTTCCTCTTGAGGTCAGGTTTCTCTTGAGGTCAGGTTTCTCTTGAGGTCAGGTCTCTCTTGAGGTCAGGTTTCTTTTGAGGCCAGGTTCCTCTTGAGGCCAGGTTTCTCTTGAGGTCAGTTTTCTCTTGAGGCCAGGTTCCTCTTGAGGTCAGGTTTCTCTTGGGGCCAGGTTTCTCTTGAAGACGGGTTTCTCCTGAGGTCAGGTTTCTCCCGAGGACAGGTTTCTCTTGAGGACAGGTTTCTCCCGAGGACAGGTTTCTCCCGAGGACAGGTTTCTCCCGAGGACAGGTTTCTCTTGAGGCCAGGTTTTTCCCAAAGACAGTTTTCTCCCTAAAACAGGTTTTTCCTGAGGACAGGTTCCTCTTGAGGTCAGGTTTCTCTTGAGGCCAGGCTTATTTTGAGGCCAAGTTTCTCTTGAGGCCAGGTTCCTCTTGAGGCCTGGTTTCTCTTGAGGCCAGGTTCCTCTTGAGGCCAGGTTCCTCTTTCGGCCAGGTTTCTCTTTAGGCCAGGCTTCTCTTGAGGTCAGGTTTCTCTTGAGGTCAGGTTTCTCTTGAGGTCAGGTCTCTCTTGGGTTCAGGTTTCTCTGGAGGCCAGGTTCCTCTTGAGGCCAGGTTTCTCTTGAGGTCAGTTTTCTCTTGAGGCCAGGTTCCTCTTGAGGTCAGGTTTCTCTTGGGGCCAGGTTTCTCTTGAAGACGGGTTTCTCCTGAGGTCAGGTGTCTCCCGAGGACAGGTTTCTCTTGAGGTCAGGTTTCTCCCGAGGACATGTTTCTCCCGAGGACAGGTATTTTCCCGAGGATAGGTTTCTGTCGAGGCCAGGTTTCTCCCAAAGACAGTTTTCTCCCATGGACAGGTTTTTCCTGAGGACAGGTTCCTCTTGAGGTCAGGTTTCTCTTGAGGTCAGGTTTCTCTTGAGGTCTGGTTTTTCTTGAGGTCAGGTTCCTCTTGAGGCCAGGTTTCTCTTGAGGCCAGGTTTCTCTTGAGGCCAGGTTCCTCTTGAGGTCAGGCTTCTCTTGAGGTCAGGTTTCTCTTGAGGTCATGTTTCTCTTGAGGCCAGGTTTCTCTTGAGGCCAGGTTTCTCTTGAGGCCGGGTTTCTCTTGAGGACAGGTTTCTCCCGAGGACAGGTTTCTCCCGAGGACAGGTTTCTCCCAATGACAGGTTTCTCTTGAGGCCAGGTTTTTCCCAAAGACAGTTTTCTCCCTAAAACAGGTTTTTCCTGAGGACAGGTTCCTCTTGAGGTCAGGTTTCTCTTGAGGCCAGGCTTATTTTGAGGCCAAGTTTCTCTTGAGGCCAGGTTCCTCTTGAGGCCAGGTTTCTCTTGAGGCCAGGTTCCTCTTGAGGCCAGGTTCCTCTTGGGCCTATGTTTCTCTTTAGGCCAGGCTTCTCTTGAGGTCAGGTTTCTCTTGAGGTCAGGTTTCTCTTGAGGTCAGGTCTCTCTTGGGTTCAGGTTTCTCTTGAGGCCAGGTTCCTCTTGAGGCCAGGTTTCTCTTGAGGTCAGTTTTCTCTTGAGGCCAGGTTCCTCTTGAGGTCAGGTTTCTCTTGGGGCCAGGTTTCTCTTGAAGACGGGTTTCTCCTGAGGTCAGGTGTCTCCCGAGGACAGGTTTTTCTTGAGGTCAGGTTTCTAACGAGGACAGGTTTCTCCCGAGGACAGGTTTCTCCCGAGGATAGGTTTCTCTCGAGGCCAGGTTTCTCCCAAAGACAGTTTTCTCCCATGGACAGGTTTTTCCTGAGGACAGGTTCCTCTTGAGGTCAGGTTTCTCTTGAGGTCTGGTTTTTCTTGAGGTCATGTTCCTCTTGAGGCCATGTTTCTCTTGAGGCCAGGTTTCTCTTGAGGCCAGGTTCCTCTTGAGGTCAGGCTTCTCTTGAGGTCAGGTTTCTCTTGAGGTCAGGTTTCTCTTGAGGCCAGGTTTCTCTTGAGGCCAGGTTTCTCTTGAGGCCGGGTTTCTCTTGAGGCCGGGTTTCTCTTGAGGCCAGGTTTCTCTTGAGGCCAGGTTTCTCTTGAGGTCAGTTTTCTCTTGAGGCCAGGTTCCTTTTGGAGTCAGGTTTTTCATGGGGCCAGGTTTCTCTTGAAGCCGGGTTTCTCCTGGGGTCAGGTTTCTCCCGAGGACAGGTTTCTCTTGAGATCAGGTTTCTGCCGAGGACAGGTTTCTCCCGAGGACAGGTTTCTCCCGAGGACAGGTTTCTCTTGAGGCCAGGTTTCTCCCGAAGTCAGTTTTCTCCCAAGGACAGGTTTCTCCCGAGGCCAGGTTTCTCTTGAGGCCAGGTTCCTCTTGAGGCCAGGTTCCTCTTGAGGCCAGGTTTCTCTTGCTAGGCTTCTCTTGAGGTCAGGTTTCTCTTGAGGTCAGGTTTCTCTTGAGGTCAGGTTTCTTTTGAGGCCAGGTTTCTTTTGAGGTCAGGTTTCTCTTGAGGCCAGGTTCCTCTTGAGGCCAGGTTTCTCTCGAGGTCAGGTTTCTCTTGAGGTCAGGTTTCTCTTGAGGTCAGCTTTCTCTTGAGGTCAGGTTTCTCTTGAGGTCAGGTTTCTCTTGAGGTCAGGTCTCTCTTGAGGTCAGGTTTCTCTTCAAAGTCGTTAGTATAGTGGGAAAATCTCCATCTGGAACCGGTCTTGGCAAAACCCAGCCAGACAGACTGGACCGAGGCTAAGAAAGGCACACTTGGAGGTGCAGAAGACTGCCCGTGCCATTCCTTGCAGTAGGTCCTTGTATCACGACTAGGCCAACCAAATACAAACTTCGCACCACCTAAGGCGTGCATGAAAGTATCAGGAAACATAGAACTGTCACTTTTTTTTTTTAGTTGCGTAACCTTTACACGACGTTGCAGAGCCTACCTCAGCATTTTTTCTTGGCAAATTTCTGTTCAGTAGTTCGCCATTGCTTCCTGGACGTTCGGCTTCTTCATACCACTGTTGAAAGCAAGGCAAGGGGCAAGGCCTGCATCTGGGATCGAACCCGGTACCCCGGCATTACGAAGCTAGTTCGCAACGCCTAAGCCTCAGACGCTGACAAACTTTTACTACTGTCTTTTTTTTTTACATTTTCGATGGCCATGTTCCATGTCGTTGCAGAACCAACCCCAGCGCATGTCAAAACTAACTCCAGGCCGACAGCTGCGATTGTACCCGGTCCCTTAGCACTGCCAAGCGCGCTCTCTACGCCTAGGCCACACTTCTAGATGTTGGTCGCTACATAGTCTAGACATACACTTATATTATTTCCAAAATGAGGCCAGAGGCTTGGTGATTTGTAAAAATAGATAACAACTAATTAATAAAGAAATATATTTGAACTACAAGTAACATTACCAAACTAGTGGGCTCTGAAAACTGGTCATTATACAAAACGAAAAAAGAAGTATATTACAGCAATAGAAAAAAATAAAAGACTAATTGGTTGTGGTTGAAATGACACCACATGTATCAGCCGTTTAGGTTACGACAACCTTCATCAGGGCAAGTATAAACACGATTGATAAAAACAAATCTAATATGAAGCAGACATTGTCAGTTGCAAAAATACGAACAAGAAATAAGGAAGTGGCGCGAAGATTGTGCACAACTTCCGCTTTCAGTGAGCGCATGCAGTACAACATACTGAGTTGATGAAGGCACCAGCATAGGGGGCAGTAAAGTCAGTTGCCATAAAGAAAGATGAACTCATAGGAAGCCAGCAATAAGTATATTACACCGGCAGATAAATACCATAGATCCTTGCTGCCTGACGAGAGCAGCCTGTTTGTAATTATTCATCTTTATGTTAAGCCCTGTCAAAACTGACTGAAAAGCCAGGCTTGGTTGCAGTAACATCGTGGACACCGCCTCGATACAGAAGTTTGGAATGGTTTTTACAGGCAGGTCTCAATGTTGTGTACTGTCTTACAGATGTTCCCTAATCCTGCTTGCTAATCTGTATGTGCGGAGTATTTGTGTCACACCACGTGTAAATCGTTGTGTCTATGCGATGGCAAGCCGGGCCTCTTTCGCTTTGGAAATGTCTGGTAATATGGGGTTTATGCCGATGATCAGCTCTGATAGAGATACAGTGAAAGGAGAGAGCTGTCAGAGAATCTATCGGGACATTGAAGATAGGCAGAAGAGACAATGGAACATTGTAGACCGGCAGAAAAGACATCCGGACATTGAAGATAGGCAGAAGAGACAACTGGACATTGGAGACCGGCAGAAAAGACATCCGAACATTGAAGATGGGCAAAAGAATCATAGCGCATTGAAGGTGGACAGAGAAGACGTCAGGACATTGACGATAGGCATACATGGTCAGGGGACATTGAAGGTGGGCAGAGAAGACGTCAGGACATTGACGATAGGCATACATGATCAGGGGACATTGAAGGTGGACAGAGAAGACGTCAGGACATTGACGATAGGCATACATGGTCAGGGGACATTGAAGGTGGACAGAGAAGACGTCAGGACATTGACGATAGGCATACATGGTTAGGGGACATTAAAGGTGGATAGAGAAGACGTCAGGACATCGACGATAGGCATACATGATCAGGGGACATTGAAGGTGGACAGAGAAGACGTCAGGACATTGACGATAGGCATACATGGTCAGGGGACATTGAAGGTGGACAGAGAAGACGTCAGAACATTGACGATAGGCATACATGGTCAGGGGACATTGACGATAGGCATACATGGTCAGGGGACATTGAAGGTGGACAGAGAAGACGTCAGAACATTGACGATAGGCATACATGGTCAGGGGACATTGAAGGTGGACAGAGAAGACGTCAGAACATTGACGATAGGCATACATGGTCAGGGGACATTGACGATAGGCATACATGGTCAGGGGACATTGAAGGTGGACAGAGAAGACGTCAGAACATTGACGATAGGCATACATGGTCAGGGGACATTAAAGGTGGACAGAGAAGACGTCAGAACATTGACGATAGGCATACATGGTCAGGGGACATTGAAGATGGACAGAGAAGACGTCAGAACATTGACGATAGGCATACATGGTCAGGGGACATTGACGATAGGCATACATGGTCAGGGGACATTGACGATAGGCATACATGGTCAGGGGACATTGACGATAGGCATACATGGTCAGGACATTGACGATAGGCATACATGGTCAGGGGACATTGACGACAGGCATACATGGTCAGGGGACATTGACGATAGGCATACATGGTCAGGGGACATTGACGATAGGCATACATGGTCAGGGGACATTGACGATAGGCATACATGGTCAGGGGACATTGAAGGCGAACAGACTGGACAATAAGATACTAAAAAAAAAGAAATTCAGAGAAAAAGAGGAAAATGAAAAAAGAAAAACGAGGACTTGGAGATCGTTAGGAATACACCGACCAAATGACAGTACAAAGTATCCGATCATCTGTGTTAACTTTCTGTTGATTTGACATTTATTGTACCTTCTTCTCCTGGTTAATATACATCAGTGGTAGACGAAAGAAAACAACCTTATTATTTTTTATGCCACTCCCACGCTTTTAGATAATCATAGTATAGTGCGATTCAAAACTTATGCGGTCACACTTTAACAATGTCTCGAAAACTCCTATTTGGATCAACACGAATTTTTGCACTCGGTCTTTCATTTCCCATCACCTTATGATTCTATAATTTATAATTGCGCACGTAATGTTGTTTCTCAAAGGGGCGAGTTTCTGCGGTCCTGGTTTGAAAATTAGTTCACATGTGCAACCAGGCGTGGTCGTTATTTTGATAGCATATCCCCCTATCATTGAAAAATCCGCAACTCGCTGAAGACTGATGCCGGAGATGACCATTAGAAAGTGACACGCCCATGACACTCGTGCAGCATATGTCTGTGTGTGTGTGAGAGAGATTGATATACTGCAAACATAGCAAAACAAAAACTGGATGTTTGTTCAAATTTAAAAAAAAAATTGTAGGACATAATTATAACAGGATTCATGCAAAACTGTAGCAACTGACAACGAACAGTAACTGAGTTACAGATTCTTGAAAGTTTTGGCACGAATTCTGGAACGGACAATAGCTTATTTTTGGTGAAGCGACATGTTTCATGAGGTTTTACGAATCTTTCAGCAGAACAACCTCACGCAGGCTATGTAGTATTCACCAGGATGTACCCGAATATTTTACCAACTCGACCACTCCCTGTATTTGCCAATGCCGGTTGATGTGATGAAGTTTATCGGTCTCAAACACAGGTGTGTTTATAAGTCTGTTGCAGCAGACACAGGGCAATCATATCTGTATGAAGTCTGATCTGACAGCCGAGGATCGGCAGACTTGTGTGTACCACGTCACAGCTGGAGGCACATCTCCCGCTGTAAACATCAGCTGCGGGATCAAACTCCACATTTCTCTCGGCGCCATTCCCTAGTTCCTAGTCCATATGTAATATTTTTCTTTCAGTCTGACGGTGATTTTTTTTTTTTTTTTGGGCGGGGGGGGTGGGGGGTGGGGGATTAAACTGGAAATCAGACATAATATTCGCCTTGCTGTTTTCTTCATAATGGCCATGTTGAGTAGATCTTGTTAGCGCATAGTTTCTGAGATAAAATAACAGAATTTATCCGATCTAACAAAGAGCCAACAACATGAGTATTTTCTAGGGCTGTACCGAATAGTGATTTTCACTATTCGGCCGAATACGAATAGCTGGACCAACTATTCGGCCAAATATGAATACGAATAGTGAATCATCATCATCAGGTGCTTTGTCGACTGGCATGGGCGATTGTGCCTCGCCACAATCTGCGATCTTCTTCTAAAAAATCTTCTCTCGTGTCTTACTCTATCCCTCCTTCCACAGATCTTTCCAGTGGTCACCACATGTTCCATTTTCCGTCATCTTATAACATGGCTGAAAAATGATGACTGTCTCCTTCTGATGTCTGTGAGTAGTTGTCTTCCGGTTCCTGCCTCTATCAAAACTCTTGGCTGCTTTTTTTTTTTTTTTTTTGCTGTCCAAGGTATTTGACGCATTGTTCTGTAAAACCACATCTCTGAAGCCTCAAGAAATTCTTTGACCTGCCTACCGATTGTGCAGGACTCACAGCCATATGTTAAAACTGGATTTATGTAGCAAGCAATAATTCTTTTTGTAACCTTCAATGACATAGATATATTGCACAAGATGTTCTTCATTTTATAAAATGCAATTTTTGCCTGTCCCATTCTGTTTCTTATTTCAGTAATGCATCTCCTCCCCCCCCCCCCACCCCCACGTGAAGATAAAGAGTAGACTGCGAAAGCATTAAATGAGTATTTGAGTTTAGATATCTGGGACAACATTCACCACGGATGGGAAATTAGATAAAGAAATTCACACACAGATGGGAAATTAGATAAAGACATTCACCACAGATGGGAAATTAGATAAAGACATTCACCACAGATGGGAAATTAGATAAAGACATTCACCACAGATGGGAAATTAGATAAAGACATTCACCACAGATGGGAAATTAGATTAAGAAATTCACCACAGATGGGAAATTAGATTAAGAAATTCACATAAAATGCCCTAAAGGAAATAACGTATTGAGACTTTCCCCCCCCCCCCCTTCCCTCCCCCCCCCCCCGTTTTTTTTATACAAAATACAATAATCAAAGGTCAGCACAAAGAAACATCTCATACAAAGCGTATTCATTCCAATCTTATGTTGCCAGTGCCAGACATAGTCACTCACAAAGAAAACTAGTAAACATAGATATGAGGTGTCTGGGAAAAGTTGCAGGGGTGACCAGCTGAGATAACATCAAGAATGAAGTCATAAAAGAACAAGTCAACATAGAAATAAATTACAAACAGGAACAGCAAATACCAAATTGTGCAAACTTAGAGAGAATACCTGGTGATGTCATACCAAACAAGGTTAAAAACAAACAAAATGGACGAAGTCACGAGGTAGACCAAGAACAAGATGGAAAGATAACATCAGAGAAACTCTATAACAACATGATTTGTCTATGGTCGAGGCGACCAGAGGAGCCAGAGGCTGAACCTTAAATCTCCCGTGACAATCGAAACGGTAAAAAAGAACGTGGAGAAGAAGAAGGAGAATGAGAAGAAGAAGAAGAAGAAGAAGAAGAAGAAGAAGAAGAAGAAGAAGAAGAAGAAGAAGAAGAAGAAGAAGAAGAAGAAGAAGAAGAAGAAGAAGAAGAAGAAGAAGAAGAAGAAGAAGAAGAAGAAGAAGAAGAAGAAGAAGAAGAAGAAGAAGAAGAAGAAGAAGAAGAAGAAGAAGAAGAAGAAGAAGAAGAAGAAGAAGAAGAAGAAGAAGAAGAAGAAGAAGAAGAAGAAGAAGAAGAAGAAGAAGAAGAAGAAGAAGAAGAAGAAGAAGAAGAAGAAGAGAAAGAAGAAGAAGAAGAAGAAGAAGAAGAAGAAGAAGAAGAGAAAGAAGAAGAAGAAGAAGAAGAAGAAGAAGAAGAAGAAGAAGAAGAAGAAGAAGAAGAAGAAGAAGAAGAAGAAGAAGAAGAAGAAGAAGAAGAAGAAGAAGAAGAAGAAGAAGAAGAAGAAGAAGAAGAAGAAGAAGAAGAAGATTGATTTGATTTGATTTGATTCAAGAACCGACATCACAGCACTCGGGACATTACCATAAGCGCTCCGTCCCCATCTTCAGCAGCCAGCGAAGAGTTCCGATACTAGTGGTGCCAGTAGCATTCTGATTAAACGTCAGTCTTGCCTTTCCTCTGTGCCTCAAGAATCTGCCAGAACCTCTCGTCACCCCCAACAGCATAAATCTCACCAGACTGGTGATCCATCTGCTCCTCCGAATTGAACAAGCTCTCCCACAAGGCACTAACCACGTCTGCCCTATCATGTATCAGTATTCCACCAAGTTGTGCAGAGACAGCCAGTCTGTCCGCCTCTGTTCATTTCCCAACACACCGGCGTGACCTGGTGAAAAAATCCAGACAATTCTCCTAACTGTCCTCCGCAGCGAAGCTTGCCACTCTACACGAAGCATACCTGTTCTGATCGTCCTCAGCATGCTTTCTGAATCAGTTACAATCACGATGTGTGTATGCGTCGTATTTTCTAGCCAGCGGAAAGCTGCAGTGACCGCCTCCACCTCAATTCTTAAGATGGATGTTGTGGTATCATATGCTAGGCTATCCTGCACCAAAGGAAGAAGAAGAAGAATAAGTAGTAGTAGTAGAAGAAGAAGAAGAAGAAGAAAAAGAAGAAGAAGAAGAAGAAGAAGAAGAAGAAGAAGAAGAAGAAGAAGAAGAAGAAGAAGAAGAAGAAGAAGAAGAAGAAGAAGAAGAAGAAGAAGAAGAAGAAGAAGAAGAAGAAGAAGAAGAAGAAGAAACAGAAAAGATGAAAAAGAAGAAGAAGCTGCAGCAGTAACAGCAGCAGCAGCAGTAACAGCAGCAGTAGCAGCAGCAGTAGCATTAGCAGTAGCAGCAGCAGCAGTAGCAGCAGCAGCAGTAGCAGCAGCAGTAGCAGCAGCAGTAGCAGCAGCAGCAGTAGCAGCAGCAGTAGCAGTAGTAGCAGTAGCAGTAGCAGCAGCAGTAGCAGCAGTAATAGTAGCAGCAGCAGTAGCAGCAGCAGTAGCAGCAGCAGCAGCAGCAGTAGCAGCAGCAGCAGTAGCAGCAGTAGCAGTAGCAGCAGTAGTAGCAGCAGCAGTAGCAGCAGCAGTAGTAGCAGCAGTAGTAGCAGCAGCAGTAGCAGCAGCAGTAGCAGCAGCAGTAGCAGTAGCAGCAGTAGTAGCATCAGCAGTAGCAGCAGCAGCAGCAGTAGCAGCAGCAGTAGCAGCAGCAGTAGTAACAGTCGTTACTGTCGGCACCGTAAACAAAAAACCATTTTGTTGAGTAGCAGCACCATGTTCTAGGAAAACAAAATGGCTGTGTATGATGATATTTGTCTTCAAAAGAAATCCCAGTGCACTCAGATTTAGTTTCAATTGTGGAAATACGATCTTGAATTGACAACCCACACGAAGTATCTTTCCCTGTTTGTGGCCAAGATGTGTGCTGCTTCAGGTGGCTTTTGTTATGCAACGAATGAAATAGATTCTCCATGGAATTATGGAATGTGGCTCGGACGACGAGCTGCAGAGGACGTTGATTGTTTGTACATGGAGTCACAGATTACTGCCGTTGTTATGATACGGCGTAGCTGCTTGTCAAACAAACACTTGCCAGAAATAACAGATAATGGTCGGATAAACCACACGGGTTGAAACCCACATCACAGACAGCTTCAGACGCCCGGAAAATCTAAGAGCGACATTTGTGAAAACTAGGTTTTGTCTGTGAACTTAGAGCATGAGTATGTCACCTACGGCGGCAGTGGCTGCAACACT
>CAJHNH020000002.1:377500-495000 GCA_905116865.2 Candidula unifasciata
CCTATCTTAGTTACCTTTCTGGCTTACTCAATTTTCTCTTCCCCCTCTGTCTCATTTTCTAATTATCTTTTAATTTATCTTCTCTACCTTCCCCAAACCGTTTCTATTTTCAGAAATGCCACTTAAAATTGATGTACAGCGCGAATTTTGACCTTTGAACCCCAGTATTTTGTTTTTCGCATAAGCAACGAAAGAAACCACTTTCGGACGTCTCCATGTTGTAAAGTTAGCAAGTCCCTGTGGGGGTTGATTCAAATACCCTGATTTTGTTCCACCGAGTGTGTGCCGAAGCTGGGCGGGTCGTTGACATCCCAGGAGAGCGAGAGCAGTAAACAAGACTCAGAGGTACAGAGTAGGCAGTGAAGGAAACAAACCGAGACAGTAAAGTAACTAACTCTACATACCAGGGTAGGCAGTGAGGGAAACAAAACGAGACAGTAAGGTAACCAACTCTACATACCAGGGTAGGCAGTGAAGGAAACAAAACGAGACAGTAGGGTAACCAACTCTACAAACCAGGGTAGGCCGTGAAGGAAACAAAACGAGACAGTAAGGTAACCAACTCTACATACCGGGGTAGGCAGTGAAGGAAACGAAACGAGACAGTAAGGTAACTAACTCTACATACCAGAGTAGGCAGTGAAGAGAACAGAACGAGACAGTAAGGTAACCAACTCTATATACCAGGGTAGGCAGTGAAGGAAACAAAACGAGACAGTAAGGTAACTAACTCTACATACCAGGGTAGGCAGTGAAGGAAACAAACCGAGACAGTAAGGTAACTAACTCTACATACCAGGGTAGGCAGTAAAGGAAACAAACCGAGACAGTAAGGTAACTCTACATACCAGGGTAGAAGACGACAAGCTAAACCAGTCTGTAAAATACACATACAGCCCAGTTTACGCTTCAGGCGTCTAATGTTGTTAGCGTCCTTTGGATATTTTTTCCAGAGTATACATATGTGCTATGAAACGAATGAGCAGACAACTGGCTGGTGCTGCATCACTGAGTGATGAACTGACATACGACAAGCTAGATGTGCGCAAGACTTTGGGGGCAAGGGAACAATCTGGGAGCGCGAATAGATCGTTGAGGTGAGGAAAGCATGATGCAGCCGGGAATGATCATGGCAATCTTACAGACACAAGTAGTAGAGGAAAGTACAGGCTAAACGACACTGTGGTACCTAAAGATCCCTAGTTAGTAGAGGAAAGTACAGGCTAAACAAGACAGTGTGGTACATAAAGATCCCTAGTTAGCAGACGAAAGTACAGACTAAACAAGACAGTGTGGTACATAAAGATCCCTAGTTAGCAGAGGAAAGTACAGACTAAACAAGACAGTATGGTACCTAAAGATCCCTAGTTAGCAGAGGAACGTACAGGCTAAACAAGACAGTGTGGTACATAAAGATCCCTAGTTAGTAGAGGAAAGTACAGGCTAAACAAGACAGTGTGGTACATAAAGATCGCTAGTAAGTGGAGGAAAGTACAGGCTAAACAAGACAGTGTGGTACATAAAGATCCCTAGTTAGCAGAGGAAAGTACAGGCTAAACGACAGTGTGGTACCTGAAGATCCCTAGTTAGTAGAGGAAAGTACAGGCTAAACAAGACATTGTGATACATAAAGATCGCTAGTAAGTGGATGAAAGTACAGGCTAAACAAGACAGTGTGGTACATAAAGATCCCTAGTTAGCAGAGGAAAGTACAGGCTAAACAAGACAATGTGGTGCCTAAAGAATTCCTAGTTAGCAGAGGAAAGTACAGGCTAAAAAAGATAGTGTGGTGCCTAATCATGCCTAGTTAGCATAGGAAAGTACAGACTAAACAAGACAGTGTAATACCTAAAGATCCCTAGTTAATAGAGGAAAGAACAGGCTAAACAAGACGGTGTGGTACATAAAGATCGCTAGTAAGTGGATGAAAGTACAGGCTAAACAAGACAGTGTGGTACATAAAGATCCCTAGTTAGCAGAGGAAAGTACAGGCTAAACAAGACAATGTGGTGCCTAAAGATCCCTAGTTAGCAGAGGAAAGTACAGGCTAAACAAGATAGTGTGGTGCCTAATCATGCCTAGTTAGCATAGGAAAGTACAGACTAAACAAGACAGTGTAATACATAATGATCCCTAGTTAATAGAGGAAAGTACAGGCTAAACAAGACAGTGTAATACCTAAAGATCCCTAGTTAGTAGAGGAAAGTACGGGCTAAACAAGACAGTGTGGTACCTAAAGATCCCTAGTTAGTAGAGGAAAGTACAGGCTAAACAAGACAGTGTGGTACATAAAGATCCCTAGTTAGTAGAGGAAAGTACAGGCTAAACAAGACAGTGTGGTACCTAAAGATCCCTAGTTAGTAAAGGAAAATACAGGCTAAACAAGACAGTGTGGTACCTTAAGATCCCTAGTTAGCAGAGGAAAGTACAGGCTAAACAAGACAGTGTGGTGCCTAAAGATCCCTAGTTAGCAGAGGAAAGTACAGACTAAACAAGACAGTGTGGTGCCTAAAGATCCCTAGTTATCACAGGAAAGTACAGGCTAAACAAGATAGTGGGGTGCCTAAAGATCCCTAGTTATCAGAGGAAAGTACAGGCTAAACAAGACAGTGTGGTACCTAAAGATCCCTAGTTAGTAGAGGAAAGTACAGGCTAAACAAGACAGTGTGCTACATAAAGATCGCTAGTTAGTAGAGGAAAGTACAGGCTAAATAAGGCAGTGTGGTACATAAAGATTGCCAGTTAGTAGAGGAAAGTACAGGCTAAACAAGACAGTGTGGTACATAAAGATCGCTAGTTAGTAGAGGAAAGTACAGGCTAAACAAGACAGGGGTACATAAAGATCGCTAGTTAGTAGAGGAAAGTACAGGCTAAACAAGACAGTGTGGTGCCTAAAGATCCCTAGTTAGCAGAGGAGAGTACAGGCTAAACAAGGCAGTATGGTACCTAAATATTCCATGGTAGTAGAGGAAAGGACAGGCTAAATAAGACAGTATGGTACCTAAAGATCCTATGGTAGTATAGAAAAGACTTAACTAATCTGCAATAAACTTTCCTGTAGAAAAAGACAATCAAAACAAAACCATGCTTTCTTTATATTCCAGTGTAAAAGAGGACAGACTAAACATGAGGTACCTCTGCATTCGAACATAAAAGCTGAACGACTAAAAGTGTCTGTAAGAGCCTCTACATTTCTCAACATCTGGACAAGTTTGTCAAGTAACTCTACATTCGAAGATAAAAGAGCAAAGACTGGACAATTTTGTCAAGTAACTCTACATTCGAAATTGAAGATGAAAGACTGGACAAGTTTGTCAAGTAACTTTACATTCAATGAAAGAAGAGGAAAGACTGGACCTAACGTTACCAGAAAAGGAAAGACTAGACAAGTTTTTCAAGTAACTCTACATTCGAAGATAGAAAGGGAAAGACTGGACAGGTTGTTTTGTGAAGTCTACATTTTCAAACTTGCAACTGTGGGATAGATAATTTATGGAATAATATTCCGAAATTCCTGTAAGCCTTTTTACTCCTGGGGCACTGATACAGGACTTCTTTTCTAGAGACGCCAAGCGGAATCTGGCGCGGGCATTCTTTGCCAGACCTCTGAGGTGTCGAGACGCATTTTAATTCTCTGATTAAACTTTGGCACATTCAAAATACCAGTTTCATCTTTGAAGGATTCCTAAGCTTGGGATGATATCTCATTGGAGGCCAGGCAGTGATTCAGCGGTCCACAAAACCACCTACAAGGAAGTCACCTATGTCTACGCCAGTGGTGGGCATCAGAGTGTAAATCAAACTTTTGTCATCATTTCATGAAATCCTCCAGTTGGTCTACTGACAACATTATGGGTGTTGTACCTTCACCATCATTTATCCGGCAGCTTGTTTGTGCCTCAAGTGTTTGACTTGGTACCTGAGATCCTCTCCAGGAGCTTGGTGTATCTCCAGTGTTCGAGTGTCTAGTGTGGAACTGTCTTCAACGTAACACTAAAGTGACTGAACATCCAGCAAGTTCAAGAAACCAGGGATTCAGATAAGTGTGGTCAATCATTGGTTTATTGCCGGGCTTCACTATTAATCGTCCACATTATCATAATGATGATCTAGCGGACTCTGGGACATTATTACACGTTCAGTCGGATCAAGTTTTAAGTTTTGGTCCTTCATATCACTCTGGGTTCTTGAAGTTCTTTGCTGATTCTTATATAATGTATGTGTTGCAATTATTATTATTCAGAAATTTCCATGGCTGACTTGGGTGTCCCTGTTTCACTATTCTAACTGTCTAGCTTTGATATTTGTGTGATTAGTAAGTGTAATCGGTGTTAACATGGCTATGATAGTATACTATCATAGCCTGGGGGCTATCTTTTTATAGTAGTGGGGGTGTCCAGCCAAGTGTGCCTAGGAATATTAGATATTCTGTAGTGCCAGAGCTTGAGTTGCCCTACTCCTGAAATAAGTTGAGCGTATATTGGCCACGGGATATCCCTTAGACCAATACGAGCCGACGCCTCAACATTATTATTTCAGAGTGCTGTTGGTTCTTAAGGAGAAATCCTTAAATCAGACACGCGACACGAGCGGTATGTGACACTGGGCAAGTTTGTCAAATAACTCTACATTCGAAGGTATAAGATGAAAGACTGGACAATTTTGTCAAGTAACTCTACAGTCGAAGATATAAGAGGAAAGACTGGACAAGTTTGTCGAGTAACTCTACATTTGAAAATAGAAGAGGAAAGACTGGACAAATTTGTCAAGTAACTCTACATTCGAAGATAGAAGAGGAAACACTTGACAAATTTGTCAAGTAAGTCTACATTCGAAGATAGAAGAGGAAAGACTGGACCTAACGTTACCAGAAAAGGAAAGACTGGACAAGTTTGTCAAGTAGTTCAATTTGAAGATAGAAGAAGAAAGACTGGACAAATTTGTCAAGTAAGTCTACATTCAAAGATAGAAGAGAAAAGACTCGACCTAACGTTACCAGAAAAGGAAAGACTGAACAAATTTGTCAAGTAACTCTTGGCATAGCAGTTTTAGAAGCATTTTTTTGGTGACAGTGGTTCACGTTCTTCTCTTTTTTTTTTCCCCCTTCGTAATCTGGAGGGAGACAAAGAATCGCGGAAAAGAAATATATACCCTAGTTCATAACATCATGACAACATTTGTCCGTGTTCCATGTTGGAAGTAAAATCAACATAGTTTGTGTTCAGAGTAAAGGGAGATAAATGTACCATTACACTAGTCCCATGAAAAGTGTTGACGCGAGTTGCGATTCTTGGCGTTTTAGTGACCACAGAAATCATATATGAAAAAAATGATAACAAGAAAACGTAGCAAGATGAAAAATGTTTTTATTTCAGTGCATGTGGAAGATAAAAACACCTGCTTGCAGTACAAAAACTAGTGACATGACCACTGAACCATCTCCTTTACCTGTCATGGCTGTTTAACAACCCCCCCCCCCCCCCTTTTACACCCAATTCCCTCACATGGCTGTTCTAAGTGTCTATGGAAGTGTTCATTCGTATGTGTATGTTTAAGCAGAAATGTGAATGTATGAATGAATGTGAGTGTATGTGTGACAGTGTGTAGATTGAGTGTGTGTGTGCATGTATGAATGTGAGTGAATGTGTGACAGTGTGTAGATTGAGTGTGTGTGTGTGTGCATGTATGAATGTGAGTGTATGTGTGACAGTGTGTAGATTGAGTGTGTGTGTGCATGTATGAATGTGGGTGAATGTGTGACAGTGTGTAGATTGAGTGTGTGTGTGCGTGTGTGTGTGTGCATGTATGAATGTGATTATATGAGTGTGTGTGTGTGTGTTATGTATGCAAGAATGTCTGGTAAGTATGCATGCAGGTGTGTGTGTGTATGTATCCTGTGTATGTATATATACAATACTAAATGTGTATGAGTTTTTTGAAATGTATAAACACATCTGTTGCATACATGATTTATGGATTTTTAAAAAAAGCAATTGCTGTGTTAAAGATGAGTGGGTGCAGAATATAAGACAGGCCTGTATGTCCAACTCGTCAACCTTTTGAAAAAAATAGGTTTTCTGATTCACTGATCCTCCGTCATGAAAGACATCAAACATAACTACTCTGAACAAATTAATGATGTTTTAGGTAAAAATAAAATAGCTTGGTTGGGGAGGGTTGGAGGGGGGAATGATCTTTCAGCAAACATTGACTTCATCAGGCTATGTAACATATAAAACACTAGAAATATGTGTATTACCCAGAAAACTCAGAAACAGCCAGGTTTTCCCATCAGAAACTAAATATATAGTAATGTTTAACCATCTGCTCCTAATATGTTCCTTGTTAGTTCAACTTGGACCAATATGAATGTAAATGCCAGAAATGATTTACGGAACTAACAAAAACAGTTGCAAGTAATTTAGGATGAATCACAAACAGTAAAGTGTAAAATATTAGAAAATGTAAAGTATTAAAAAAAAAAAGTAAAGGACCCTTAAGGCAACATCAGATTACTTTACACAAGTTCACCGCAATCTTTAGAATATAAATGGTATGTAACATGTTTACAACATGCCTAAATGGCAAGTGACATGTTTACAACATGCCTAAATGGCATGTGACATTTTTACAACATGCCTAAATGGCACGTGACATTTTTACAACATGCCTAAATGACACATTACATGTTTACAACATGCCTAAATAGCACGTAACATGTTTACAACATGCCTAAATGGCAGGTGACATTTTTACAACATGCCAAGACACTTCTGGCATGCCCCTATCACTTAGAAGCTAGTGAATACATTTAACAATTTCATGATCCTAATGATATTGAAAATTATGTGTTTCCCTTAAAAAAAAAATTGCCTATAGAAAACAATGTGCTTCCTTTAATTTCGTTTCAGAATGCAAGGCATGCACCAAAACAGAGTTCAGAGTTCGGGTTATGAATTTAAAAGTATATAAGCCACCCTCCCCCATTCTCTGCTAAAAAAATCAAAATGCTTTGTGCAAGTTAAATAATACTTTTTAATTTAAAAATTATTCTTTTTCAGTTAAAATGTATATAGTTTTATAGAGTAAAAATATACACTTTCATTGTTGCTTCTCACTCTCCATTCACCGCTGTTTGCATCTTTGATGGCTCCAAAGATTCGTCTAAGACTCTGTTTTTGAAAACCTGTAATAAGGCTTCATCTCTTTTAGTTGTGCTTCAAGTTTCAGAGTCATATAACACGACTGGTCTTATCAACGTTTTATATATTTTGATCTTGGTGTTGCAAGACAGACACTTTGACTTTAGGAGATGTTGAAGGGCATAGTATACTTTATTTCTAGATTGTATTTCTTCTCTCAGCATGTTGGAGCAGTTGAAGTTTTCCCCAAGTACTTTTATGTTTCCATTTGATTGATTTTCATATTATTGACTTGTATGTGGCCGGAGTTTATATCCTTTCCCTGTCTAGTTATTATCATGCATTCTGTCTTATCTTGATTGATAACTAGTCCCATTTTCTGAGCTGATTTTTTTAAAACTTTTAGTGTTTTAACAGTCTCTAGTTCATTTCTCCAACGATATTAATGTCAAAGCAATGTTTCCCCGTTGTAAATTTGAACAAAGAAGATTCTAACAATAGATTGCACAATTTATTGCCTGGCATATTTCGCTGTATCTCGTCAGGTGCATACTACAGTAACAATTACATAAATGAAGCAAATAAGTGAATCCTTTATAAGTAAAGTACAATTTCAACAATGATCAAACATGACTGCCTGTTTTTATCAGGGCAGCCATAAAGACAGAACTATCTCTTTCTGTATACAGAGTTCCGGGCGCAGGTGATGAATCGCGCAAGCTTCGAGAAATCTTAGCGTTCTGCCATTGGTTGACGTATGAATGATTTGAAATGATTTGTCTTTAGTCACCACTTGTCCAGATTTTAGAAGATGGTGTGCTATTGCAGAGGGGTGATTTTTGCGGCCAGTATTCTCATTTTGAAAATTATTTTGCATGGCTTTTTCTACTCATACTAGAATGTGCCCAGTGACTCGTTTCTCCAGATGTTGATCCATTCTGCCCACATAAGCAGCTTCACAGCTACATTTATACTGGTAGATACAATTTGATTTGGCGTACGTCGACACTGGTTGTTTCACTGAGGGCATTGGCACGGGGGTAGTTTTAAACCTGATAATAAGCAAAGCGGCATAAAAAGTTTGGTTGACTCCTGTTTTGAGCCTGTCGTACAGCTGTTTTTTACAAGCATCTTCCATACATAGTTTTGTCATGTTAATTAACTTTTTTTGGTATTCCGAATTCCTTCATAGCATTCCATAAACTGTTTCTATGCAGACTATCATACGCATTTTTTAAATCGACAAAAAACATTATGTACATCTTTTCTTCTCAGAATATCTTGGTCAAGGAAAAGGAGAAATACTGACATCTTGAAAGATCTGAACATCAAGGAAGATTGGCTAATAAACAGTCTCCTGTCTCGGAAGCTTAAATATTTTGGTCATATCAAGCGCCATGACGGATTGGAAAAAATTATAGCAGAAGGCATCGTACCAGGAAGGAGGAGCAGGGGCAGACCGACAAGAAGATGGACACATGATATAAGTGACTCCTTGGGATGAAAGTACATGAGGCGGGAGAACTGGCGAGGGACCGAGTTTCTTTCAGGCAGACTGTGATGACAGCGACATTCTGCAAAGAACCTGCTACATGATGATGATATCTTTTCTATAATCCTAATTTTGCTCTGCTATTTGCCCTAAAATGAATATCTGATCTATTGTTGATCTGTTCTGTCAAAAGACCGCTTGGGAATCTTCCCAATATGTCTTTGGCATATGGTTTTAACCTGTTTAGCAGTACAGCTGATAGTATCTTTTAGCTTGTAGATAATAGTGATATTCCTCTATAATTTTCAAACCTATACTTGTTTCCTTTCTTAAAATGGGTATTTATAAAGACACTTTCCATTCATGAAGTTATTTCTCTGTCTTCCATATTAGTTTTATTCATTCATATATCTTTACTGCAATTCTAACAGCACCAGCTGCTTTATTATTTTTAAGCTGTGTTATGACATAATGTGCTCTTTCAAAATCAGGTGCTTCAATATTTGGTTCACATGTTAAAACCTCTTCTTGCGGATAAGTATTAAGTGGGGTTTTGCAGTTTAACAATTTAGGAAAGTATTCCTTCCATCTGTTACATATTTCCTCATTATTATTTATCATGTTCCCATTGTGATCTTTAAACTATAAATGCTTTGTTGATGTCCTTGTTTTATAGTCTTCAATTCTTTAATTAAACTGTCTGGATTCGTTGTTCTGATGGTTATCTTCCATATCCATGACAATGTTGTTCATGTATATTCGCTTTTGGTGCCTAACTACAAATGTAGCTTCTTTGCATTCTGTTCTATATTTTTCTTTATTTAGTATGTTACTAGTATCATTTAGCCAAATCAGCCTGGTATGTTTTGTTTTGTTTTTTACACATATTACATCGCTAAATATATTATATAGACGAAATACATAAATATTCCTGAATCCAAAACTATAGTTTGTTAAAACAAAAATTTACTCAATCAACAAGGACAATTATATCTTTAAAGTCATTTTCAGTTATTTGTGTCAGTCTAATATCTATGTCTGCTACTTTTCCTTCTCTGCACTCCAAACATATTTATAGGTGTTTAGTCTTCCTCTGCTTTCAGAAAAAGCGTGTATGTGTGGCCTCCTGCATGTGTCATCCATGTCTACATCCTATTATAGCGAGCTATCTGCTGGCGGCAGTTGGGACACGTGTGAACCACATCCTTGCACCCGTTGATGCAGAAGGGAAACAGGCAGCAGCCTATGCAGAAAGCAACAAAGTTTTTGAATCTCTTTATAGACCCACAGACAGTAACAAAGTTTCTGAATCTCTTTATAGACCTGCAGAAAGTAACAATGTTTTTGAATCTCTTTATAGACCTGCAGAAAGTAACAAAAACAAAAATTACTCACAAAAACAATATCTATCTTAGGTGAGGAATCTGAAAATGATCAAAAGTTTTGGTCCATTACTGTGAACCCTAATAATGAACTATTATACCACACACCTCGGAGTTGTGAGTGCTGACTGGTCTATACAAGTGGGGTCTGGCCATGTGCCCCACACACATGAGTGGGGCAGAAAGATCAGGTACAACAGAGCTGCCATGAGTGGTGCAGAAAGATAAAGTACAACAGAGCAGACATGAGTGGTGCAGAAAGATCAGGTAGAACAGAGCAGACATGAGTGGGGCAGAAAGATCAGGTACAACAGAGCAGACATGAGTGGTGCAGAAAGATCAAGTACAACAGAGCAGACATGAGTGGTGAAGAAAGATCAAGCACAACAGAGCAGACATGAGTGGTGCAGAAAGATCAGGTACAACTGAGCAGACATGAGTGGTGCAGAAGGATCAGGTAGAACAGAGCAGACATGAGTAGTGCAGATAGATCAGGTACAACAGAGCAGACATGAGTGGTGCAGAAAGATCAGGTACAACAGAGCAGACATGAGTGGCACAAAAAGATCAAGTACAACAGAGCAGACATGAGTGGTGCAGAAAGATCAGGAACAACAGAGCAGACATGAGTGGTGCAGAAAGATCAGGTATAACAGAGCAGACATGAGTGGCACAGAAAGATCAGGTACAACAGAGCAGACATGAGTGGCACAGAAAGATCAGGTATAACAGAGCAGGCATGAGTGGCACAGAAAGATCAGGTACAACAGAGCAGACATGAGTGGTGCAGAAAGATAAAGTACAACAGAGCAGACATGAGTGGTGCAGAAAGATCAGGTAGAACAGAGCAGACATGAGTGGGGCAGAAAGATCAGGTACAACAGAGCAGACATGAGTGGTGCAGAAAGATCAAGTACAACAGAGCAGACATGAGTGGTGAAGAAAGATCAAGTACAACAGAGCAGACATGAGTGGTGAAGAAAGATCAAGCACAACAGAGCAGACATGAGTGGTGCAGAAAGATCAAGTACAACAGAGCAGACATGAGTGGTGCAGAAGGATCAGGTAGAACAGAGCAGACATGAGTAGTGCAGATAGATCAGGTACAACAGAGCAGACATGAGTGGTGCAGAAAGATCAGGTACAACAGAGCAGACATGAGTGGCACAAAAAGATCAAGTACAACAGAGCAGACATGAGTGGTGCAGAAAGATCAGGAACAACAGAGCAGACATGAGTGGTGCAGAAAGATCAGGTATAACAGAGCAGACATGAGTGGCACAGAAAGATCAGGTACAACAGAGCAGACATGAGTGGCACAGAAAGATCAGGTATAACAGAGCAGGCATGAGTGGCACAGAAAGATCAGGTACAACAGAGCAGACATGAGTGGTGCAGAAAGATAAAGTACAACAGAGCAGACATGAGTGGTGCAGAAAGATCAGGTAGAACAGAGCAGACATGAGTGGGGCAGAAAGATCAGGTACAACAGAGCAGACATGAGTGGTGCAGAAAGATCAAGTACAACAGAGCAGACATGAGTGGTGAAGAAAGATCAAGTACAACAGAGCAGACATGAGTGGTGAAGAAAGATCAAGCACAACAGAGCAGACATGAGTGGTGCAGAAAGATCAAGTACAACAGAGCAGACATGAGTGGTGCAGAAGGATCAGGTAGAACAGAGCAGACATGAGTAGTGCAGATAGATCAGGTACAACAGAGCAGACATGAGTGGTGCAGAAAGATCAGGTACAACAGAGCAGACATGAGTGGCACAAAAAGATCAAGTACAACAGAGCAGACATGAGTGGTGCAGAAAGATCAGGAACAACAGAGCAGACATGAGTGGTGCAGAAAGATCAGGTATAACAGAGCAGACATGAGTGGCACAGAAAGATCAGGTACAACAGAGCAGACATGAGTGGCACAGAAAGATCAGGTATAACAGAGCAGGCATGAGTGGCACAGAAAGATCAGGTACAACAGAGCAGACATGAGTGGCACAGAAAGATCAGGTACAACAGAGCAGACATGAGTGGCACAGAAAGATCAGGTACAACAGAGCAGACATGAGTGGTGCAGAAAGATCAGGTACAACAGAGCAGACATGAGTGGCACAGAAAGATCAGGTACAACAGAGCAGACATGAGTGGTACAGAAAGATCAGGTACAACAGAGCAGACATGAGTGGTGCAGAAAGATCAGGTACAACAGTGGAGACATGAGTGGTGCAGAAAGATCAGGTACAACAGTGGAGACATGAGTGGTGCAGAAAGCTCAGGTACAACAGAGCAGACCCCCCCCCCCCCCCCACATCCACCAGGTGTAAAGATGCCAAACCTACCTTGTTGCTTTTGCAATTTGTTTAGCTTGAAAAGGGGTAGGAAATCTGCAACACATTCCCTATGAAGATATTTTTGTGATGGATCAGAAAGAAAGAGACTACACCAGCCTGACTCAGATCAGTGACAACTCTCCCCAGTTATCAGCTGTTCATGTGAGTGTTCATGTACTGAACTTGAGAATGAACATTTACTTATCCAGTAGATTCAAACACAGCAACAACAGCACCTGATGAAGCTGTGCCACGCACAGTAATCCTGTTCCTTGTATAGTGTGTCACTGGACGTGTTAGATCAATCTAATGATAACATAGTTCCTCCTTGGTGAAACCCACTTCAAGGGGTGTAATCATACATCTATTTAGGCAGCCTTGTTCACACAGCTGGCTGCATAGGTAGAAGTTTTAAAACTGTAATACAGTAGGCAAGAAGAGGTTTCATAACCTAGTACTCTTTTTTCTTCTTCATGTTCACCGGCTGTAAACCCTGATGGAAAGTTCTGGTTGTTCATTCACCTCTGGACTTGAGTTTTGTACATAGATCCCTTTTACAGATCTTTCTTATTTGTATGCAGACTGTTGGTTCCTTGCCACTCAGGCAGATGCAGTCCAACTTCAAAGGAAACTGCTGATTAGTTTACTCTCACAACATTCTTGTTAGGGAGGCAATGGGTGGTCTACTCTGGTCATTTTCCTACAATAAGGCCCCAGAACCAATGCAGGGAAAACCTAGTAGCAAACTTAGAATGGATAACTTCCTGTCAAACCACTGCTGCTGTATGTAGTGGAACAATGTATGATAATTGCTTCAATATAATCCTTACAAGCATTCATTAACTGGTGCCAGAATAAAAGAAATTAAATTCTAAGATAGAATCACTAATGCAAATCAGAGATAAAGAGAGAGAGAGAGAGAGAGAGAGAGAGGAGAGAGAGAAAGAGAGAGAGTAGCAAATTTAAAGTGAGGGGTGGGAGCGCACGCAAAGGACACTGGAGATAGGACATTGGAGAAAGGACACTGGATATAGGACACTGGAGAAAGGACACTGGCGATAAGACACATGCTGAAAATACTGCCAAATGTAAAATCTGAATATCCTTAGACTGGAACTCACAAAAGTGATAAATCAAAGTGCCAGTTGACTTACATCGGTTGAATGGAGAGACAGCTTGGAAATAGAGTGGCAGAGCACATACCCAAATGGCTACAAACACAGCTCAGTGATTCTTCTAGGGTGTCGAGACCAGTCAAGAGGAAAGAACCCCCTTCTTCCATAGGACATCATCTACTTAATTCAGGACACATAATTGACACAGACACTGCTTTCCTTGTGGTTTACCACACTCCAAACAGGAGACTTTTGAGAATAGCTGAAGCCTTAACAATAAAAATCAACAACCCTCTCCTTTGTTAGCAGACAGAATTTATAGTAAATTTTAAGTTACCCTGGTAAGTCACGTGACTACAGTGAGCTTCTGGCAGCCTTGAAACAGAGACAATGTATCGAAAAAACTATTCGCATTTCAGTTGAATTTATTCACTTTTGTGCTTTATTTAATGTTGATGTAACTCTGTAGTAACGCACCTGATGAGATACAGCGAAATATGCCTGGCAATAAATTGTGCAATGTATTGTTTGTATCCGCAGTATTGAAATAAATCAAAATGTCAAAACACACAGAGATGGCAAATTAGAAGTTGTGATTAATAATAATAGACGCAGGACATGGAGGGGACCGTAGAAAATATCAAAAGAGACTGACTGGTGTGAGAAGTTGGTTGAGAGCAACAATGCAAGGCAGACTGAGGGCAGAAGATAAAATGAAGGAAGGAGAAATGTTGAATGATTACTCACCCAAAAAAGCAAATAATAACACAGGCAAGCCATGTGAAGGTGCCTGTCTCATAGTGGGTGGCAGTGACCACGTCTGCTTGACAGTGTGGACACATGGTGCGCACTGGTGACTCTCTGTAAACCTGAATAACAGCAATCGTTGGTTGTGTGACGATAGTTGTGGTGTTGTTATAGGAAGCTGACTGTACACCGTATCCTTGCCCGTAGCCGGGCTGCACTGGGTAAGCATAACCTGAAACAGGAGGCAAGCAACATTAATTTTTAGTGATAAAGGGCATGGTACTCTCATAGCAAACACTAGTAAGTAAAAAGTAAAGTTCCCTTTTCACGCCTTTTTGGCGCATCGGGCATATGGGCAGAGCGTCCCATATTTTTACAGACCATCAGCACTCTGTGGGTAATGTGGTCAGCATTACGCCGACTGTCTTTACTTTCCCAGGACAGCCAATCCTGGTACCCATTTTAGGCTGGGTCGACCTGCGACGTCCCATACCACGAGAAAAATCCACGCAGCCTGCAGTGGCTTTTGATCGCGGTATGCTGGCTTACGAGTCGGACTCGCAACGCCTTAGCCACGGACGCCGCAGCAAATGGGACATAAAAAGGCAAATGCAAATTCAAAGCCATTAATGTTTTCATGGACAGTTTTATTTCATGGACAGTTTCATTCCAGTGACAATTTCATTTCATGAACAGTTTCTTTCCATGGACAATTTCATTTCATAAACAGTTTCTTTTCATGGACAATTTCATTTCATGAACAGTTTCTTTCCATGGACAATTTCATTTCATGAACAGTTTCCTTTCATGGACAATTTCATTTCATGAACAGTTTTTTTTCACTGACCGTTCTTTCACTTAGATTTCCTTAGAGTCTGTGACTAAACTTAAGATATAAAATGCCTAAGCATAAACAAGAGATTCAATGGTATGCATGAAAACTGTCCAGTCGTACATGATGCCCTGCTTGGGACTGAAAGAGTTAAAGTCAACTTCAAAGCTTAAATATGGTCATACATTACAGTAACACAACATTACAGATACATTTCTAGAAGTAAAATTACCAGAATTACTTAGTATTTTACAAAGCAAATTATTAGAAAACGTCTTCTTATCATAACTAGATGTGTGGCATTGAAAGTCATGTCTATTTACACCACCTTCTGTCTCATGTACTTTATGTCTATGTCCACAACTTTTTGTCTCATGTACTTTATGTCTATTTCCACAACTTTTTGTCTCATGTACTTTATGTCTATGTCCACAACTTTTGTCTCATGTACTTTATGTCTATGTACACAACTTTTTGTCTCATGTACTTTATGTCTATGTACACAACTTTTTGTCTCATGTACTTTATGTCTATGTCCACAACTTATTGTCTCATGTACTTTATGTCCATGTCCACAACTTTCTGTCTCATGTACTTCAGGCCTATATCCACAACCTTTTGTCTTGTATACTTCTTGTCTGTATCAACAATGGAGCAGGGGAGCTGCGTGGTATCGATGTATGGTGTCCGCTTCATGTGCTAGAGGTCCCAGGTTCAGGCCCGGTGAGGGCAGGGATTTTTTCATGTGGACTTCTAGTTATTTTCCCTGATTTCTGGGTAGTGAGATCAGATGCCGGTGTGTATTTTTGCTCACTTTAAAAATTCCTTGGCAGTTGAAAATCGAAAAGAGTTGCCTAATTGCAATGCCTGGGCAAATTTTGAATTAAAAGTCTACCCAAAATATTTAAGGATTCTTGCCGTTGTGCTGAGCTTCTTCAGACTCAGACTTGAGTTAGAAGTAGAACGGAGCACTTATGGGTTACTAACTGTGGGCATGTACTTCATGTCTATGGCCACAACTTTCTGTCTCATGTTTTTTATGTCTGTATCCAAAACCATCTCTCTCCTGTACTTCATGTCTATATCCACAACCTTCTGTCTAGTGTACTTCCTGTCTATATCCACAACCTTCTGTCTAGTGTACTTCATGTCTATATCCATAACCTTCTGTCTTGTGTACTTCATGTCTATATCCACAACCTTCTGTCTAGTGTACTTCATGTCTATATCCACAACCTTCTGTCTAGTGTACTTCATGTCTATATCCACAGCCTTCTGTCTTCTGTACTTCATGTCTATATCCATAACCTTCTGTCTTGTGTACTTCATGTCTATATCCATAACCTTCTGTCTAGTGTACTTAATGTCTATATCCACAACCTTCTGTCTAGTGTACTTCATGTCTATATCCACAACCTTCTGTCTAGTGTACTTCATGTCTATATCCACAACCTTCTGTCTAGTGTACTTCATGTCTATATCCACAACCTTCTGTCTAGTGTACTTCATGTCTATATCCACAACTTTCTGTCTTGTGTACTTCATGTCTATATCCACAACCTTCTGTCTTGTGTACTTCATGTCTATATCTATAACCTTCTGTCTAGTGTACTTCATGTCTATATCCACAACCTTATGTCTAGTGTACTTAATGTCTATATCCACAACTTTCTGTCTAGTGTACATCATGTCTATATCCACAACCTTATGTCTTGTGTACTTAATGTCTATATCCACAACTTTCTGTCTAGTGTACATCATGTCTATATCCACAACCTTCTGTCTTGTGTACTTCATGTCTATATCCACAACCTTCTGTCTAGTGTACTTCATGTCTATATCCACAACCTTCTGTCTAGTATACTTCATGTCTATATCCACAACCTTCTGTCTAGTGTACTTCATGTCTATATCCACAACCTTCTGTCTAGTGTACTTCATGTCTATATCCACAACCTTCTGTCTAGTGTACTTCATGTCTATATCCATAACCTTCTGTCTAGTGTACTTCATGTCTATATCCATAACCTTCTGTTTAGTGTACTTCATGTTTATATCCACAACCTTCTGTCTTCTGTACCTTATGTCTATATCCATAACCTTCTGTCTTGTGTACTTCATGTCTATATCCACAACCTTCTGTCTTGTGTACTTCATGTCTATATCCATAACCTTCTGTCTAGTGTACTTCATGTCTATATCCACAACCTTATGTCTTGTGTACTTAATGTCTATATCCACAACTTTCTGTCTAGTGTACATCATGTCTATATCCACAACCTTCTGTCTTGTGTACTTCATGTCTATATCCACAACCTTCTGTCTAGTGTACTTCATGTCTATATCCACAACCTTCTGTCTAGTGTACTTCATGTCTATATCCACAACCTTCTGTCTAGTGTACTTCATGTCTATATCCACAACCTTCTGTCTAGTGTACATCATGTCTATATCCACAACCTTCTGTCTCATTTACATCATGTCTATATCCATAACCTTCTGTCTAGTGTACATCATGTCTATATCCATAACCTTCTGTCTAGTGTACTTCATGTCTATATCCACAACCTTCTGTCTAGTGTACTTCATGTCTATATCCACAACCTTCTGTCTTGTGTACTTCATGTCTATATCCATAACCTTCTGTCTAGTGTACTTCATGTCTATATCCATAACCTTCTGTCTAGTGTACTTCATGTCTATATCCACAACCTTCTGTCTTGTGTACTTCATGTCTATATCCACAACCTTATGTCTAGTGTACTTCATGTCTATATCCATAACCTTCTGTCTAGTGTACTTAATGTCTAAATCCACAACTTTCTGTCTCATTTACATCATCTCTATATCCACAACCTTCTTTTATGTACTTCTTATCTATATCCTCAACCTTATGTGTCAAGTACATTCAATCATTTCTGTTGTGAAGAAAGATGGCTACTTTGCTACCACAGCAACATTACAACACCAAATCTCACAATACCTGTTGCAAAAGTCACCATATTGTTTTGTCTCTGTTAAAGAGCCCGATAAAGTGAAGTAGCGAAAGGACATGGTATGGAGGTTAGACCCAGGTCAGCACACCTTCTAAGATTGTATCGGAATGGTAAAGGGCCAAAACAATCGTCCACGGGGTATCTTTCTAACTGATGATTGGTGGACCCCTGCTGTACATGCTCCCCTGATGAGTTCTTTTTATTGACATAGATGATCTTCCATACAAGGAGGTTAAATTGTTCAGCATCTTCTCCCTCTGTCCCATATCCTTTCTAGTTTTCCCACCACACGTATGTGTTTCAGTTTTTTTCTTCTCATGATGTGACCAAAGAAAGTAGATTGTCTCTTTCTGATGTGGTTAATTAGTTTTCTTGTGTTTATTAATTTGTTTCAAGAAAACTTATTTGTGCTTATATGTTTAATAATCTCAAAGTTGTTTTGTTGTTGTTGTTATGATTTGGTGATGTTATCATGTCATTGGTACTGTTATTACTTCATATAAATTTACCTGAAGGCTGTCCAGCAGTGGTGGGCTGGGTAGGGTGTACCACATTTTGGGGTAGGAAGTGTGGACCAGTTGTTGGGTGGCCCGAGTATGGGGGTGGGTTTTCTACTGGGATCTCCTTTGACATTGCTGCAATGTATCTGTGAGTATATAAATACAAATTAAATGTGTAAGCACATACAACAAAACAAATCAGTGCTAGGATAATGATAGACAGTCAAGAATTATGTACCACCCCCCCCCCCTTCCTCCACCAACCCCCTCTCCTCCACCAACCCCCTTTTCTTTTCTTTTCTTTTTTAACCTCTATGTACATACATCTTTATTACAGACTTCTTCAATTTTGCTCTGCTCCGAATGTGGCAAATACTGATTGTCTCTTTCTGATATTTACATTAAGTTATCTTGACATATTCCAAAAATGTCAGTGACTTATGTTGTCTGTGTACAGATCGTTCAGTTTAAATTTAGCTGCATATAATGTACAGGACATGGCAACTTACCCCAGCATTTGTTGGCTGTTTGTGGGTTTAGAGTGCAATTTTATGTTCAGGTGTTTGCCGTTGCTTTTTGAATGATTGACACTTATTATTGTTAAAATCAGTGCACAGTTGTCTGCTGCCGCCAAATCGCCTCCAGCTGAATCTAACCGTATCAAAATAATAATACTGTGTTGAAAATCTCTATGACTCTACGACACAGATGGCACTGTAGACTGTTGCTAGACATATAAATTACTTATGGTGTTTCATTTATTTTCTGCAAAACAACATGCCTGTGGCTTTAAGGGATTTTATTTGCCCATTTATTGACTACCAGAGATTGATAGGTATAATCTGAAACCAAACATCAGGGAAGATTTTAAAACTGTAGTACCCCACTTAACATCTTTAAACCACACACATACAAGGGTAACACAGTGTTAATGTCACAATGATCTTCAAGGTAATAATGATCAAATCTACACATGGTACACATCACCAGAATCCCCCCACCTCACCGGGGTCAAGACTCATGCTGTGGGGGTTCTCATGGGCTGTCCTATGTTGTAGGTATGGCAGGATCTGCGTTCCTTCGCCTTTACCATTTATACACACCGTGTGGAAAAGCAGCTGCCATTCATTCAAGGCCCAGTAGGAAAGTGTGAAGCTCTCTGTCATGGCAGGTGACACTGACTGACTGTTTTGTGTGTGTTTTCTTTTCTCTGTCAACTAGGTCCCTTGTGCAACCATCCACTTCTGGACTCTAGTCCTGTTCCAGAAACTCAATGTTGTTCGCATATCCATTTTACAAGTATGACTCATTTACATGCAGACTGTTGGTTCCATGTCTCAGGCAGATGTACGTGGACTCTAGTCCTGTTCCAGAAACTCAGTGTTGTGCACATATCCATTTTACAGGTATGACTCATTTACATGCAGACTGTTGGTTCCTTGTCTCTTAGGCAGATGTACTTGGACTTCGAAGGAAGCTCCCAGTTAATTGACTCTTATGACATGCTTTTGTGCAGGCAGTGGATCTGTTCTTGTTTTATCACAATGGGGTCCCGGAATCTAATGGGGAATAACAATCATAAATGAGAAGGCTTGAAAATATTGCTGGTAAAGCAATAGAATGCAGTAGCAGCAACTTTTCTCAAGCATCATTTGTTTCAGTGCTGTTGTAATAGACACTTTATAATGGGTGCTGGCACCTTTTTCTAAACACTTTGTGGTGAGTAATTGTCCTGGCCAAATGGTTAGAGTGTTGGGCTGTCAAGTGGAAAACACTGCTTTAAATCCTCTGTAAGGTTGGGGATCTTTCTCTGTCAGGGACACAAATAAAATCTTAACCTGCAGTCTGTGGCAACAGCACTAGCCATGCAGGTTTAAATCCTGAGGCTAAAATACCCCCACTCTCCCTGAGGATAAATGGTAAACACGGGCAATACATGGTAGGTTTTTTGTTTGTTCAAGAACTTGATAGTTATTTAATTTTTACAACA
This sequence comes from Candidula unifasciata, assembly GCA_905116865.2. Taxonomy (NCBI): domain Eukaryota; kingdom Metazoa; phylum Mollusca; class Gastropoda; order Stylommatophora; family Geomitridae; genus Candidula; species Candidula unifasciata. The sequence continues at coordinate 398,032 of CAJHNH020000002.1, forward strand.
GAAAATTTCTGGTCCGTGCAAGGAACCTACTTACTTGAGTTAACGAGGTCTAATAAAGTAAAATCAGCACACACCCTTGTCTGCACGGCGAGCCGGATGTGACTTGAATACTCTGTCTGGTAATGTAAACCACTAGACCTACTATGAATTGAATCGACCAAAGTGAAACCATTGAGTTGAAACACAGACAGTAGGTGTGGTGTCATGACATAATGTCTGTAAATACACTGTAATCTATCGTCACTTCCCCCTCGCTTATCGCAAACGTCGGCTACGATGATCCGGGATACGTGAATAAATCAAACATGTAACAACAAAAACATGTAACGACTGGTATTTCCAGGAGAAGTTAGTAGAGTCAAACTGTTCCATTGTTGACGTTACCTAGGTTACAGGTTTTGTTTGAGTTATCTACCCTTGTTTTTGGATTAGTCCACCCCTCCCCCCCCCCCCCCCCAACCCTCTTGGGTGTTATTAGACTATGCTATCTTATCACAATCGACGTCACTGGGTCTGATAATTTCCTGTGCCCGCTCAGGCCTCCTATGCAGCAGACATCCCAAGGTAACACTAGAAAAAGTCTTCTTTAGACTGCATAAACTTAAACGTACCTCACCAGAACCTTTACCCGCCCCCCCCCCTCCCCCCAACCAGGTCACACAACCATCATAGCCGGCACAAATAAAACTGGGCTGTTCAATGAAAGATTTTTGTTTTCGTTTTGTTGGTGCTAGAAACAACACAATCATGTGACTGAGGAAATATTGTCCCAAGCAGAACCATAAACGTTGGTCATTCGAAGGGTTCTCCAGTTGGGTATAAGGCAGCTCCGGCTTCCTGTAGCAACAGTCTGTGGGTGGAAACTCTGTGATCAACCTAGCGATGACCCATTTTTCTTATCGAAAGCTCGACACTTAGCCTAGAACTTAGCCTAGAAGATATACAACCGAACTTCAAGTATATCAACAAGCTTCACTATATAACATATGAACGTTGTGGCTATAGAGCCTTCATCGGCACACACATAAATCAAACAATACTACACTAATACACAGAATCACTTAGCTTAGTATCTCGAAGCAGCCAGGTCGATGTCTTGCCAGTAGATTGACGAGACACGTGGGACAGGAGAATAAATAACCTCGGCGAATGCCTAGACTTGAAACTAACGACTTCAATAATTACTTCACTGTTCCCAACCAGTTGTGATAATGGACTATATATTTTTTTTTTTTAACCTCTGTCGTTGAAATGTGTTATTATAACTAGGGCTGTACCGAATATTCGCTCCGTATTCGCTTCAGGGCCGAATAGTGGACCTAATAATTATTCGGTATTCGGCCGAATACTTGCGGTCGGGCCGAATACAAATATTGGTTACCTTACACCCGTTTCTGCATACACTTTGATGGACTAAAATAACTCTCTCATTAACACAATAGTTGCTGTTGCCTAAGTCTGTTGTAGCGGCCGAAACTGCGACCTGGTTGCGTGGTACAGCAGCTGGTAGGGTCGTTGTCTGCTGACTCGACCGAGGCATTACAGCAGAGGTTCTCAAACTGGGTGCGTATGCCAGAGGTGCCGCGGCGAAAGTCAAGAAAAGTCGGCTATAAATTGTGACATTATTAAAGAAGGCACGAATATACTTAAAAATTAAAATTTAAATTGTCTGTCCTCGTAACAATCGAAAAAGAGTTTTTTATTCCTTTTTTTTTTTCACACTCAAAGTGTATCAAAGTGTATCAAACTGCATAAAATGCCAACTGCAGTGTGTGTTTGTCAGTGTGTGTCAGAGAGAGAGAGAGAGAGAGAGAGAGAGAGAGAGAGAGTGAGAGAGAGAGAGAGAGAGATCATGCATTCTTCTTTTTTTCAGGGTGTCTTCGCCTAAATCAAATTAGAGGATATTGCTAACGAGAATGTGAAGGTGCGTTTAAATTACATCGAACGAACAACTGAGCGAACGATGGTTTTGAAAGAGGCGGGAGCCCGAAGACAACTAATCACAGACGTCAGAAGGAGACAGTCGTCGTTTTTCGGCCATGTTATGAGAAGAGGGAAAATGGAACATGTGGTGACCACTGGAAAGATATGTGGAAGGAGGGACGTGAGTCAGCACACGAACTGATACATACTGCAGGAGATCGCCGATTGTGGCAAGGCATAATCGCCCACGCCAGTCGGCAAGGCACCTGGTGATAATGATACCCTATTCGTATTCGGCCGAATAGTTGGTCCCACTATTCGTATTCGGTCGAATAGTGAAAATTACTATTCGATACAGCCCTAATTACAACCCAGCCTACCACTAGTAGCTAGCGTTCCTGCATGCCGCCCCTGTGCGTATAGGTTCCAGTCCTCATTATGGCGGATTTTAAAACTGACACAAGTTCTAATTTGACCCAAGAAAAATGTTAACATCAAGAACTGTTGTGTAAGGTTGCTGTGACAGCATGCTAGTTATCGAACCACCAGAGTGCTGGCTATGACTAGCACTGTAGATTCAATGTGCGGATTCATTATTCTTGTCGGAGAAAAGAATAATCATCACCATGAAATCAACTGACGATTGCATGACAGAAAACGTCATCGCAAACAAACAGTTGCAGAGTTGAGTTGGAACTGTGTCAAGAATTGACATCACAGCACTCGGAGAATTCTCATGCGTGTTCCGTCCTCATCTTCAGCAGCCAGCGCAATTCCAGTACTGATGGTACAGGTCACAATCTGGTTATATGTCTGTATTGCCTTTACTCAATTGAAGTGAGCCAGCCAGACCTTCAGGATACACACAGGTGCCTCATTCTCTCCAGGCCATAGTAATATTTTTTCCAAATATTGTTTCCAAAGGGCCTTGACCAAATCTGCCTTGTCATGTGTCAATTCACCACCCAGTGGTGCGGATCGAGCCAATCTGTCTGTCTGTTCATTACCCACTACGCCGGCATTGCCTGGAGAAAAGATCCAAAGTATGTTCATTACTCGTGACCTTTCCAGTGAAGCTTGCCACTCTGCTCGAAGCATCCCTGTCTTCACCTTTCACCGCCTTCACTTCCATTTTCATGCTAGATGTTGTGATGTCGTATGCTAGGCTGTCTTGAACTAAAGATTTTCCACTGATTTTCTCTACGAACCCCAAGGCACTTTTCTTTCCTCTCACCACCTATCCATCTGTATAGATAGATAATCAGATCACCTGGGCGTGAATTGTCGTGAATCAACTGTTGGACGTCCACCTCCGTAGCACCCGCTGGCCACTCTCTGCACTCCCGGCCCAATGGGATCATAACCCTACACAGGTCAGACTTTTCCTCTGGTACTCTGACCCACTCCTCTCCTCGCCCAATCAGTGTTTTCCAGCATGCATACTTGTCTTATTGTGTCTTCTGCTTGAGCCATCAACAATTTTCCCCTTTTCGACCTCTGACCCTTACCTACAGCCAAAGCTCCATACAGAGGGTGTTCTTTGTATGTAGGTGTGACTTAGCCTGCAGCACTTTTAGCCTATCTGCAATAGTCGGCAGTGCAAGGATGTATCGCATGCACGCAATCGGGTTGTCTAGTGTACATCCCAGGATCAGCCGCACAGCTTCATTCTATATGCGCTCCAGTTTCTCTAGCTGACTCTTCGAGACAGTGCGTAACCCCAATCCATAATCAATCACTGAGATGATTGAGTGCTGGTAAAGTGTGAATAGCATTCTCTGCTCCTTGTCCTTCGCTGCCATAATCTGTAGTGCATTATGACCTGTTTGGGCCCCTCTATGTGATCATTGAAAGACAAACTTCTGTCAAAGGCGATTCCCAGGTGCGGCAGTCTGCTGTCTCTTTTGATGTCTGTGACGAGCTGGTCTGGACAGCTGTTTCTGTCCTTTTAAAAAGTGCTTTGTTTAGATAATACTATTACCAAAGTTCTAAACATTTTCCTATTGCTTTTAATTAGCATAATAACACTGGACTAATTAAGAAATTTCTTACCCCTTTCCTAATGCTTCATTGTAGCAAAATTATAATTAAAGAGTTGAAAGGTAATAAAGGCGAAGAGTAGTGCAAGGGGTAACAAAGAGTAACTTCCCCCTTGGTAGGACTTCCCATCTTCCATTTTTCATTCCAGGCTCGATTGGGGGAGTCAAGATTTTGTTCTCCCCAATTGACACAGTTCAGTTAGTTCTGTTGTCTTGTTGCCTGTGTTTGAATTCCCTGCCAGGGGTGAGTTAAAAGAATAAGTTTAATTTGATGTATTGCTGCTTATTCCTCTGAATTAATTCCACAGGTTAAATTCTGAAATTTAATGCCCACATGGCTCAAAAACAATGATAAATTTCTTTATCCTTACTAACCACGTTTATGATCTAGTATGTACATGTATGCAAACATATTATCTATTTGATGATTGAATTAATGTTTATTTGCTACTAGAAACGTGCATTGGTATTTTTAATAATTATACTTATATTAATTAAGTGATAATTATGTCCTCATGTGAAATCTCAGCCAGTTCCTGTTTCCAGCTTAGACAATTAAAAATAGGAATGAAGTGTATATTCATTATACCTAATCCCTTCTAAGTTGATTTTACCTCATGGTGATATTAGCTTAATAAATCACTGTCTTGCTTTAATTTAGATTTAGTCCAGATAATTCTGAGACTAGTTTAAGAGCTTGGAAAGTGAATAACACAGTGAGGCTGAATTTAATATTCACACAGAGAAGAAGAAGCAGAAAAGAGATGTATGGCCCCTGCTTGTAATTATTATTGTTGTAGATATATTTCCCTATTACTAGGAATACATTTCAGTTTTACAGCAGCTGGCCTTACAAATGTAATAATTATATTTCACCCCTCACCACTTCTAAACTCTGCTGAATAAGATTAGCACATGTGTGGATTTAGATTTAAACTGGAGTGAGTGTTGTATATTTTATGTTAATACTGTGACAGATGGAAAGTCCATTGTCATCTATGATTGTATTTTGACATCTATCCCAGCACCCAGTATATTGATGGAGATATGTCAATCAGATTTATTTTCAAACAGTGCAAAGCACCTGTTATGAGTTTCTGGCCTTGGTAAACTCACTCCCTGCTTCTCATTCATTGTGATGTGAACCCATGTGGTTAAAATGAGAATATTGTGAAATATGACTGTGTATGTCTGTGTGTGTAAGCATGTTAACGCTTCAAAGGAGTACTAGTGTGCAGACATCAGAACAATTTACACTGAGGAATGTCCTTTCTTTTTGTGTGCTGTAAACTCTTGTTCTTGAGAGTATTCATGAAACTGGTTTCCTAAATATTTCCCCATCAGGATTATGGACCATGTTCTGTACACATTCCCATTCTATACCAGTAGAATGTGAACACCTGTTACTATCCTACTCCATATATATGTGTGTAGTGTAACAGTATTTAAAGACTGGAGGTATTGTTGTCTCCAGTTAGAACCTTCCTGACTGTTTGTATAAGGACTGTTCTATTGTTCTAGTTCCAGATGGTAAATACAGGTGGGAGTCCAGAAGTAGATCCTAAGCTTAGCTGCAGATACCCGATTGTCTGGACTGGACTGGAAGATTCGGCCTGCCTGATGTGTTTCCGAAGCTTAGTCAGAAGCTGACAACAGAAACCTAAGCCACAGCTAAGTGGACAGTGTTCACTAACCTTGTATAACAGGATTTTATATCCACAGCCATTTTGTTTATTATTTTGATATCCAATTCTGAATAAATGTTAGTTTTAATGTTCCTACAGTTTTATGAAGTTTCATTTTAACTGTAAACATTGTCAGTGAACTTAAGAACATTTAAATATACCATCTTAATTACAGCAGGGAATAAGATGTGGGCAAACCCCGAATCCTCTCATTTAACCAGCAAGGCTGGGGTTACTATAAGACTTTATGATGTTTCACTGTTTGTAATTCCCTCTGTAAAGTGCACATAGTGCATTCGCTAGAAGTTACCCGCCACAATGTCTATGCCAATAATTTTGAGTCTGGTAATATCCGTTCTAACAATTATGTTGTCCAGATAACATCGTAGGGCAGTTGCCTTTTCTATGTTGATTACAGCACTCATCTCTGAACACCAGTCGATCACCTTATCTACTGTCGCCTGTAAATTTTGAGCTATTTGATCCCCTTCCTATTTACAAGAACATCATCTGCAAATGTCAATATTCTACCAACTCCAGGTGTTTCCAGATATGCAATCTTGCTCGTAAAAACATTGAATAGTGCAGGTGAAATTGTAGATCCCTGTGGTATTCCTGGAGCTATAATACATGGTTCAGAGGTCCATGAACCAAACGGAAAGCTAACCGTCGAGTATACAAAACGGCTGCTATCCAGTTCACCAACCAAAGACAGTTCCCTTCTCCATAAGCGCTTTCATCAAGATACTGTATCTGACTCTGTTGTAAGCATCTTCTAAATCAAGTGCCGCTGCCAGTTTCCTGTCTGTTCTGGAGGCAAAAGTGGCTGCATTTGTCCATGTGTCTTTCCCTGGCCGATAACTTCCCAAACCTCCTGAAAAAAGCTTTCTTTGTTCCAAAATTTCTTGTAGCTTACCCGCCACTATGTTCTCCAACACTTTACCAAAGGTGTTCTGTAGGGTTATGATCCTAAAGTGTTGAATGATTCTTGCCACGCTTAGGAAGTAGAATCAGGCAGCTGTGCATCCACTCTTCTGGGACTGAAGCTGTCGTTATGCTCTGGTTGAAACAAGCAGTCATCTCCACCAGGTCTGCATCACTCATGTCTTTCATGTGGAAATATCTAACCTCTCTGTATGTGAGTGTGTCTGCGTGTGTCTGTATTTGTCCGTGAGTGTGTGTGTGTGTTTGTCTGTGTGTCTAGTGTATGTCTACGTCTGTGCTTGCGTCTGTGTGTACATGTTTGTATCTGTAAGCATCCATGCATTATATGTGTGTGTGTGTATGTTTGTGTTTGCATCTATGCCTTATATATGTATTTGTGTGACTGTGTGTGTGGTGTCTTTGTGAATGTGCGTATGTGTGTGTCTGTGTGAGTCTGCGTGTGTCTGTGTTTGTGTATGTGTTTGTGTGTGTGTCTGTATGTGTCTGAGTGTGAGTGTGTGTATGTCTATCTTGGTGTGTGTATGTGTGTGTATGTGTATGAATGTGTGTGTCTGTATACATGAATGCCTATATATGTGTTTGTATGTGTGTGTGTGTATGAGTGTGTGTATATGTGTATGTTTGTATGGGTGTATGTATGAATGTATGTAGGCATGCATGGATGTATGTGGGTGTGTATGTATGTGTGTAAGTGAATAATTGAGTTGGTGTGTATGTTGGTGTATGTGTACGCGAGCTAGCTGTGACGACACGCTCAGTGACTTCAGAATGTCTTTTCTCAACCTACTTTTTTGTCTATGTATTTTAAAGTATACAGAAAAATAGGGATTAGGATATATCCTAAATCTAAGTAAGGGACCACAACATACTTATGTAATTCTCCTAGACTGCTGCTGATATCAAACACTGAGACTTTTCCCCAGATGTAAAGTGTTAAGGTACATATAAGACTGTAGCAAGTAGACAAAGTGGCACCAGTGAAATTGAAATCTCAGACTTAGTGGCTGGAGATTTTCCTTGCAGAACTGAGGTGTCAGATTATTATCTTCTAGCCAGACCTTTAGGAGCAGATAACTCAGGCTAATTGTGATTATATTCTCATGAGGTTACCTAACTTGAGTGCAGGTCAGATAGCCAGTATTGACATGGTCTGGTGGAGTTGTTAGCAAACAACCTGGCAGGTTGAAGAAGAGATAGAAGGTGTGACTTGGCTTATGAGCTTTGACCAGCTTGATTTACCAGGAGAATGTAGCCGTGGGAACACAAACAAGTTGTATACAGTCCTGACTGACAGTTAATAGACTTACCCACGGGGTAGGGCTGTGACATCCTTGAATGAGAGTGGTTTTAGGGATAATGCAGAAGGAGCTTAGAAGAAGTTATAAAAGGGTGAACTCTAGAGCTAGAAAATGAGACTCTGCCATTAGTATGCCATCAGTTGGGCTTAAACCCTAAGCTTGAGATAAAACTTTTAGCATTGTGTTTTCATTTTCCAGGTAAGCGAAACTATTTTTAAAACCTTTATTTTGTGATAAAAATCTAACTGTCTTTTTGCTCGTGTGTGTCTTAATCCCTTTGTAGTACTCCTTAGCGAACATTTCTCTATTCTCTTAGGGCACTGTCACATTGCTTTATATCGTAATTGATAGTGTCATGAATGTTCTTTCGTGCACATGTGTTTCAATGGTGTATAAATTAAATGTTGATGTTACCATTGAAATTTAATGAACTATCATTTTTCTAAAACCACAAGCGTGAAGATAACTTTGGCAGTCTTTTCACGTGTGGTTAATTTGAATCTGTTTTACATACAGCTAACACACTAAAATGTGTTTAACTCCCGGGAGGCTGTTGCGAAGATTGATCCCGGAGAGTAAATCCCTGAGATTTGTTATTTGATTCGCCCCAGAAATATTGTTAGCATTCTGGGCGCGTCCATTGTTCCAAGCATTAATTCCAGAACTTGTTCTGTCTAACTGATTGTCATTTTGAGTCTGTAGATGACATCAGATATAGAAGACATAGCTATCATTACAGGACGTGAGTAGAGGAAGGCAGGAAATGTAACAACCACAAAGTGAGACGAAGCTCTCCCAGACTGGACAGGAGTGAATTTAAAAACGAGGGAGATATGAAATGTTTTATTAGAATAGACATGTTTCATTCATTCCTTCAGTAGCATGTCCCTCGCGGAACCTCGCTGCCATAACAACCCTCCGGAAAACCTTCCTATCATGAGCAAGATGTCCTGCGTCTGATACACCCATCTGGAGATCATCTGCCACATCCTGCACCCATCTTCTCCTTGGCCTTCCTCTTCCTCTCTTCCCAGGCATATACCCCTCCATTATTGTTCTCTCTAGACCTCCATGACGTTTCAAGTGACCAAAATATTTCAATTTTCTTTGTTTTATTGTCTTTACTAGCCAACCCTCTTCAATATTCAGCTCTTGAAGTATGGATGCATTTGTTCTTTTCTTTACCCAAGATATTCTTAGAACCTGTCTGTAACATTTATATACAAATGCATTTATGCGCTGTTCCGCTTGTTTAGTAAGTGTCCAGGTCTCACAGGCGTATGTTGCAATGGGAAAGATGCATGCTCTTAAAAATCTGACCTTTGTAATTCTATCTGTACAATTCCATAATTTATTCAGTTGTTTTAGTCTTTGAAGAGCAATTGATAGTCGCCGTTTAATTTCTTTCATTGTGTCACCATTGTTGGTAACCAGTGACCCAAGATATTCGAAATTTTCCACCACTTCCAATCTTTCCTCATTAACATATATTTCCTTCTCCATGGCAGTTTTGTTTGTATGCATTATCTTTGTTTTTGCTGTGTTAAGAAATAAGTTATGATTTTCACTATTTCTTTGGAGTGAGGTTAATAAGTTTTCTAAACCATTTTGTGATGTTGATAGTAATACTGTATCATCAGCATAACGAATTTCTGGTATTTCATGACCACCGATGTTTAGTGTTATTATAATATACATGTTTGGTGTACGTGTAGATTAGATACTACACATATGCATTTTTTTTACCACAGTTCCCACATTGGGCAGGGACTAGTAGGCATCCATTCTTTGTCGACCGTCTGAGTGTAACGACCTGCTTGAAGCAGTGAGGACGACAAACTGGAAAAGGATAGACAGGGTCTCAGGCTGAGAACTGCCAAAGGTTTATTTTATCCAATTAAACGAGTTACGTATATGAATTAGTTCCATCAATAACCCCATCTTCACTCTACTAGCCTAAACACGTTCATTTTATTTTTGGTTAGAATTATTCAATAAATCTTGTTCATGTTGTTTTAAAATAGTTGAGTAAATTGTGTACTTAGGTTCAAGTGTCTTTGTGCATACTAGTTTACTTCAGCTGACAAATAGGTAAATCACTTGATGGGGACCATTTTTCACGTGGGTGGGAACTGTTAGGGTTCAAACCCACACACTCACTATATAAGTGTATTTACCCACGTGGGTTCATGACACTAGCGACTATGCATTTTACCACACATGCTTTTGTGTTTTTCATTATATTCATAATATGCATATTATTATATTAACATAATATACTTTACTGATAAAATACCAATGTTGTGTTAGAAATTGGTGTTGGGGGGGGGGGGTGGAATGTGAGAAGTACTTGCCCAGTCTCTGACCCTTGAAAATAAAGATCGTTCTTTCGTTCTGTCTGTTTGTTTGTCCGTGCGACTGTACGTCCATCTGTCTGTCTGTCTTATATAATCACATCGCCTGTATGCGCATTCTGCTTGGCCACTAGTATCAAGTTTGATTCTGTGTTATGTTTGGCCACTAGTATCTTGTTTGATTCTGTTTTACGTTTGGCCACAAGTATCATGTTTAATTATGTTTTACGTTTGGCCACTAGTATCTTGTTTGATTATGTTTTACGTTTGGCCACTAGAATCAAGATTGATTCTGTGTTACGTTTGGCCACTAGTTTCAACATTGATTTTGTTTTACGTTTGGCCACTAGTATCAAGATTGATTCTGTTTTACGTTTGGCCACTAGTATCTTGTTTGATTCTGTTTTACGTTTGGCCACTAGTATCAAGATTGATTCTCTGTTATGTTTGGCCACAAGTATCACGTTTTAAGCTGTGTTATGTTTGGCCACTAGTTTCAAGATTGATTTTGAGTTGTTTTGGCCACTTTTTGCTTGTTTAAAATGTAATCAAAACACGTGGAAAAAACGAGCTGGTTGGGGGTGGGGGGGGGGGGGGATTTCCATCAAAGGAAGTTCACTGCGTACCTCAGTTTGAGGATTGCCTAGACACTGCTACTAAGGTTAGTTGTAACGGCTCGCGCAGTCAGCGGCAGTACTTGACCGGTTGTCTGAGCGCTAGACCTGGAGGTTTGACGACACGGCAGTATCACTAGTAGCGGTATACACGGGACATCATAAGTGTGCCCCACACATCATCATCATCATGTAGCAGGTTTTTTGTAGAACGTCGCCCTCATCAGTCTGCCTGTAAGAAACTCGGTCTCTTGCCAGTTCTCCCGCCTCATGAACTTTCACACTCAAGGAGTCACTTATATCCTGTGCCCATCTTCGTGTCGGTCGGTCCCTGCCCCTCCTTCCTGGTCCCATGCCTTCTGCTATAATTTTTCCAATCCGTCGTGGCGCTTGATATGACCAAAATATTTCAGCTTTCGTGTAAGGATGCTGTTTATTAACCAATCTTCCTTGATGTTCTGATCTTTTAGGATGTCAATATTTCTCACCTCCTTGGCCAAGATATTCTGAGAATCTGTCTATAGCATTTCAGCTCAAAAGCCCCTATTCTCTTTCCTAAGGACCGAGAGACAGTCCACGTCTCACATCCGTATGTAGCCACAGGGAAGATGCATGCTCTCAAAATTCTAATTTTTATCTCCTTGCTGGTGCTTAACCATAGACTTTTAAGGCTGTTAAATTTTTACATTGCTATGGCCATCCTCCTTTTGATTTCTGTCGAACAGTCTCCATTGTTGTTTATTATAGAGCCTAGAAATTCAAAGTTTGTGACATTTTCAATTTCTTCCTCATTTATTGTTATTTTTGGGTGACAGCCAGTTTTATCTGTGGACATTATTTTCGTTTTTTTTTAAATTTAAGAACAGATTCTGATCTCCACTGTGCTTTTGGACGGACAATTTTAAATTTTCTATTCCCTTTAGTAAAGGCTTTACACTGTTCGAAAGGAGGACTGTGTCGTCTGCGTAGCGGAGTTCCGGAATAGGATATATGTGTGCCTCACATACATGTGCAATATCATCGAGTCTTCTTCGTTCGTTCGCCTGAGAAAAGTTATATACATCAGCAGTTTTGTCTCGCTAAAATGTCACTGTCATATTTTACTTAGTTCAGTGGTCCATAGAGTTATTTCTGGTTAAAAGGTCTGCGTTAATGTGTCAAATTCGGTTCAGTCCTGGAGTACATGCTCTGTTGTCTGGGTCACCTTTCAACTAGTACACATGGCCAATACGCCTATCTTGAAGTGTGTGTACATGTGGTTACGTAATCGGTTGCGCCCTATTCTAAGATGAAGGATAATGACTTGTTCTGGTCTGTCCATAATAAAATAGTCGTCTTGTGCTGGGGCTGGTGGTTTCCTGATCGATTTAATGATCATTTTCTTTTCGTTGTATGTAACTGCTACATCCGGCTTCTCTTTTGTAGCACCCTTTCCTGCCAATAGATCAGCTTTATCATTTCCAGGCACTCCATAATCAGACCTTATCCACTGCATTACGACTCTTCGCTGACAGCTGAGCTGTGTCAGCAGTGTTTGCAATTCTGGTAGTTTCCTTGACAGGAGCGCTTCAGGTAAGGATTTTGCATCTGTCAGGATTACCACAGACTGTGAGCCAGGATTGGTATTTAGCAGTTTCTCTGTTGCTACCTTGATAGCCTGAGATTCTGCATAATAGTCATGGCGGTACTTCCCGGTTGGCACACTGGACTTATCTCTTGCGAATTCTAAGTACACTCCCGCACCACCATTTCTAACTTGATTTTGTGCGGACCTATCTGTATAGGCTCAGACCCATTTTATTGTGGGTTTTCGTCATCAATAAAGCTGAAGGTGACCATTCTGCATTGCATACTATGTTGTTCTTTTTTTATCGGATATTCTTTTCACATGTGTCTGGATTTTTACTGCTAGTTTGTGTTTTTCTATCCATGGGATTTGTTCTGGAATAAGTGGATAACCAATTTCAGGAAGGTTTCTGGTTTGTCTGCATATTCTTTTTTGTTTTGTGTATAAAGTTTTTTTTTTTTTTTTAACGGTCCCAAAGCTAGGTTCTGAAATATATTCTTCGTGGGATGATCATTCATACTGAGAAACTTGTCAGATCGTGTTTGCAACTTTGTATCTCTGCGTTCTCTCAGTGCCTGCCTTTCTCCAGCCTTCTCCATTTCCAATATGGGGTTTGATCTCATCCCTCCTGTGATGACTCTAAGCTCTTGGTTTTGCACTTTGTCTGACTCCTATTATGTGGCACTGGATCATCAGGATGCTCTTCTTGCTCAGATAAATCGTTCAGACTACCTGAGGTCACGAGTCATAACTGCTAAGAGGAAGTCATTCTACAGTGGATACTAAATGCAAGAAGCGACCTCGAGAAGAAATGTGTGGTCGATATTGTAATTGACACTGCGGGGAGAACGGGCACCTTTGTGTTTTTCTAGGAAACACTATTCTTGATGAGAGCTAACTGTCTGAAATAGCAATAACTTAGAGAGAGAATGGTATGTGAGAGGTGAAAACTGTACACGGAAGGGGGGGGGGTGAATGGCCGTAGACCGCAAGACACCCTAAGAAGACGGTGGAGAGATAATCTATGCTGGTAATTCTGGAATGTACAAGAGATACCAATGTAGTATGTATGTGATATATACTTGCACTGTCTACTATTGCAGATAGGCTCAAAGTTTTGCAAGCAAAGTCAAATCTCAGAGTGGCTGAAGACACGAAGCACCTCCTGCATGAAGTCCTAGGTAAAGCGAAGGGTCTCATACTGAAAATAGGAAGATCGTGGATGGCGCAGACTGAAGACACACTTAGACATTGTGCAAGCTTGATAAATTTGAGTGAGGAGATGAGTGGGTCAAAGTTTCATGACAATTCTCAGCCAGGTAATTTGATAATCTATACAGATGGCTCTGTGTTGAGAGGCTGTCGACGCTGCATTGGAGTTCATAGCAAAAGCAAATGGAAGTCGCTTCGTGCAACAAAGCCTGGTATATGAAATCACAACCGTCATTGTAACTGACTCGCAGAACATATTGAGAAAGGTGGAGACAGGCATGCTCCGTGCAGAGTGACAAGCATTGCTTCAGAGGTCACGGGTAGTTAGCATGGTTTGCATATTTTCTCTAGGTCATACTGAGCGGATAGTAGACTGGCCGGTTTTGCATGACTCGGTGGTGAATTGATGTATGGCAAGCTAGATGTTGTAAGGGCTCTTTGGGAGCGAGTGAACAGTGCGGATCATTACAGTCTGGGGAAAATGGCACTGCGGGGAGTTGCAAATGGATCTGGCCGACGCTCAAGGCTCACGGGAAAGGCGAAATGGATGTACAATCAGTTACTGTTACCATCGAAAATGGAGCTCTTCGCCTGCTGCTGAAGATGGGGTCAGAGGGCTTATAGGAGTGTCCCGAGTGCTATTCAACATTCAATGTATAACACAGGGGTCGAACTGGCTATTATCACAGGAGTGTGTTCCTTGTTCTAGCTATGACCCAAGAGGGTGTTCCCTTCCTGCTGCGACCTCCAAGAAACTATTTTGACTGGCAGCCTGTGCTCTCTATATCTTCCATTGATTTGTTTACATCTTGTGGAAAACAATCCATGTTTTGTTTTAACAGAAGTGGCATACTATGGGATCATTCAGAATATCTCTAGAACATTCGATTTCGACTTTCCAATAATTGTTTAACGTCAACGTTATTTCTTATTACAATGATTTAATTTTTTTTAAGTGAAAATTTCTTTAGGAGCGTACAAATTATTATTTATTGTAGAAAGTTTGCACCTAAAACTGCGTCTTAAAAATGAATTATGGGATGTCGTGTATAAATAGTCGCAGTCGTCATTTCACAAACAGCGTATCGATACCGTCCGCAAATCATTGCCAGTGTTGCCACTTTGGATGTTTTACATCCAGAGTTAGTTGTTTTCCCTTGCATTTAGATGGTGTTTTTGACGTTTAGATGGTAGATGATTTTCCATATGTTTTTCATTTGGAATTAGATATTTTATAGATTTTTTTTTTTTAGTGTCAGTTTAATAATTACTGTGTAAAATATTTACTACAATATTTTTGTTTTGGTCTGGCACGTACACTGTGACAACCGCGATTACTTAAACTTTGAACTTTCACTGGGTCAACGCTCAAACATCTGGCAGCCCCGGTACTGATTAAAAGCGCGCGTAAATCATATAACTTTGTTTCAACCGTATCCTCACTGTGCTGACTTTGTGTTTCTTTTTTATGTGATTTTAAACCCAAAAAAATTTCTCACCTTCATATGTGGCTTTCACTTTGAAAAAAACTTTCAACATGTCAAAAGTAAAGTATGAGCAAATATTTCGGAAAGAGTGGCTGCATACTGACAAAATTAAAGGCTGGGTGGTGGTATTTCCTGTGGATATTGTGACGTGACGGGTGGATTTAATGTTTTAATGTTGAGTAGGGATGTTCCTCTCAACACATTCCTTCCACCAGATTAACCGAACTAAAATCTGAGCTATGTTGCTCTCAGACAAAGTCCTGGATATCCAAGAAAACAGCCATCTTGGCTCGTTAAGTACATTAACATAAGCTGAACTTGGTACCCACAAGAGAAGAAAAGGAATTTTAGATGTCTATAGCATTATACTTAATGAATTATTAGACAGGGCAAATGATTCCTCCGTCATCTACCTTCTCCCGGTGTTATTATGAATAATTAAAGAATTATTATCATATTAATTGAGCCCCCACCAAATGGTATTCTATCTTAACAGTTTAATTAAACATGTAAGAACAGACATTTGGAATTACAAAAACTGATGCAGGATAAGACCATATATTTGATTTATTAACCTAGCAATCAGAGTATGACATTAGTCATCATTATTGTTATAATAGATAGTGATGGTATGGTGATAATGAGGGGCTTCAGCTAGATAACTGAGCACCTAAGATTAGAGTGAATGGATAATGGTGGTGATAAGTTTACATCCATAACACATGGTGAGACGTAACTTAATTATCATAGAACCTCTGACAGCCGTGGGTACTGTCAAGTTCTTCCACCTTTTCCTCCCAGTTCTCCTAGTCCTCCACCTCGTTCTCCACCTCGTTCTCCACCTCGTTCTCCACCTCGTTCCCAGCTGGCCGAGTCTAACACAATGTAGTCTACTTCATGGACTGATCGTCACATGGGCGCTGTAATCATGGAAACAAAACACATACGTGTAGTATCTTGACTTACACTAAAAATACATGTATCAATTAATATAACATAGAATAATAAAATATATCCCATCACTCCTCCTCATATTCCACATCCTCTCCAGTCTAGTCTGAAGGTCTTTTGTCTTACATGGCGGTCACATATCCTGCCTTCCCTCACAAGCTATGTTATGATAGTTGACTTTCTAAGTCTGTGTCCGTCTTCACTCAGACTTCCAATCATTGTTTTTACATCAACACGTGGGGCAGGTTATGTGCTGAAACTCCAACCATTTTATATGTACATGCTGTCCTGAATAGTATCTTTCAGTGACAGTAAATACTGTACACCCATCATTCTTCCCCTGGGGTTATAAATCCCCTGTTCAGGTGAACACATTAAGTGAGCACATGGTGGGCACACAAAACGTAGCAGCATCCCTGCACATATGGGCATGATTTCCCACAGTCCAAACTCATATTTTGGTAGATGGTGGAAACAATATAATTACATTTCATTATAGCAAATGTCATGGTTCACATCTTATTTTATACACATGGAAACATACACTGAAAAACATGTGACACAAACATACAAGAAATAGGAATAGTTTAGCAGTTCCCTAACTTGAGATACTGAATACTCACAAAGAACTATTTCAAGCAGAATGTGCAGACAAATTACGAAAAGGTAGTAACTAAGCTTAACTCCCTAACCTAAGTATACAAGATTAATTAATATTCACCTGGGAACTTTCCATCTATCGCCAAACCAGAATGCGACCGTAAAATACCTTTACGTCGACCTGTGTTTGTTTGCCGGCAGGCTGCGATTAATGACGGGAATTCCACAGGCTCAAAGTATAAGTATCAATCTATTGTCCAAATTAATCTCCTCCCTTTCCTCGGTTCTACCCAACCCTCAAGACGATTACTTAAGCCACGCCTCTGAAGTACCTATCAGATCAAATTGGCTAACAAGTGGCCTGTCAGTCAATTCTGGACTGACATCCCTAGAGCAAACATTCTTAAGTGACCCAATCTAGTTTACAACGAATCTAACTAGCCGGTGTGAAAACTGTCCGTGAAGCCATTGTGTTTACTACTTGACCCAGATCAAACATTCCTAATTGCCAAACACATGTTCTCTTGAGAATTACACTGACGTGTTACTTAAACCTCTCGTCGCCACAATGTCTAGAGTCCACTCAATTCCCCTGATCTAGTCTTTCAAAGCCGTCTGTGTTAGGTAACCTTTACGACCTACGGTCCAGCTCAGATGTGATGCTAAGTTCCCCGTTCGCTGGCCTCTACAGTGTGGTCAGGAGATAACATTCTGACACTGGCATGAGAATCAAACATAACATCCCTAGTCTGAACCAGCGGGCTGTATTACGTAGTTTTATGTAATTTTAAACAAAGCGTAATGGCTTTGTCTCCGAGAAGGACTGGAAACATTTAAATGAGTTTGGTTTAAAGTAATATTAGGGTAAAGGGCAGAGTAAATATGATCCTCTCTCTTTAGAACCAGAAGAACTTATTACAAGTACTAACTTCTGGAACCACTGAGATCGTATCGTGACAGATATGATCACGGCTCGTTGTAAGTAGTGATTTTCACTATTCGGCCGAATACGAATAGTGTTACCAACTATTCAGCCGAATACGAATATCGCATCATCATCATCAGGTGCCTTGCCGACTGACGTGGGCGATTATGCCTCGCCACAATCTGCGATCTGTTGCAGCATGTATTAGTTCGTGTAGTGACACACCTCCATGCCATGCAACAAAACTGTCAAGAATGTTCTCTCGTTGTCTTCCTCTATCCCCCCTTCCACAGATCTTTCTAGTGGTTACAACATGTTCCATTTCCCCTCTTCTCATAACAAGGCCGAAAAATGATGACTGTCTCCTTCTGATATCTGTGATTAGTTGTCTTCGGGCTCCCGCCTCTTTCAAAACCTCTTGGTTGCTCTTTTTTTGGTGTACAAGGTATTCAAAGCATTTTTCTGTAAAACCACATCTCTGAGGCCTCCAGAAATTGTTTGGCCTGCCTACCGATTGTCCAGGATTCACAGCCATAAGTTAAAACTGGATGTATGTAGCAGGCAAGGATTCTTTATCTAACTCTCAATGACAAGGATATATTGCACAAGATGTTTTTCATTTTATAAAATGCAGTTTTTGCCGGTCCTATTCTGTTTCTTATCTCAGTTATGCATCTTCCATCTGATGTTATCCATGTGCCTAGATACTTGAATTTCTGTACTTGTCCTAAAATAACACCATCCACATTAAGGAATAATTAGTTTCTTTGATACCACCATTACTTCTGTCTTCCCATTATTCAAACTGAGGCCCATTCATATTAATAGATATGTAATTTGTGACTCTTTCCATTTAGATGTTTTTTTAGATGTTTCCTACGCTAATTTAGGTGTATTTAAATATATTCTTTGACTCCGTTTTGGATGTTTTTTGTCAAGAAAAGTGGCAACACTGGCCATTGGTCAGGTCCAGTGTTGCCACTTTAGATCTTTTATATCCAAATTTAGATCTTTTTCATTGCATTTAGATACTGTTTTTGACGTTTAGATCATAAATATTTTTCTAGATTCCTTTTATATGAGTTAGATATTTTATAGATTTGTTTCTTTCATTGTCAATTTAATAATTACTGTGTAAAATATTTACTACAATATTTTTGTTTTGGTCTGGCACGTACATTGTGACAACTACCATTACTTGAACTTTGAACTCTCACTGGGGTCAACGCACAAATATCTGGCAGCCCCGGTACTGATTTATAAAAATGCGCGTAAATCATACTAACTTTGTAATTATAACTCTAGTTATCCATTTTCGTCCTTTTTAGGACGAAATTTTTTGTCATTTGAAGCCCTACTCTGGCTTTTGCCAGGGGCCGCAATATAGGCAGGCCATACATATGGCCAAATGTCTGAACGCGGTTTCTGGGACCTCTCCACGGCGATCCTCATCCGCATGGTGGCACTTTGTGTCATCGGGTGTTTATCGCTTGTGTGATGTCCTAGTGGGGTAGAAAGTCAAGTCAAGTCATACTAACTTTGTTTCAACCGTATCCTCACTGTGGTGACTTTGCGTTTCTTTTTCATGTGATTTAAAAAAAAAATTATTGCTCACCTTCTTATGTGGCTTTCACTTTGAAAAAACCTTTCAACATGCCAAAAGTAAAATATGAGCAAAAAATTTGGAAAGCGTGGTTGCCTGATGACAAAATTAAAAACCGGGGATATGACCAAAGCTTGTTTAAGTACTGCAAGTGTGAAATTAAAACAAAAATACAAAACTCAAAGAGTCATGCAGAGATTAAAAAAGCATAAAACTGCAGTTTCATTTAAAGATATTACACTGCTGAAATCTGTTTTCAGAACTATAATGATAAATGAATCATCAAAAGTTGAAGTATCAGTCGCAATGTTTTTAATTTGTCACTGCGCAATTTCAAACTGTGACCATTTGATCGATTTGTAAAAAATCTTGGACTAGTTCAATTTGAAAAATGTGGTGTAGAAAGTATAGTTTAGGAACTGAAGGACCTTTTAATCAGCATACAGTTAGGCTTGAAGAATTTGGCTGTAATTGGTACTGATAATGCCTCAGTGATGGTTGGTATAAACAATGGCGTTTATGCCAAGTTAAAGGAAGCTAACCCATTGTTAATACTTATAAAATGCATGCGTCATCCATTGCAGCTAGCATTATCCCATGCTTCATCTAAATATTTACCAAGGAATTTGGAATACCTTATTGCTGAAACACTTTACTGGTTTTCCAAATCATTTGTTAGACAACAGCAATACAATACATTATATACAGCCTTGAATGATGGTTCCACACCACCTAAAATTCTGTCAGATTGCAAAACTAGATGGTCATCAGTTTAACCAGCTGTTGAAAGAATTATGAAACAATGGCTGAATTGAAGACACACTTTGAAATAACAAGACAAAGTGAAAAGTGCTACACAGCTGAAATACTATATGGAATGTACAGTGATGAAAAAAATGTGTCATTCATTCTCTTTTTATAACCTATTCTAATGGAAGTGCAAAAAGTTAATAAACTGTTCGAATCTAAACTTGTTGATAAAGTTAAATTACTTGATGATCTCACCTTGCTATTTCACTCGGTAAAAGACTGGTGTTGCCAATTTCTAAAGCTGATTTGCTCACTTGCACTATAGAGAGCTATTTGGCTACACCTTGAATATTAAATCGAATCAAAAATTGATGATTTAAAAACAAACGGACTGTTAACAGAGAATGAAGAGAACAACTTAAGAAAACGCTGTCAAAATTTCCTTTTCTCATTATCGAAGCAATTGAAGCAGAGACTTCCTGAAAATCTAGATGTTTTGAAAAATATTTCACTTTTTTCTGAGAGGCAATAAAGGACATACCTAAATATTGTAAAGTTATGAAATTTTTAGGGGCTACTGATAATAGTGTCGCGAAAGCAGAATATCAGTTAACCAAAATAAAGTTAGCTGAATGGACAAACAAAACAGAAACTAAAGCGTTTTGGAGTCAAGTGAGACAATTTAAAGATGCCTCATCAAACAGTCCATTCTATAAGCTCTTTAATGTGCCATGATACTACCCCACTCAAATGCTGACGTAGAAATAGTTTTCAGTGCTAGGAATTATATCAAATCTAACCTAAAAAACAGGATGAAATTTGACCTCTTAAATGCTATAGTACCATTAAAATTCGGCCTGATGAGACTAGAGAAATAAGCCTACTGTTCCACTTACAAAGAGATTTGAACAGCTAAAGCATACCAGGGTCATTTTGGATCTGAAGCTTCAACTTCATTATCCAAGCTAAGTTTATCCTGTGGATCTTGTGAGGCAGACATCAGTGAAGGTGAGGACATGATTATGTAAAGTAAGTCATAACAAAAGCTATTTAATTTTGGACTTTTTCAATTTGGATGTTTTTTTCTAGATCTTGTCCACACAGATTTAGATCTTTTTAGATATTCTTTGACACCGTTTTGGATATTTTTGTCAAAGAAAAGTGGCAACACTGGTCAGGTCACTCAAGTTGTTTTTGTCTGCAGCTGCGGAATCACATCTCAGACCAGGCTCCTCAACAAGTGAGTCAAAACTACGTCTGTAGTCTTTAAGTGTTTCAGTATGGATCCTACTTGACAGGTCTTAGAACGTTTTGGTTTAAGTGGACCGCGAACTTGACAAATACGGCTAAGAAAGTTGTAGAAGAAACCAGTAGCAAGAAGTATTCTGTGACGGCCATTTTATTGCCGTCGATTGCTTATCTCTAACATCCTGTTATTAATTATGTCGATCATCAGTTTGCGTTATTCTTTCTAGTAGCATCTCTTCAGTTTTTTGTTGGTTTTCTTGTTCCTGATCAAGGTGTTGTGCTTATTAACCTGGACAGAACGTTATTTAAATTTGTCCAAAATCATCGAAATGGTTTAATCATTGTTGAGGTTGTTATTGTGTCAACAGTTGTTTGTTTGTTCCAGACGAATGGTCCCCGCCCCTTTAACCAATTAATTCAACCCAGTTCACAGTAAACTGTTTTTTAAAGAAATAGCAGCATATACAAATACATATAGTTAAAACAGTGTTTACGTTATCAGCATTAACTATGATAGTTTTGAAGTAACGAATCTTGCATACTGCATGTTGTAATCAATTTAAAGTACATTTACACGAATATAGTGCTACCTCGGAATTCGAACATAATCCAAATCATAGCCCCCCCCCCCTCCCCCTGTGTGGTTCCAGATCCCTATTATAGGGAAAACAAGATAAGACCCACTGCCTACCCAAAAGTATGTTGTAAGAGTCGATTAATTGGCAGCTTCCTTTGAAGTGCAGAGTGCATCTGCCTGAGAGGCAAGCAACAACAGTTTGCACACAAAAGTGTCAAATCTGTCAAACTGGTGCACACACCACTCAGGTTCTAGAACAAGACTGCAGTCCAGTAGTTGATGAACAACCAGAACTTTCCACCAGAGTTTACAGCTGGTGAACGCAAAGAAGAAGAGATTGTAATCATTCACCACTTGTAGAGGGTTGGGGTCACTAGTTTTTCCTAAGAGCCAGCGTCACACCTTCCATGTTAACACCAGGAATTCTTTCTGGTGTTTCATATCATGGTCTTTCAAAACTTATCGAGGGTTTGAGGTCACTAGTTTTTGTTGAAAACCAGTGTCTAAAAGTGCTCTGGTGTTGATGGCCATTTGTATTTTTCTGAATGTTCAATAATCTTATTGATTAAGCTAAACACTTGTTAACTAGGGCTCTACCAGGGTGCCACTTCTCAACAACTTCTAGTGTTTTCCACCGCATACTCAAAAAATCTTGGAATAACCACACATTCATAAAATTAGCTGGGAAAAATCATATCAGGTGATGAGCAGAGACATGTTTTGGCGCATCGTATGAAAATCAGACTGAAGTGTAGGCGACACAGTGTGGTAGTGTGTAGCTGGTGTATGTCATTTGTTAAGTTTCCAAGGTGGCGTTTAAATTCTGAGGCAAATTTCATGAGGATTCCAGGTTGTTCGAATTTTGAAGCATTCAAATTCGGAGGTACCACTGTACAATCAGCATATTGTTTATGGTTTAACAATCAGTTACAATGGTAATTTTAAAGTAAGGAGTCCAGAGTAATTAATATTGTAATCAAATTAGATATAGGAAGGTTGATGTAAATAATAAGTAAAATTTGCACCCAAAAAAATTCCCAACTGTTTAGTCTTATTTTTGGGTTACAGTTGAATAATTCACCCAACATTGCATTAATTATCGAAGCCCCTACATCCTTTTTAAACACAGGTATTCATGTTGTATGTAAATAATATATAGGAGTCCCCAGTTGTTTTTTTTAATGGTAGTATGCAACAATATTCAATGCCGGCACTTGTTAGCAACAAGATTTCTTGTCAGTGCCACAGTCCCGGCACTTGTTATAGGCATGATTTCTTGTCAGCGCTACAGTACCGGCACTTGATATAGGCATAATTTCTTGTCAGCACTACAGTACTGACACTTGTTATAGGCATGATTTCTTGTCAGCGCTACAGTACCAGCACTTGTTATAGGCATGATTTCTTGTCAGCGCTACAGTACCAGCACTTGTTATAGGCATGATTTCTTGTCAGCTATACAGTACCGGCACTTGTTATTAGCATGATTTCTTGTCAGCTCTACAGTACTGGCACTTGTTATAGGCATGATTTCTTGTCAGCTCTACAGTACCGGCACTTGTTATAGGCATGATTTCTTGTCAGCGTTACAGTACCAGCACTTGTTATAGGCATGATTTCTTGTCAGCTCTACAGTACCGGCACTTGTTATAGGCATAATTTCTTGTGAGCACTACAATACTGGCACTTGTTATAGGCATAATTTCTTGTCAGTGCTACAGTTCCGGCACTTGATATAGGGATAATTTCTTGTCAGGGCTACAGTACCGGCACTTGTTATAGGCATAATTTCTTGTCAGCGCTACAGTACCGGCACTTGTTATAGGCATAATTTCTTGTCAGCGCTACAGTACCGGCACTTGTTATAGGCATGATTTCTTGTCAGCGCTACAGTACCGGCACTATTTATAGGCATAATTTCTTGTCAGCGCTACAGTACCGGCACTTGTTATAGGCATAATTTCTTGTCAGCGCTACAGTACCGGCACTTGTTATAGGCATAATTTCTTGTCAGCGCTACAGTAACAGACTTTATGTTGAGTACTAGCGTTTTTATTTCTAGACGCTCTGTTGTGAGTACTGGCAAATTTTTTCTAGAAAAAGAAATGCCTTTGAAGTCCCTGTAGCACCGGCTAAATGTTTGCTCTACGGCATGTGTTTTCAGCCCATAGGTCACAATAGGTTTTTTGTTGGTTCTCCGTACGGACAATTTTAGGAGTGGGAGACAAAAATAGCATCATGTCCTGTGTAGCAAATATATTTTGATTTGTTGGCAGAGAGCCAACAGTCTCATTACAAATAAGCCTGATCTGTCAGATGGAGTGTGCTGGCAACACTCAAGTTCTGGGACAAGACTGGAGTCCAGTTGCTGGCAACAGTCAAGTTCTGGGACAAGACTGGAGTCCAGTCGCTGGCAACACTCAAGTTCTGGGACTAGACTGGAGTCCAGTCGCTGGCAACACTCAAGTTCTGGGACTAGACTCGAATCCAGTCGCTGGCAACACTCAAGTTCTGGGACAAGACTGGAGTCCAGTTGCTGGCAACACTTAAGCTCTAGAACAAGACTGGAGTCCAGTTGCTGGCAACACTCAAGTTTTGGGACTAGACTGGCGTCCAGTTGCTGGCAACACTCAAGTTCTGGGACAAGACTGGAGTCCAGAAGTGGATGAGCAACAAAACTTGATGCCAGAGTTAACAGCTGGTGAACATGCAGAAGAAGCGTGTGGAATATACAAGCTACATTGATGATGGTAAAGATGGTTAAACAGATAATTACGGCAACAAGGCTGATGATAGCAAACAGATCATTGTTGGCTAAAATGTGATAAAAGCAACAAGAAGGATAAATGAGGCTGAGAAAAATGATTTCTCTGACAATAATGACAGCAATTGTGTTAAAGCAGAGCGTAAATATTGCAAAAGCTAGCTGCTTTAAAAAAATAAAACTGTTAAACATTTTGATACATATAATAATTTTAAAATATGATTAAGCCATACAATTATGTCCCTTTTACAAACAGGTGAATATACATGAGTGTGACCTTTTGTTCGTGAACTCTGCTTGATTGATTTTGTATTTTTATGTTAAATATAGAATGGCATCAGGTCCACCACCTCCCTACCCAGGCACGGAGGACACTAAAGGTTTGTATTTTGTATCATTCACCCATAGTTATCCTATATCATTCACCCATAGTTATCCTGTATCATTCATCCATAGTTATCCTGTATCATTCACCCATAGTTATCCTATATCATTCACCCATAGTTATCCTTATAAGTATCTTCTGAAGATATTCAATATCTATTCAGTGCTTGTGTTGTCATCATCTGTTCATGCCATGTGGCAGCTGTAGTCTTGTCCAGCTACAGACTTCTATCTCCTGTACTTTCAATCAGTTCTGACGCAGGCCATCTTTAAATTCTTCTCCCAACTTTTATTTACATTAAAAATTCAGTTGCAAATTCTAACATTGCATGATATAGTCAATACATCAGGGGTGTTTTAAATGTAGGACATACATGTATGCAAAACATAGATTTCTTCCCCTCCCCATCTGTCTTTTTTTTTCACACCCCCACCCCCCCCCCCTCTCTCTCTCTCTCTCTCCCTCTCTCTCTCTCTCTCCCCCATCTCTCTGTCTCTCTCTCGGTCTCCCCCCGTCCCTCTCTCTCCTTTCTTCTTTCTCTTTTTCATGATTTTTTTTATCATGATCTCAGACTGTTCACCTTCTTCTCTTTCACTGTCCCTCCAACTTTCATGATGTATCCAGTTTTATCCTTCTCAGTCTCTTGCTGAGTCAGTTTCTTATACAACATCTTTATTACACATTACACTTTTTATTTATCCTGGGTGTTCATCATTTGTTTATAAAAGCACATCAGTATCACCTCCACACAATCGACCAACAAACCATGACTCACTTTTGTGTATCATGGGAGGATTTATATAGCTCTTGACAATTATCTGTCATCCATATCTTATTCAGTGTGAGTATCCTTATCTGTTCCATAATCCAGTTTCCTCAGTTTTCCAGGAGTCTTAAGAGCAGCTGAGAATAGTCACACTGTAACTAAGCATGAATGTTGTTAGCTGTAACCACAGGGAGATAAGCTAACACCCCTAGCAACCCATAGCTACACACTCCAGCAGGCATCAACAAGTATCTTGGTGTGAGTTGGGTGAGGGCCTGTGCTCTGTTGGCAGCTGAAAAGCAGAATATATTTCATGCTGTTTTCTACCATATTTCTTGTCCACTATAAACATATTGTCTTCTGACCCATATTTATGCTTGACTGTCATTCGGGAGAATTGGAGTTATCTTTGTTTTATGAAATGTAACCCCAGAACACCCCATTTGCAAACATCACACACCTATGTTTTTCATGTGTATAACCCTAAGTACCCCCCCCCCCCCCCCCCCACTTTCCCACCAATTAGACCATTGGAAAGAAGAGTATGGTTTTTTTTTTTTAAAGTATGCAAGAAGGAGCTAATCCAAGATCAGTTCCAGAGAGCTGCTTACTGCCTTAAAAGCGATGTCTCGTTGGCAGCTCCATGACAGAAGTGTCTGTTTCAAACACAACTGACACAACACCGTCAGAGCTTACATATCAGCCTTTAATGTAATTACTAAAGGACGTAGAAAGCTCGCCCCAGAGGTGGCTTGAGTTATGAACCCTACCCCAACTGGCTGGAGTGCTTTAAAATCACCACTCAAACATTGGCCTTACAGTTGTTTCCAGGCATTAATCAGGTCTAAACCAGCAGCCTCAGATCCTTGCTCTTTCCTACACCTGTACGCCTACACTGCCACTACTGTGCTACTAAAGGGCTCTGGTTAGTGTGATCACACAGACCATGTCTCTACGCTGAGTCACCTGGGTACCATTGTCACGGCATCATCCTTTTCTTCTTATTCACTGTCAACTCTTTCTTTGCGAACCACCTCGCTAAGACACCCCTAAGTACCTGCATGAAAACAACCATCACTAAACACACTGGACTGTCTATATATAACATAAAGGTGACGCTGCCCACTAACACTTTAATTATTCTACCGTCAAACTAACACGTTTGACACGAAACATTCTATTATCAGGCATCACTAACTTAAATCACTTACAAAAAAACTTGGCAGTCAAAATACAACGCGTTTTGGCCTTGCAGTCAAAATACAGCGTGTCTTGGTCCAGTCCGGGTCTCTGTGCAACTCCCCTAAAACCGTTCACTCTGATTTATCTAGCCAGCTGCTCACGGTTGGATCAGTCAAACCCTCGTCAATCCTGTAGTCTTTAATCCTCTGTAACATAGTCATTGTCAGAGTCTCGGCCACATAGGCCCCTGACAATCAGTCTTTGCTGATCAGGGTAGAGCATGATCAGCCGAGGTGTTTCGGAACATAGAAGCTACAGTGGCAGGAATGACAATCCAATGGCTTAGAATCCCTGCCTCTAAAATGCTCCTCACTTACGGTATTGATCTGCCTCTGAGAAACAGCAAACCTAAACCATTCTCCACAAAGCACCTTTGTGAGGCTACCTGAAGATACCTCTTGTTACCTCATTATCCTAGAATAGAGGAGAAAGCTTACAGTTGCTTGAAACACTTTCTGCAGGAGAGATTTTTGATAGTCACCTTAACCCTTGAACAGTTAGAATTATTTCAGCAACTGAAAGAAATCCCCTAAGAATCAGATCTGATATGATTCCCCATAATGGGATCCGGGGTCCCATTTTGGGGGAAACAAGAATAGACACCCTAGCAGGCATGTTGTCAAAGGGAACTAATAAAGAGTGTTTCCTTTACAGTCAGAGTACGTCTGCTTGAGTCACCTGGGTACCATTGTCACGGCATCATCCTTTTCTTCTTATTCACTGTCAACTCTTTCTTTGCGAACCACCTCGCTAAGACACCCCTAAGTACCTGCATGAAAACAACCATCACTAAACACACTGGACTGTCTATATATAACATAAAGGTGACGCTGCCCACTAACACTTTAATTATTCTACCGTCAAACTAACACAGTCAGAGTACGTCTGCTTGAGACGAATGAAACCAAAGGTCAGCATATACATAAGGCAGATCTGTAAAGTAGATATGAGGGCAAAACTCAGGTTCTTGAGCAAGGCAAGTCCATAAAAGTATGAGCAGCCAGAACTTTCTGCTGCAGTTTATGACCAGTGAATGCAAAGAAGAAGACCTTCCTCATGTTTCTGTCTGTGTCAGCTTATTGCTACATTTTATTTATTTGTTTACTTATTGTTTTCTGCACACAGGTAGTCAACCATATGGTTATGGTGCCCCACAACCACCTGAACCTGGTTACCCCCAGCCACAAGCTAACTATCCTACACAGCCAGGCTATCCACCACCTCAGGCTGGTTACCCTCAACAAGCTGGGTACCCTCAACAAGCCGGTTACCCTCAGCAGGCTGGTTACCCTCATCAAGCCGGTTACCCTCAACAAGCCGGTTACCCCCAACCTCAGGGCTATGCACAAGCTGGACATCAGAACACGACAGTGGTGGTTACTCAGCCTCCTGTGATGCTGGTACGGACGTTCGGATCTGTTCCTGTTCGCACCAGCTGTCCTCACTGCAAAGCAGACGTCATCACAGCCACACATTTTGAGAGTGGGACCTTCTCCTGGGTAGTGTGTGTGGTCCTCTGCTTGGTTGGGTAGGTGGTCTTACTTACAGTCCTCTGTTTGGTTGGGTAGGTGGTCTTACTCACAGTCCTCTGTTTGTTTGGGCAGGTTTTCTTACTTACAGTCCTTTGCTTGGTTGGGTAGGCGGTCTTACTTACAGTCCTTTGCTTGGTTGGGTAGGTGGTCTTACTTACAGTCCTTTGCTTGGTTGGGTAGGTGGTCTTACTTATAGTCCTTTGCTTGGTTGGGTAGGTGGTCTTACTTACAGTCCTTTGCTTGATTGGGTAGGTGGTCTTACTCACAGTCCTTTGCTTGGTTGGGTAGGTGGTCTTACTTACAGTCCTTTGCTTGGTTGGGTAGGTGGTCTTACTTATAGTCCTTTGCTTGGTTGGGTAGGTGGTCTTACTTACAGTCCTTTGCTTGATTGGGTAGGTTGTCTTACTCACAGTCCTTTGCTTGGTTGGGTAGGTGGTCTTACTTAAGGTCCTCTGCTTGGTTGGGTAGATGGTCTTACTTACAGTCCTTTGCTTGGTTGGGAAGGTGGTCTTACTTACAGTCCTTTGCTTGGTTGGGTAGGTGGTCTTACAGTCCTCTGCTTGGTTGGGTAGGTTTTCTTACTTACAGTCCTCTGCTTGTTTGGGTAGGTGGTCTTACAGTCCTCTGCTTGGTTGGATAGGTGGTCTTACAGTCCTCTGCATGGTTGGGTAGGTGGTCTTACTTACAGTCCTCTGCTTGGTTGGGTAGGTGGTCTTACAGTCCTCTACTTGGTTGGGTAGGTGGTCTTACTTACAGTCCTCTGCTTGGTTGGGTAGGTGGTCTTACAGTCCTCTACTTGGTTGGGTAGGTGGTCTTACTTACAGTCCTCTGCTTGTTTGGGTAGGTTTTCTTATTTACAGTCCTTTGCTTGTTTGGGTAGGTTATCTTATTTACAGTCCTCTGCTTGTTTGGGTAGGTTTTCTTATTTACAGTCCTTTGCTTGTTTGGGTAGGTTTTTTTATTTACAGTCCTCTGCTTGTTTGAATAGGTGATCTTACTTACAGCCCCCTGCTTGGTTGGGTAGGTGGTCTAACTTACAGTCCTCTGCTTGTTTGGGTAGGTTTTCTTACTTACAGTCCTCTGTTGGTTGGGTAGGTTGTCTTACTTATAGTCCTCTGCTTGTTTGGGTAGGTTTTCTTATTTACAGTCCTCTGCTTGTTTGGGTAGGTTTTCTTACTTACAGTCCTCTGCCTGGTTGGGTAGGTGGTCTTACAATTTTCTACTTAGTTGGGTTAGTAGTCTCTATAGTTATCCATTTGGTTAAGGGAGTGGTGTGTATAGTTATCCATTCGGTTGAGTAAATTGTTTCTCAGGTTGTTTTTTTGGTTGAGTAAATTGTTTCTGTAGTTATCTATTTGGTTGAGTAAGTGGTTTATATAGTTATATGCTTGGTTGCGTTAGTGGTCTTTTTTTGTGTGTGTGTGTGTGTGGCTTGGTTTTCACTAGGGCATGCTGATTGTTTTGTAAGTAAAGTTGCTCCTTATTTGTTGAGTAACTGGTTTGTAAATCAGTAATCATATAAATGAGATGTCTGAGAATGGCTGCAGGGGTGACCAGAAGAGATAAAATCAAGAATTGAGTCATCAGAGAAAAAGTCGGCTCATAATTCTAAACTAAACACAAAGCAAATCAAAGAGAAGGCCATGGGACGGCATACACCAAAAGTAGTGGAGGATTTCAAGAACAAGGTAGACCAAGAACAAGGTGGAAAGATAACATCAGCGGAACTCTACAGTGGCCTGATGGTATATGGTAGAGGCGGCCAGAAGAGTAGGAAGCAGAATCTTGCGTCACCCTCAACAAAGGGGTAAAAAATGTAATGAAGAAAAAGAAGAAACAGCTTGTAAATGATGGTAGTGGTTCAGGTGGTAAAACAAGAGATGCATAAAAAGGGTTAAATATCAGCCGCTCATTTTGTAAGACATGACTGAAAGTAGGGTTGGACTTACGGGTTAGCTACCCCATCCTGTACAAACGATGGCCACAAAAACCAACCTTTGAGAAGATGAGGAATTTTCACAGCACTAGTAAATGTTTAGAAGTCACAGGAATTAAAACTAGTACTAAACTTAATAATAATGTCAGTTAATGTTGCTGTATGGAACTGAAACATGGAGAATAACTAACACAGTTACTAATAAACTACAGACTTGCATTAACTGGTGGCCAGTTAGAATAGATAGAATTAAATGGTGTGATAGAATCACTAGTCACTAAAAGCTTTGTTAGAGAACTGAGCAACTTCTGATGAGTTAAGAGATGGGGGGCGGGAGGGGGGGGGGGGAAGATCCTGGCATTGGATGGAAGACAGGGGCATAGAATAGAAATAAAGACAGAACATGGAGAAGGGAGCTAGAGAGGGAAATTAAAACAGACAGGGAGGTCTTCAGGCAGGTTTTAAGGTGAGCAGGGAGGTCTTCAGGCAGGTCTTAGGGTGAGCTGCATGCGATGGTGAAGGAGAGGCCTTCGTTCAGACAGTTTCACTAAGGGGATATCCCAGTGTGGGATCTGGGGTCCCTTTTTTTGGGCAAAACAAGAATAGACCCAACAAGCATGTTGTAACAGTCAGCTAAATGGGAGCTTCATTCAAAGTAACTCTGCTTACAAATAAGCAAGATCAGTAAAATGGATGCACACGCAAAACTAAGGTCCTAGAACAAAGCCAGATGCACACGCAAAACTAAGGTCCTAGAACAAAGCCAGATGCACACGCAAAACTAAGGTCCTAGAACAAAGCCAGATGCACAGGCAAAACTAAGGTCCTAGAACAAAGCCAGAGTCCAGAAATGGATGAACAACCAGAACTTTCCACCAGAGTTTACAGCGGGTGAACAATATTGGGGAATAAAAGACAGAAGAAGAAGAAGAAATTTCAGAAGGCACCTGCATGTGCTTCTACATCTTTTGATAATATAGTTTCTTTGTTTTATTCAGAACCTTTCCTTTAACAAGCTGTAAAAAGGAAGATTGATTGCAAGATTAAGTAAAAGTATGGTTGAAACTTTAGTCTACATTTTCTGACTTGGTGAACATTTGCAGGTGTGATCTTGGCTGCTGTCTCATTCCGTTCTGTGTGGAGAGTTGCCAGGATGTAGTCCACACGTGCCCCAACTGCCACCAGCATATTGCCCGCTGGAACCGCATGTAGGCGCAGCTAGCAGCGCTCTCTGGTGCCTGCTGTTCACTTCAAGTACGTCCTGTGCTGTTTGACTGTTCTTTTTATTTTGAGTACACCTGTTTACATGTTTAGTGTCCTGTTTTTAATATTAAATATGTATGTTTATCTGTTGGATATCTTGTGTTTATGGTTTAAGTGCTCAAGATTACTGGGACAAAGGTTTAAGTGCTCTCAAGATTGCCTGGACAAAGGTTTCAGTGCTCGAGATTACTGGGACAAAGGTTTAAAGGCTCGAGATTACCTTGACAAAGGGAAACAATCTGTGGACCCATTTGTCAGTTCCATATGTAAAAAAAAAAGCACACCCGTAAATTGGAAAAGGCAGGTCAAATAGACTACTGCACAGCTTACATTTGAGAATTATGAAAGCAGTCCAAACTAATATATTTATAGCATTGATTCTAGTGTGTGTGTGTATATTTATATATATATATATATATATATATATATATATATATATATATATATATATATATATATATATATATATATATATATATATATATATATATATATATATATATATATATATATATATATATATAATTACAGTGTGTGTGTGTGTGTACATGTGTGCTGTATGTAGGTAAGTTAAACTACAATCCCAGATCTCTGTTCTTTCAGGCAAGCCCACTGAACCATTTCCTTTGTGACTTATGTGGAGGACAGGCTTTTCGGCAATGGACAAAACTTCACAGTTTTGACTGCTGAGACTGTCACATCCTAAGTGGTTTTACTTTGGAGCAAGAAGTTTTGTTATCTTTGATCTGTATTTTACTTACATTGATGTTTTTTTTAATTCTTGTATTTTAATGCACAGTCACAAGTGGTTAAACAAAACAAAAAACAAAGTCACATGCCATTATTGTTAGTTAATTGCACACACATATTGTAGTGTTTGCCATATATACAGCCTGTTTTTTATATATTTTTTTTTGAGTCTTAGAACAGATGACAGATATAAGAATCATTAGCTTAACTTCATGATTGTAACAGTTGTTTGAATCTAACAATGCTGCAGATATGGGCAAATTCCTGCAGAACAAAACTCTGTAGAACTACTTCATGTCTTACCACGCAGGCCTTGCTTCAATAAATGACCATACACGACTAAAAAAACATCTGTTGCCTCCAGAAAAACTATATGGTTATGAAGTGACCTGAACACATCAGGAATGCCTTGCTATAAAGTAGGTCCTGAAGATGACTAGTTTGGTTAGGGTCATGTGTCCATGCGCAAGGAGCTGCCCTCACAGTTTAGAGATTTTTTTATAGACCTCTAAAAATCAACCAGCTAGAGTTGTGGTCACATGCTTCTGGGGGAGCTTCACTCATTCTCTGTGATTGTGACTGAATAGTTGCCCAGATGCAGAAAGCAAACTCACTCATGGGGTTTATAATGTCCAAGCTGGTCATGCAGTAGTAGGTTCTGGTGTCCCATGGCTGGTGTGAAGTTGTTTGAACATCTTATGTTATATCATTACCAGCATGATTTTGGAACTATATGCTTGGGAAGTGATTGATGTAGTTTCCCCTTAACTACCACATCCACACACCTGACTACAATGATGTAGCGAATCTCATGTTAGGTGTTGAAGTACACAACTTGGAAAGCTTCCGGAGAAAGTGCAGAATGCTTGGAAGGATCTGATGACACTAAGAGTGAATTATTAAAACTCTTTAATCTGCTTAAAATGTATGTACTTACTTTTGCACCATTTTAGAATTAAAGTTTCCCGTGTGGGTTCCGGGGCTCTATTAGGGAAAACTGCCTACCCAAAAGCATGTCGTAATAGTCAACTAATTAGGAGCTTCCTTCGAAGTCAGAGTGCCTCTCCCTGAGAGGCAAGGAACAAGCTGTCTGCATACAAATGAGTCAGATCTGTAAAATTGATGCACACGCAACACTCAGGTTCTGGAACAGGACTGGAGTCCGAAGGTGAATGAACAACCAGACCTTTCCGCCAGAGTTAACAACTGGTGAACTTGAAGAAAAATTAAAGTATTTCTTTTGTTCGTACAAAATAGAAACTGTTTGGTGCTGTAGGACCTGATACATTGAACAGCCCTGTATAAAGACAAACACCAGTGCACATATATAAATGACCATCATTCTTTAGCCTGATGAGATAAGGATGGTTTGAGTGCATTGGATAAATTTATCCGAACAGCAAGACAAGGAAAGCATACACATTGCCAGTTGAGAGTAGAAGATCAAGAAGACAACCAGGGGAAACAGTAATAACTTTAAAAACCATTGCATTGTGTGAACAAGACTGGCATCATCTGGGATAGATAGACTGTTTGTCAGCAAGAGATGTGACAGGATAGATAGAGTAGACTGTGCGTGAGCAAGAGATGTGACAGGATAGATAGAGTAGACTGTGTGTGAGCAAGAGATGTGACAGGATAGATAGAGTAGACTGTGTGTGAGCAAGAGATGTGACAGGATGGATAGAGTAGACTGTGTGTGAGCAAGAGATGTGACAGGATAGATAGAGTAGACTGTGTGTGAGCGAGAGATGTGACAGGATAGAGTAGACTGTGTGTGAGCAAGAGATGTGACAGGATAGATAGAGTAGACTGTGTGTGAGCAAGAGATGTGACAGGATAGATAGAGTAGACTGTGTGTGAGCAAGAGATGTGACAGGATAGAGTGACTGTGGTTGAGCGAGAGATGTGACAGGATAAATAGAGTAGACTGTGTGTGGGCGAGAGATGTGACAGGATAAATAGAGTAGACTGTGTGTGAGCAAGAGGTGTGACAGGATAGATAGAGTAGACTGTGTGTGAACGAGAGGTGTGACAGGATAAATATAGTAGACTGTGAGCGAGAAGTGTGACAGGCATAGGATGTTGAGTAAGAATAAGTAGGGGCATAGTTTGGTGGCTGGTACAGCTTGAGCATATAGTCAGTTTCTGCAACAACTGCTAAACATGGCTGGAGTCTTGGTGTGCCTGGCTGCACTCTAGAGTTGTCTGATCATTTGGGCTTGCAGCCTTGGGTTTGATTGCTCATTAGCAGTTCTCCTCCAGTACTTGGATCATGTGGAGTGGTAACATTACAGTTTTGACTTGTACATGTGCAGTTTCTCTAAAGTAGTAGTTGCTTTCCAAAAGACATATTTGACAGAAATGATATATTTGGGGAGAGGGGAGGTATTATGTTGCTAGAAGCATCAGCATCTACTGCCTGTGAGATTTGCTGAGGGAGGGGAAGCATCTGTGGGCATGCCTAGAGGGTTGTTTCATAACACCAAGAACTGAGTCTCTTAATGTATGGCTGTACGTCACTGTTCATAGTGGCATACCTTTATTTCTTTGTTTCCAAGTAGCTGTTATGAAAGTACATTGACACTTTATTCACAGACACAACCTTTAAAGTTACAACTGACCTCAGTATTATTATTATCATTGAGTTTGCAGACTCCAGTCCGGAGCTCGGAGTTTACAGCTGTGAAACGTTTTACAGTCTCAGATTTTACATTGAGCTGAGACGTTTGTAAATATTTAAGCATCCTGTTGTAACAGTTAGTGTAAAGTTTATCTTAATGACACCTTGTAACATATTTATTTTCTTATTTAATGTAACAAATTCTATCCTTGCCGTGTGGCCTAGACTTGTTTGTAACTACCAGGAACATGCAGGTAGTTATATTTGCTGATCTTTTGGGGTTGTGTGTTCCCCACTTCTGTGCTGACTGTAGGTGATCAGTCTCTCCTTTTTGTATATAAATGAGTCTCTCATAATTTCATTGGTTTCTGTTTTTCCTTCTTTGTTTCCTGAAAAGAGTTGCTTCATTTACAGCATATGTCACTTGTGACCACATCTCTGGTTTCAGCATGGCTCATTTAGCTCTGGGTGTGTCTGTCCTGTATGCTAGTTGGCCAAGCTTTGTTGATACCCATTTCTATTACCACCACTTGAAGCTGTGGACATTCTGTTTCTTTGTCAGCCCTGATACATACCAGTAGTCCAGCATCTGGTTGGTTGGTTCCAGCATCACTGCCGACAGGTCGTCCGGTTCCTGTGGCAGTGGACATGGCACACAATGTCCTTCACATGATGATGCTAATGTCTGGTGTCACAGTGACAATTACAAAACCTGTTTTCCACACCTTCAGGCGTAGTGAGCAAATAGGACTAGACCTACATTGGATAGACCAGTCAGCACTCAATAGGGGATGTAGTCAGCATTGAGCTAGCTGTCTTGACTTCTGAGGACTGTACCTAGCACTCATTAGGGGATGTGGTCAGCATTGAGCTAGCTGTCTTGACTTCTGAGGACTGTACCTGGCACTCAATGGGGCATGTGGTCAGCATTGAGCTAGCTGTCTTGACTCCTGAGGACTGTACTTAACACTCATTGGGGGATGTGGTCAGCATTGAGCTAGCTGTATTGACTTCTGAGGACTGTACCTGGCACTCAATGGGGCATGTGGTCAGCATTGAGCTAGCTGTCTTGAGTTCTGAGGACTGTACCTAGCACTCATTGGGGGATGTGGTCAGCATTGAGCTAGCTGTCTTGACTTCTGAGGACTACCTAGCACTCAATGGGGGATGTGGTCAGCATTGAGCTAGCTGTTTTGACTTCTGAGGACCGTACCTAGCACTCAATGGGGGATGTGGTCAGCATTGAGCTAGCTGTCTTGACTTCTGAGGACTGTACCTGGCACTCATTGGGGGATGTAGTCAGCATTGAGCTAGCTGTCTTGACTTCTGAGGACTGTACCTAGCACTCATTGGGGGATGTGGTCAGCATTGAGCTAGCTGTCTTGACTTCTGAGGACCGTACCTAGCACTCAATGGGGGATGTGGTCAGCATTGAGCTAGCTGTCTTGACTTCTGAGGACTGTACCTAGCACTCATTGGGGGATGTGGTCAGCATTGAGCTAGCTGTCTTGACTTCTGAGGACTGTACCTAGCACTCATTGGGGGATGTGGTCAGCATTGAGCTAGCTGTCTTGACTTCTGAGGACTGTACCTAGCACTCAATGGGGGATGTGGTCAGCATTGAGCTAGCTGTCTTGATTTCTGAGGACTGTACCTAGCACTCATTGGGGGATGTGGTCAGCATTGAGCTAGCTGTCTTGACTTCTGAGGACTGTACCTAGCACTCAATGGGGCATGTAGTCAGCATTGAGCTAGCTGTCTTGACTTCTGAGGACCGTACCTGGCACTCAATGGAGGATGTGGTCAGCATTGAGCTAGCTGTCTTGACTTCTGAGGACTGTACCTAGCCCTCATTGGGGGATGTAGTCAGCATTGAGCTAGCTGTCTTGACTTCTGAGGACCGTACCTGGCACTCAATGGGGGATGTGGTCAGCATTGAGCTAGCTGTCTTGACTTCTGAGGACTGTACCTAGCACTCATTGGGGGATGTGGTCAGCATTGAGCTAGCTGTCTTGACTTCTGAGGACTGTACCTAGCACTCATTGGGGGATGTAGTCAGCATTGAGCTAGCTGTCTTGACTTCTGAGGACTGTACCTAGCACTCATTGGGGCATGTGGTCAGCATTGAGCTAGCTGTCTTGACTTCTGAGGACTGTACCTAGCACTCAATGGGGGATGTGGTAAACATTGAGCTAGCTGTCTTGACTTCTGAGGACTGTACCTAGCACTCATTGAAGGCAGGGTTGACCTGAAAGACCTGAACCCAAGTCCTGCCAATCCATAGTGTCTAGTCGCTCCACAGCATCTCCTGGTTTATTGTAGTTTCTTTAATATTGCCACTGAAAACAATGGTGACTTTGTTTTGAAATGTTTTGTATTTTAGTCATCTTCACTCATGGGATGAGTATCCAGCTCTCTTACTCACACCAGACGCAAGTGACTTGAAGAAACTCAAGGAAACCCAATTTTGTACATAAAAGCAGCTTAGTGTGTACTAGTGATAACGAGAATATCTGCATGTTTTCTTTTGCTTGTCTTTTGTAACCAAACTTTTTACCTAGACCTCTGCTTATCTGTGTCTTGTCATTTCTGTCTGCACTGGACATATTTTAACTCACTTCTGATTTGAGTTTAAAATAAATTTTCTGTTTTATATTCATGAAATAATTTCTGGACTCGGCCAACATCTTACGTGGGCATTTTGGCATAGTCTGTATTCACGCCAGGGACAGGTTTTTTTTTTTTTACTTTAAATTCATTTTCTGGATATTTGCAGGGGTTTCTACACATCTACAAATTGTTTTTTAAAAAAATGTCTATGAGAATCAAAACACAACATAAAAATGAAATGATGCTGAAATTACTGTATTGCAGTATTCATATATTATGCAAACAAACGAACAGTATGATGCAATATAATTTAGTACTTATCTAGAGGGCTTGAAATGTTAAAAGTTGCGATCTCAGGATAAAAAGTGTGATCACTTGTTCAGATTATTTGGGAGCTGGTTGACCTTAGGTTAGCTCTGCCATCCCCTTTATTGAAAGCTCCTTTTTTGCTGCGACCCAAATCCCATCTGCTGTAACTGATCTGCTGTACCTTTTCTCACATGCATGTTTCCAGCCAGCATTATGTCCCTTGATTTATGGATACATGATTGTGTGATTTTAAAACATGCCCTAACTAGTCTGAGTTTTTCAGTGTAAACCAGTTGGTATTGCTCCTGTTCATTTAGTTGAATTTTAATTTCATGTTATTTACCCCTTTTGGTATCTGATTGTGAGATTTTGTTTATTTTGAATCACTCTTCAGGTTGATTTTTGATGTCTGTAAACAGTAATTTGTAGTAATATCATGTAAACCGGACAGAAGCTGTTTGTATAAAGCGCTAGTCAACAATTTTACGTCAATTGTTGCTGATTTTATTGGGCCGAAAATAACCCTGTTCTCAAGGACTTTGCTGTGTAGGTGTTTTCCCACCATCATCGTGTGCAGTTATTCTCAAACTTGTGAAACTTATTTCTTCTGACCAATTTTAATCTGTAAAACTTGTCCCAACCTGTCACTGTTGTAAATTCAATATATATATATATATATATATATATATATATATATATATATATATATATATATATATATATATATATATATATATATATATATATATATATATATATATTATATATATATATATATATGAACACTATATATAATTATATTTTAAAAGAAAAAAAATAATATGGCATGGACACACATTGACACACACACAAACACAGCTATTTGCAAGCTTTGAGAATCTAATTGAGTCTGATGTTGAACCTGCACTATGATGAGATATAAGTTTTTTCAAACTTTAAAATATTTTGAGAAACAGATTTTAAATAAATCAACTGTGTCACTGACCATAGAGATTGCGGCTGTCATAAGTAGTCCTCCATTGAATTGTTTCACAAACAAAATGAAAGGTGAACTGAATATGTTTTGAAAATGTAGCAACTTTGGGCCCATAACCCAAGTAGCTGTAGCCATGGAGTAGAAAGTAAGCAATAAAATATACCTTGTTTGTCAGCAGCCATGTGGCTGAATTCATAGACTGTCTACAGAAGACAAATTTCCCTTTAGCATCAGTACCAAAACATTGGAAACTTATAAGTAGGTATGTTCATTGAAAGTGTGTTAATCACACAGGTAATTGTGATAAACATTACATAAAAATTATCATGCTGGCTATTGTGTGAATAGGTTGAATATAACTTAATTTACAGTAAAATATAATGTTGATCATAGAGCATGAAAATATGTTCATGCGAACATTGTTTGTGACAGTAAACAAACATGTGCAGATATCATATTAAATGTGCTTTTAGTATTCATGAATGCCGGATTTGACTTGTTGGGTCAAGGTTTGTGGGATTCGAGCTGTTTGGTCAAGGTTTGTGTGATGTTTGTATGTGGGATTTGCCTTGTTAGGTGACGTTTTGTATGATGTTGTATATGGAATGTCACTTGTTTTACCATCAGCCACTTGTTATAGCATGTGGGTCTTGTGTACACAATAAAAATTGGTGTGGCTTTTCTTTTGTGCAGTCTTGGAATGTCTTTTCTTTCTACTTTGACTGCTGTTATTGTGAATTCCATGTCTCTACTGTACATATTATCCCTGTGAATGTGCTGTCTCTACTGTACATATTATCCCTGTGAATGTGCTGTCTCTACTGTACATATTATCCCTGTGAAGGCCCTGTCTCTACTGTACATATTATCCCTGTGAATTCCCTGTCTCTACTGTACATATTATCCCTGTGAATGTGCTGTCTCTACTGTACATATTATCCCTGTAAATTCCCTGTCTCTACTGTACATATTATCCCTATGAATGCCCTGTCTCTACTGTACATATTATCCCTGTGAATGTGCTGTCTCTACTGTACATATTATCCCTGTAAATTCCCTGTCTCTACTGTACATATTATCCATGTGAATGTGCTGTCTCTACTGTACATATTATCCCTGTGAATGTGCTGTCTCTACTGTACATATTATCCCTGTAAATTCCCTGTCTCTACTGTACATATTATCCCTGTGAATGCCCAGTCTCTACTGTACATATTATCCCTGTGAAGGCCCTGTTTCTACTGTACATATTATTCCTGTGAATGCCATGTCTCTACTGTACATATTATCCATATGAATGCCCTGTCTCTACTATACATATTACCCCTGAGAATGCCCTGTCTCTACATATTATCCCTGAGAATGCCCTGTCTCTACATATTATCCCTGTGAATGACCCATCTCTAGTGTACATATTATCCCTGTGAATGCCCTGTCTCTACATATTATCCCTGTGAATGCCCTGTCTCTACTGTACATATTATCCATGTGAATGCCCTGTCTCTACTGTACATATTATCCCTGTGAATGCCCTGTCTCTACTGTACATATTATCCCTGTGAATACTTTGTCTCTACTGTACGTATTATCCCTGTGAATACTTTGTCTCTACTGTACATATTATCCCTGTGAATACTTTGTCTCTACTGTACATATTATCCCTGTGAATACTTTGTCTCTACTGTACATATTATCCCTGTGAATACTTTGTCTCTACTGTACATATTATCCCTGTGAATACTTTGTCTCTACTGTACGTATTATCCCTGTGAATACTTTGTCTCTACTGTACATATTATCCCTGTGAATGCCCTGTCTCTACTGTGCATATTATCCCTGTGAATGCCCTGTCTCTACTGTACATATTATCCCTGTGGATGTCCTGTCTCTACTGTACGTATTATCCCTGTGAATGCCCTGTCTCTACTGTACATATTATCCCTGTGAATACTTTGTCTCTACTGTACATATTATCCCTGTGAATACTTTGTCTCTACTGTACGTATTATCCCTGTGAATGCCCTGTCTCTACTGTGCATATTATCCCTGTGAATGCCCTGTCTCTACATATTATCCCTGTGAATGCCCTGTCTCTACTGTACATATTATCCCTGTGAATGCCCTGTCTCTACATATTATCCCTGTGAATGCCCTGTCTCTACTGTACATATTATCCCTGTGAATGCCCTGTCTCTACATATTATCCCTGTGAATGCCCTGTCTCTACATATTATCCCTGTGAATGACTCATCTCTAGTGTACATATTATCCCTGTGAATGCCCAGTCTCTACTGTACATATTATCCCTGTGAATGCCCTGTCTCTACTGTACATATTATCCCTGTGAATGCCCAGTCTCTACTGTGCATATTATCCCTGTGAATGCCCAGTCTCTACTGTACATATTATCCCTGTGAAGGCCCTGCCTCTACTGTACATATTATTCCTGTGAAGGCCCTGTCTCTACTGTACATATTATTCCTGTGAATGCCCTGTCTCTACTGTACATATTATCCCTGTGAATGCCATGTCTCTACTGTACATATTATTCCTGTGAATGCCCTGTCTCTACTGTACATATTATCCCTGTGAATGCCCTGTCTCTACTGTACATATTATCCCTGTGAATGCCCTGTCACTACTGTACATATTATCCCTGTGAATGCCCTGTCTCTACATATTATCCCTGTGAATGCCCTGTCTCTACATATT
The DNA here is from genome assembly GCA_905116865.2 of Candidula unifasciata. Classification (NCBI taxonomy): domain Eukaryota; kingdom Metazoa; phylum Mollusca; class Gastropoda; order Stylommatophora; family Geomitridae; genus Candidula; species Candidula unifasciata. Next base: position 439,678 of record CAJHNH020000002.1, read on the forward strand.
ATCCCTGTGAATGCCCTGTCTCTACATATTATCCCTGTGAATGCCCTGTCTCTACATATTATCCCTGTGAATGTCCTGTCTCTACTGTACATATTATCCCTGTGAATGCCCTGTCTCTACTATACATATTATCCCTGTGAATGCCCTGTCTCTACTGTACATATTATCCCTGTGAATACTTTGTCTCTACTGTACATATTATCCCTGTGAATACTTTGTCTCTACTGTACGTATTATCCCTGTGAATGCCCTGTCTCTACTGTGCATATTATCCCTGTGAATGCCCTGTCTCTACATATTATCCCTGTGAATGCCCTGTCTCTACTGTACATATTATCCCTGTGAATGCCCTGTCTCTACTGTACATATTATCCATGTGAATGCCCTGTCTCTACATATTATCCCTGTGAATGCCCAGTCTCTACTGTGCATATTATCCCTGTGAATGCCCTGTCTCTACATATTATCCCTGTGAATGCCCTGTCTCTACTGTACATATTATCCCTGTGAATGCCCAGTCTCTACTGTACATATTATCCCTGTGAATGCCCTGTCTCTACTGTACATATTATCCCTGTGAATGCCCTGTCTCTACTGTACATATTATCCATGTGAATGCCCTGTCTCTACATATTATCCCTGTGAATGCCCTGTCTCTACATATTATCCCTGTGAATGCCCTGTCTCTACATATTATCCCTGTGAATGCCCTGTCTCTACTGTACATATTATCCCTGTGAATGCCCAGTCTCTACTGTGCATATTATCCCTGTGAATGCCCTGTCTCTACTGTACATATTATCCCTGTGAATGCCCTGTCTCTACATATTATCCCTGTGAATGCCCTGTCTCTACTGTACATATTATCCCTGTGAATGCCCAGTCTCTACTGTGCATATTATCCCTGTGAATGCCCAGTCTCTACTGTACATATTATCCCTGTGAAGGCCCTGCCTCTACTGTACATATTATTCCTGTGAAGGCCCTGTCTCTACTGTACATATTATCCCTGTGAATGCCCTGTCTCTACTGTACATATTATCCCTGTGAATGCCATGTCTCTACTGTACATATTATCCCTGTGGAAGTCCTGTCTCTACTGTACATATTATCCCTGTGAATGCCCTGTCTCTACTGTACATATTATCTCTGTGAATGTGCTTTTTTTTCTCTCTACTATATCTAGTTATTGTGAATATTTTATCTCTACTTTCAGCCTTATCCATTTAAATGTCCTTTTTTTCTCTGCTATACACATACTTATTGTAAACATTTTTGAAGTGTATAGTAAATAAGCTATAGAAAGATTCTCAGAATATCTTGGACAAAGAAGATAAGAAATATTGACATCTTAAAATATCTAAACATCAAGGAAGATTGGCTAATAAACAACATCATTTCTCGAAAGTTGAAATATTTTGGCCATATCAAGCGCCACGACGGATTTTAAAAAAATTGTAGCATTAGGCATGGTACCAGGAAGGAGGGGCAGGGGCCGACCAACACGAAGATAGCCACAGGATATAAGTGACTCCTTGAGTGTGAAAGTGCTTGAGGTGGGAGAACTGGCGAAAGACCGAGTTTCTTTCAGGCAGACTGTGATGAGAGCGACGTTCTGCAAAAGACCTGCTACTTGATGATGATAGTAAATAAAGATCCGTTTTCACTCCTCTAGGAAGAGCACCCATATTTTTAGTGACCAATCGGCACTAGGTGGGTAATGTAGTCAGCATTACGCCGGCCATCTTTACTTCCCCAGGACATACATTCTGGTACCCATTTTAGGATAAAAATCCACGCAACCACGAGTGGGTTTTGATCGCGGTACGTCTAAATTACGAGTCAAACTCGCAACGCCTAAGCGATGGACGTCCCCCCCCCCCACACACACACACACACACATACATACATATATATATATATATATATATATATATATAAATCAATGTTTGTGTGTTTGTTTCACCCCTATAGACTCGGAAACTACTGAACCGATTTAGCTGAAATTTTTAGGATATGTTTGTTGTGATACCGGATTTTGAGCTGTCGTGGTTTGAAATTCAACCTGTCACTGTTAGAGATAGGTGACCACAATTTATGCCAAAATATACGCAACTAATATTTATAACTTTAGTGATTTCTAATTATAGCCACGTTAGTAATTGCGCATGCGCCGTATTTACCATTCGCCGGCGAGTTACGTGCAGCCAACACCTTCTCTAATACTAATACATAGAGTAGGTCGTGGTACAGCAAACAAGACTATCTCTATATTTGCCACAATAACCATATTAAACACGATTTCTATTTTCTTTTTTTTTTTCAAACAACCTTCGATGGGGGGGGGGGGGGGGGGGGGGGGGGCAATCAAGGACTATCTCGACGTCGGCGCAGACAGTGACTGCGACATTAACTTCATTAACCGTGTTAGACACGTGCGATTTCTATTTCCTTAATATATCTGGAGTATCTGTCTACGAGAAAACAATTGCCTGCGGTTTTGAATTGTGTTTTAATCTCGACACAGTAGTAAGGACTCACATGTCTAATAGTTGAGTTCTCTTTTCGTTGTTCCGATTAAGTGGCTGCTTGGTCGAATGGTTCGAACACTGTGTTCAAGTGCGGTAGACCTGGGTTCGAATCCGCAGTAGTTGAATTTTTTTTAACCCCGGACTAAAATAATATCCTCATCTGCTCTGCCGTGGTGACAGCACTAGCCATGTTGCCTTAATATTTAAAAAAAAAAAACCAAGTAAATGGGTAAACCATTTGATAATTAAATTTGACCATTTCGCATACTTATGATTGCATTGTTAAACTTTCCGTTTGCATGGTTACGCTGAAATTTTATAGATTTTCATTTAGATTTAGTTATTTCATCTGTGTTGGAATTTTAAGCTGTGCTGTTTACAATGGCGTTCATTTCCTAATTATGGTGTTTTTTTCCCGTGTTCGTTTGCTTTTCAAGTTGTTGTTTTTTTCTCCTAACTACTTCAATGAGGGAAAGAGTTGTCAGTGAATTTGGGGGGAGGGGGGGGGGGGCAAACTATTAACTGAGAGAGCTTTAAGTCACAGTAACTGCTTTACCCACTTAAAGTAGCAGCAGCAGTAATAATTGTTACACCAGGGCTGTTACACCATAGTGCTCTCATGTGAAGACCGCCGGTAAGGTTATGGCGTTCTTCTGTCGGCAAGTGAAATTATACATCCTAACCTGACCAGTCTGTGGCGACAGCACTACATGCGGAACCAAATCTTCTGGCTCACGACTCTCTGTCTACTCCGATGGTAACACAGATAGCAGTGACATTATTTTAGTAGTTGTACTGGTACTTGAAGGATGATGTGGTAAATATTACACTAGCCCTATTCACTACCTTTTACAATTCCTGCTCCCTATTTTAGTCCAGATGGACAGGGATGTCAATGTCAGTTACAGCAACAACAAAATATCGCCAGTTAGTGATTTTCAAATCCTTCGAAGAGGGAGAGAGCAGTAGTCGGTGGAAGAGGGGAGGGGGTAATGACTTAAATTTAAGAGAAATTAAAGAGCTTTACACTTGATTTTCAAGTTCTCATTGCCTAATTTGTTTATATTTTACTAACGCTACCTCCGCTTTTCTATTTTTTACGACTTACTTTGTTATTCACAAGTACAGTTGTAGCTTTACTTCCGTCCCCTATAAAAATACAAACAGCTTTAGCATGTGATAACCAAATAACCATTTTTGTTACTGTGCTAATAACACCATTTAAACGACCACTAATATAAAGACACAATTATAAGGTGCGTGTTCTAAAGTTGGAAAACCAGACTATCGCTATATCCGTGCAGAGAATGATTGCGACATTAACTGTATTAGACACGTGTGATTTCCATTGTCTTTCTTTTCCAAAAACCTTTGATGAGGGAGATAGTAGTAGGTGGATTTAGTTGTGGTGGTGGGCGGGGATCAAAGACTATCTCTATATCTGAGCAGACAATGATTGTATTAGACACGTGCGTTTTCTATTTTCTTTCATTTCCATTTAGCCAAACTATGCCACAGCAACGCGTGGCCGGGTACAGCTAGTATATATATATATATATATATATATATATATATATATATATATATATATATATACACACACACACACACACGTGAGGTACAAGCCGTAAAAACACAAGAAGGCATATCAGATATGTTCTCAGTCAACAGAGGTATGAGACAGGGATGTGTGCTATTCCCACTTTTATTTAACATTTATATAGACAGAATATCTAAAGAAGCAAGTTCTGATACAGACAACATAGATCTTTATAATCACGAGGAAGTACACACGTTAGATGAAGTAATTGGCACACCCACATTAAACGAACTACTATTTGCTGACGACCAGTGCTTGTTTTAACCTGAAGGAGATAGACTGCAGGGCCACATTAACAGGTTAAACTCAGCATGCAGTAAATACAACATGAAGATCAATGTAAACAAACCCGAAACAATGCATGTTAGTAGAACCCCTGCCCCACTACACATACAGCTGAATGGTTCTGGTCTGAATCAAGTTAATAGAACCACCCCTGGCCCACTACACACACAGTCGGATGGATCCGGTCTGAATTAAGTTAGAATTTAAATATCTTGGAACTATAAGAATTGATAAATAGAAACCAGATTTCAGAAAGCAAGTGCACTTATATACCTATTGTCACCCTTATTAAGACATCCAAATATAATTATAAATGTGAAGAGACCGATTATAAACATCATATTCATTCCAGTGTTAGGCTACCAGTGCCAAACATGGACACTATCTAAAGCGCATGTACACAAAATCACCACTTGCAAAATGAGATGCCTGAGAAAAGCCGCCAACCTAACCATCCAAAGTCGAGTGAATAATAATACTATCAGACAAATTGTGGGAGCGACACCTTGTACTAGATTCATTGAGAAACAGCAGATCAAATGGTTTGACCATCTCGTTAGAATGCAGCAAGAGCGAATTCGGTCACAAGCACTACGTCTCAGATAACTAGAAGAGCAAGAGGACGGACGCGAAAAATGGATCGACAACGTTGAAGACACTACGCCTTCACAACCTGACAGTAGCCAGTGGCAGCTAGCATCAACTGGATCGCAAATTGTTTCTCCCCACGGGGCCTAACAGCAGAATGGGTCTGTGATATAGGCGTAAGTTAGAAATAGAACGGAGCACTTATGGGTTACTACCCTTGTGGCATATTAATCCGTTGTATAAACCAAGTATATATATATATATATATATATATATATATATATATATATATATATATATAAAACTCAGGCCGTATAGATGTTGGGAATGAACAGTCAGAGGTCAAATACACGTCATGTGAAACGTGTCGGCTACACCAAGAGACGACGGACACTTTTAAGTAACCCTGCCGGTGTGACGACGATGTTTGTGACAAGATCACACTTAGATAAACAGTCCGTCATTTTTTAACACCCGACCGGAAAACAGTTTGGAAAATCGATTGCCGCTATCTTCATTATGGAAATGGCGCATAATTTGTTGAGTGGTGAGCAATACAAATGCGAAACAAGAAATGCATATCAGAGCGCGATTAAAAAACAAAACCAAGAAAACACGATGATTCAGTAAAGGTTCCCACCCTGTACCCCAGTGGTTCACAAAATGGGAGTTATAATCTTTTGCGAGTGCTTCTTCTTTTTAGCTTTCACCAGCTAGAAAGTTCTGGTTGTTCGTCCACTTCTGGACTTCTGTCTTGATCAGAAACTTGATTTTCACAGATATGACTTATCTGTATGCAGACTGGTTTGGTTTCTTGCCTCTCGGACAGATGCAATCCCACTTCTTCATTATCCAGGTGTCTCATCGAGTTTGGAGATGAACGAATCTTCTGTGTGGTCGATCTAATGCATTGCGCACGTTGAGAGACATTTCTTTTTTAGACTGTCCTTGATGTAGTCGTTACGCGTTTTGCGTGGTCTGTCCTTTGTTTTGTGTTTATTGTATTTCTTTGTTTTTGCTATTTATTGACGGCATTCTCGTCAAGATAGCAAAATAATCTTATCTGTTGCTGTTTGATGAACTGTTTAGCTGTTTTCAGTCCTCGTCTTCGTATGTAAATAAAGTAGTTACATTTGTTATCTATTCATCTTGATCCTCTGGTATCTTGAGGTGTCGAGGTGAAGTATAATTTACAGTCTGGTAGTCTGGTAGTCTTAGTTTCAGCTTCATAGCAAACGGGTCACCCCATCTTTGCTCCGCTCCTGTGCCAGCGAAAAACACACAGAAGGTTTATCACAGTCCCTTGTGGAAAGATTGACAAACTGCTGTCTCAGAAATGCATTTCATCGTTGATGGTAGCAGAAGTCACCAACAGATCAGCAGTTGCCCACGCGATCAATTTTAATCACATACGGGCACCACCAACATTGCGACGACGGAATTTCGCACCATTTTCTGAACCTACAATTTACACCACCACGTTGGTCACAGTCAAAAAACCATCCAAATGAAATCCGCAGCTCACAGTGTCACGCCATGCATTCAACTAAGAAGCTGGGCGACGAAACTATATCCAGTCTACAAATGGAGCTAAAATGCATCTGCCACGTCCGGCAGAAGCAAAAAATTTGCCCCGGCTACAAACAGTTCCCCTGCTTAGCTGTAATTTAGTCTGTACAAAATTTGCATGGTCGGTTTTTTCCCCTATTCCGCCTGGTCTGTACTTCATTGCTTGGTGAAGTATACTGTTTGTTGACATCCACTTGATATGGCCAAACCATTTCACCTCTTGTCATCGAAATGAATCTAGCAATGAAATCTAGAGCTGCCACTACCCACAGTCTCAAAATCTTTTTTTGCTGTCCATGAATGTCAATCAATACCCATGGATAGCTGCCTATACCACACTTTCAGCTCAAAGTGTGCACCGGGCTGCATGTTTAAGAACCGCTGCAGGAGAAGACGAATCTACATCTCAGAATGTCAAGGTTGAAACCGTTTCCCCCACTCAAAGGTCAAAGGTCGACAGTTTAATAATAAAGTTCTTGGTGTTTTACACTTTTATTACTCAAACTATCAGGATATTTCTCTCTTTCTATGAACGATCTCGACTCTGTATTTATTCAGCCAGTTTAATCATGTTTAGCTAGAGATATTGTGTAAAATGAAGTAGTGAACGTTTGTTATGCTGAGTCTGCGGGACCGGAAGTCCCAGCGCCATTAGACAACAGCGACGACTCAAGTCTGCAGGATCATCGCCCGCTACTTTATTCTCATTTTCTGTTTACAAGTTGGTGACTGGCGGCGTTTTTCTCTACTTTCTGACGTGCTTATTAATCTAGAGTCATATCCTTCTTGATTCGCACACGGCCCTCTTCTCCTTGTGCTCTTTAACGTAAGTATTCCAAGTTACTGTGGGAGCTTCCTTGTGTTCGTTTCCTGCAAACTAGGAAACGAAATCTGTTTCCAAACTACTTGTCCAAGTTTGAAGATATCCCAGTTTTGATTTGTGATTTGTTGTTGTAAGGAGAAAAATGCAATCTTGGTGAACATCACTTACGTCAATAATTGGAATTTGTATGTTGCCACTAATTAATACAAACTTAAAACATTTAGTTTTAATAGATTAACTCTTTCAGGTCCATTACATTAATTTTGACAGATTTGGCCCACATACATTTCCCTTTACAAAAATATGTATATTCTAGTCCCTATAAAAGTTAATAACTTTTTTATAAAGATAAATGTATGGCCGATGCACATAATATAATAAGTGTTTGTTTGATACTGTTATAGTTAGAAGGAAAGAAGAATTCAGCTCGTGTTAATTTCACAGAAACAACATTTTTCACCCAGTTTCTTACCATGGTTTTGCAGCCACGAAAGCAGTAAATATCTAATTTGAGAATAACTCTTTAAAATTTGTTAAAGTTCCTAACAAATTCTAAAGTTACAAGTTTCTGGGTTAGTTTAGCACTCAGGGGCTCTAAGTTCCAACAGAGTGCGTAACAAAAGAGAAAAATGGGCCTTTACACACTCAATATTTTCCTTGTACAGTTATATACAGATGTAGCTGCAATAGCCACAGTGATAGTAAACAGCTGCAAGACCACATAAACCTACTACACGACAGTTGCCTCAAGCATCATATGAAGATCAATACTGAAAAGACAGAAGTCATGAGCATAAGTAGAGAGCAACAGACCATCGACATAAAGATTCTAGATCACAGCCTAAAACAAGTGCAAGAATTTAAATACTTGGGAAGTATCTTTACATTCAATGGTAAAATAGACAGAGAGATCGAAGCAAGAATCCAACAAGCCAACAATGTCGCATACCAGCTTGCCCCAATTTTAAAACACCCTGCAGTCCCAGCTGAGATAAAAAGACAAATTATAAATACAATCTTTATACCGACATTAGGTTATCAATGTCAGACTTGGACATTAACAAAAGAACACGAGAGAAGACTAACCACCTGTGAAATGAAATGTTTGAGAATGGCTGCGAATAAAACCAGAAGAGATCGAGTGAGAAACGATGTGATTACAAGAACTATTGGAACCATACCCATCGTTAAATTTATTGAGAAGCAAAGAATGAAATGGTTTGGTCACCTAGTGAGAATGGAACCAACGATGCCAGCATCAAGAGCATACAACATGAAAATCGAAACACCATGAGGCAGGGGAAGACCAAGAAGAAGATGGATTGAAGGAGTCACGGACATCTTGAGACTTCATAACATAACGGCATATGAAGCGACTGAGCGCGCCCTGGCTCGGTTGCCGATCATCTGATAGACTGCTATGCATAGCGGTACAAGCAGATTTTGACAAAAGAAGAAAGAAAAAGAAGAAAGCTGCAATTGCCATAATATGGTACTGCCTTTCTATTTGTTTGGAGCACTTTCCTTCTCTTACACCCTAAAGTCAGTACCATTGGGAACATTCTCTGTGTCGGACACATCAGAACTGCTAGAACTAGATTCTCTAACAGCTGACCACTCAGCTGCTGCTGGCTTATATTCACCATCTGAATCACTTTCTGAAAAATCTCAATGATCAGAATTAGAAACATAATTTGACTGAAACAGTTTCAGAGCTTTGGCTACAGAAAGATGCATTTTGGGACTTGTACTTGTGGTTAGAATGTTGGTATCCATGGCATTCGAACACAAACAGAAAATGCACTGTTGAAAAACATTTTATATTAGAGCTTTAGCCGCAGGTAGGCACATTTTGTGTTAGAGCTTCAGCCGCAGGAAGGCACATTTTGTGTTAGAGCTTCAGCCGCAGGAAGGCACATTTTGTTTCAGATCTTCAGCCGCAGGAAGGCACATTTTGTGTTAGAGCTTCAGCCATGGGAAGGCACATTTTGTCTTAGAGCTTCCCCCGCAGAAGGCACATTGTGTGTTAGAGCTTCCCCCGCAGAAGGCACATTGTGTGTTAGAACTTCCCCTGCAGAAGGCACATTTTGTGTTAGAGCTTCAGCCGCAGGAAGGCACATTTTGTGTTAGAGCTTCAGCCATGGGAAGGCACATTTTGTGTTAGAGCTTCTCCTGCAGAAGGCACATTTTGTGTTAGAACTTCCCCTGCAGAAGGCACATTTTGTGTTAGAGCTTCAGCCGCAGGAAGGCACATTTTGTGTTAGAGCTTCAGCCATGGGAAGGCACATTTTGTGTTAGAGCTTCTCCTGCAGAAGGCACATTTTGTGTTAGAGCTTCTCCTGCAGAAGGCACATTTTGTGTTAGAGCTTCTCCTGCAGAAGGCACATTTTGTGTTAGAGCTTCTCCTGCAGAAGGCACATTTTGTGTTAGAGCTTCTCCTGCAGAAGGCACATTTTGTGTTAGAACTTCCCCTGCAGAAGGCACATTTTGTGTTAGAGCTTCAGCCGCAGGAAGGCACATTTTGTGTTAGAGCTTCTCCTGCAGAAGGCACATTTTGTGTTAGAACTTCCCCTGCAGAAGGCACATTTTGTGTTAGAGCTTCAGCCGCAGGAAGGCACATTTTGTGTTAGAACTTCCCCTGCAGAAGGCACATTTTGTGTTAGAACTTCCCCTGCAGAAGGCACATTTTGTGGCCCGTGCTTGTGCTCTGAACATTGGTATCCATGGTGAGTCAAAGATGAAATTAGAAAATTTACTGTCTGAAAACAACACTTGCAATGAATTTGATAACATTGTGCCTAAACATTTCAACAAAGACTGCCAACAAGTAAAAATGTAACAGTAACCTTCCCTGAATATTCTGAATATAGTTTCGGATATTAAAAACTAGAACTAAGCAATCTGAAAATCAATATATGTGGGACATTAGCCTTGTTGCAGAGTTGGCTGTTTTGGCAAATGGGAATTTCTATCAACACACACTGTCAGTTGGACGTCAATGGGTTAATAATGTAAAAATAAGTATCAATAATTTGTACATATAGAGTTTCTTAAAGAGACATTTTTACACCTAAAAAGAACTAAATACAACTCAGATTATCTGTAATTTTGTAGTTATACTCTCAGCTGTATTATAACAAAAGCGCTAGAACCAGTTGACATGAAAGAAAATGCTGTTTCCCTAATATTTGTTCTGCCTGTGGCAGCTGTCATCTTTGTATGAGGTGCATATAGAGTAGTCCCTCAGTAAAGCTTGACCCTGTCACTGACTGAGACAGATCTACTTCATTACTGGCTTCTTTCTGCTCCACATAAATCTGATCAGCATGCTGTTTTATTTAGATCTGAGATCTCTAAAGCTGTAAATTACATTAATATTAATGACAGAGACTATTTGGCAGCCATATTGTTTTCAGACAAACGCTTATTTACTTTGTAAAGCACACAAAACCACTAAATTGTTTGCTTTTAACCACATTCCAGAATAATCTAGAATACCCTATCTGTGTATTACCAAAATACAAAAAACCTGACTGATCAGATTCTTCTTCTTCTTGTTCACCGGCTGTGAATTCCGTCGGTAAGTCGCGGTTGTTCGTCCAAATGGACTTTTAGCTTTTACCTTGACCTGAGTTTTGCGTGTACATCCGTTTTACTGTCTTATTTGTTCGCAGTCCTCGTTCCCTGCCTCACTCCGACTTCGAGGGAAGACGTCAAGCCTATTTCTAGGTTGACTGTGGCCATTGTTTTGTGTGGGTCGAGATGTTGCCTCATTTGTTTGGTGTCCTCTTTGACCTTTAACAGATGTGGCCCCCGGAATATCCTCCTTAAGGCAGCCCTAGGTAGAATTGTCAGCCCTCAAGGGAAGGCAGGGGCAGATCATGGGCATTCCCCGCCATCCAAGGAGGCTTCCATAAATGCAGAGCCGACACATGATGCTCTGGTTCTGGGCTCACCCAAGGAATCGTCACGTCCTGCCCATGACTGCTTAACCTCACAACCGTGTATTGAGCTTCCCGCGCTACAAGGCTGCACTCTCCGGAGATCAGCGGGGAGCAGCCCGCAGGTCCAGGACTTTTGTGGCCGCACAAATGGTTACATTCTTTTTCATCGTACGTTAGACACAATTAACGTTGTTTCAGCTGTGCCCTTAGCACGACAGAATCAGGCTTCACCTGTTTGGTCCCAACACTCGGGCGAGTGGGACCAGTGGATACGGACATTTGGCTTTTTCCTGCTCTGTACGAATTCTGATCGTCGGACTTTGAGCTTGCATGTGTGCCGTGGGGTATAACTTTGTCGGACGTTATTTCCTAGCCAGCTTATGAAGAGTTGCTGCTGTGGTGTACCTCAGCGCGGTGACGACGACACTGAGGATTGACAGAGGATGTATGTGGGTAGGATCTTGCTGCGAGAAATCGCCCACAAGAGATGTTACTCATCTTGGCTGCGGGTAAATCTCTCGGTCAGGGTTGAGTCTCAGCAGCACAGTTTTCCATTCGCTTCCGAGTTTTAACCGAGAGTTGTCATTTGATGGTACATTTAGCAAGCAATCCTTACTCATGTTCCGAATGAGTTTTGTTATACTTTTCACCCATGCGTTTGGGGGCGGGCTGGTGAGAGCCAGAAAGGGAACTACACCTCTAGGGGCCGCCAGCTCCGAGATCCCCTGCCAACTCTGTTATTGCTCATTTGAGACATTATCCGTGGCGCACGACGGGGACGTGCGGCAGGAGTCTTGCATGAGGTTCCGTAAAACCAGAACAGTGAAGGACTGGCGCCCGAGTGGGGTACGGAATATCTTCTTATACACATCACATCAGACTTAACTTCCCCTCATGCCTGTGACCGAAATCACCGCGCCACGACTGATCAGATTTTTGAGATTTGTGATTTTGCATTATCCACTGGCAGATAACCCTTTTTCAGCAAAATAGCTTCTTTAATGCCGAGTTGAGGTCAGATTTTCCCACAGCCCTCAGTGGTAAAGGTGTGAGTCATCTGATATTAGTACTTTTTTTCAGGCCCTAGGAAAGGTTTTCTGTTTCTTGCTTCACACTCTTCATCTGCCTTTGTGTGGTTTTTTTAATGGAAAAAAAAAATGTAGGTTTTGGTAATTTGTCTGTTTTCACCATATTTTGGAGACTCCAAGATTTCCTGAGGAGTTGCAGAGGATGTCCAAAAGGATAGGGGTGATAGGGTTCGAAATAAACACAGACTGATACTAACCTCAGCCCCCTGTAATATTTGACCGTCCCTGGAACTCCCCACAGAATCTTCAGAGAAGGGGATGAGCACACACCCAAAAAAATGGACCAGAATCTATTTCTCTACATTGTGTGCGCGCACACACACACATCTATATATATATCCAGTACATGGGATGAACAAAAAGAAAATCACCTACATTTAAAACTAATTTTTTATTGAGAATTTTGTCCTGACATTTTAATGGGATCTTGACCTGTTTGTGTGTGTGCGTTCGTTCGTTCCTGTAGCAAAAGGGTTACAAAGAGATGCATATAATCCAACTGTTGTGCATTCACTGGTGCTATTGCATATTTATATAGGAATGTATCTTGCACTTCATGGTAGTGACAGAGTTAAAATCCATATAACGAAGCAAGGGCACTTGCATCTGAGACTTAGACTTAGACCGTCCTCTACTTGTTTTACAGATGGCCGAACATGAAGAGACTGCTCCCGAAGCTGATGAAGAAGAAGAAGAAACTCTCGGCTACAAACCCCCGGCTCCCAAGGCTCTGGAGGAAATTGTCAAACAAGATGCAGAAGACGAGAGTCTGGCAAAGTACAAGGAAGCATTGCTGGGTGGAGGCCTGTCTGGGAATGTGATCATTGGTAGGCGCCATTGTTCCTATGTTGTTATATTATCCTTGTGAGGCGCCTTTGTTTCTATGTTATGTTGTCATTGTTAGGCACCATTGTTCCTATGTTATGTTGTCATTGTTAGGCACCATTGTTCCTACCTTATGTTGTGTTATCATTGGTATGCAGAATTGTTCCTATTTATGTTAGTTATGTTGTATTATCATTGGTGGGCACCATTGTTGCCATGTTGTTGATATGTTATATTTTTATTGGTGAACAGCATAGTTGCCATGTTATCATTTTTGTTATTTTATCATATTGTTCCAGTGTTGGAAGCCATGTGCTGGTTATTTTGCATGTCTTAGACAATAACATATGTTATTGTTAGCCATGAATTTCCTCATCTATTTCGTCAGACGTTTATTTCCCAAAGGGAAAAAAAAGAATTGTCAGATGTGATTCAGTCATGGTGAAGAAATTATGTGTGTGAGTTCAGTAACTAACAGTGTAAATGATTCAGTAGACGATAGGAAGCACTGCGGAAAACATGGCAACATATAATCAGTGTTAAAAGTCTGTTGCATGTAAACAGAAACTAATGGGGGAATTTAAGAACATATGTCCTTCCTGTGGCCATGTTCACACACTAGTTATTAATCATCCTCCAGCTATAAAGAGCAACTTTAGGGCTGATGAAATGTTACAAAAAGATTCTTGGAATCTTTGGTTCTTGAAGAATATCAATCCTGAGATTCTAGCAGATCTGAATCTTGAAGAAAACTAGCCCGTTATTAGCATCATCATTTGCAGACTGAGAAACTTGATTCACTGCTTCACTTCCCCATGGCTTTCAGGACCTTTTTTTTTCGGAGAGGGGTAGTGGACCCACCGATCCTTCACAAACATGATATAAAACGTGACTGCAGATTTGTTAATAGTGGGTATGTTTGGCCTAAAGGCCCAGATTTTACAGCCTAGCTGTAAACCACAACAGACCTTGCCAGCCACACTTTTAAAGGTCATCTCAGAAAAATAAGAAGAAGAAATGCTTTACTGTCTTTTAGAAATCATGGGCACGGTTCCTGGAAGAAATGCAGGGGATGACCAGTATGTGGGTGGACACGGGGGAATCGAACACCTTCCCTGTGTGGGTTTGCTGAAATTAGATATTTTAGGCTGAAAGATGCAGATATCTTAGCCTGACTGATAACCTCAACACACTGTTTCAGCTGCTTTTTTGATAGTGAATGCAGAAGAATAACAAGAAAACTCCTTAGGCAGTAAAGTCTGTGTGGCTGGAAATGAGAGACTCTATCAAATTTGATGACAGCGTTGGTCGCATTGGTCTTTAGAGGCCCTTCTACATTTTGATGTTGATTTCCTATTGCCTCTCTTGTTCCCCATGAGATTGACCTACCCCCCCCCCCCCCCCCCCCCCCCCCCCCCCCCCCCCCAACCCCAACTGCATATATTAACAACATTGTTTTTTATCTGTTTTAGATGAGACAAATCCCAACAAAGTGATTGTACAGAAGCTATCACTGCTTGCAGAGGGCAGAGACGAAGTGTTCATAGATCTCACTAGTAAGTGCATGTTCCAGGACCCCACTTTTGCTAGGTTGTGTGTTGTATGTGGTCTGTGTGCATGGTTTGTTGTGTGTTTTATGTGATCTGTGAGAATGGTTACAGGACTCCACTTCTGGTTTGTTGTGTGTTGTATGTGATCTGTGAGAATGGTTACAGGACTCCACTTTTGGTTTGTTGTGTGTTGTATGTGATCTGTGTGCATGGTTACATGACTCCACTTATGCTAGTTTGTGTGTTGTATGTGGTCTGTGTGCATGGTTACATGACTCCACTTATGCTAGTTTGTGTGTTGTATGTGGTCTGTGTGCATGGTTACATGACTCCACTTATGCTAGTTTGTGTTTTGTATGTGATCTGTGAGCTTGGTTACATGACTCCACTTATGCTAGTTTGTGTTTTGTATGTGATCTGTGAGCATGGTTACATGACTCCACTTACGCTAGTTTGTGTGTTGTATGTGATCTGTGTGCATGGTTACATGACTCCACTTATGCTAGTTTGTGTGTTGTATGTGATCTGTGAGCATGGTTACATGACTCCACTTACGCTAGTTTGTGTGTTGTATGTGGTCTGTGTGCATGGTTACATGCTTCACTTATGCTAGTTTGTGTGTTGTATGTGGTCTGTGTGCATGGTTACATGCTTCACTTATGCTAGTTTGTGTGTTGTATGTGGTCTGTGTGCATGGTTACATGCTTCACTTATGCTAGTTTGTGTGTTGTATGTGGTCTGTGTGCATGGTTACATGCTTCACTTATGCTAGGTTGTGTGTGGTCTGTGTGCATGGTTACATGCTTCACTTATGCTAGTTTGTGTGTTGTATGTGGTCTGTGTGCATGGTTACATGCTTCACTTATGCTAGGTTGTGTGTGGTCTGTGTGCATGGTTACATGCTTCACTTATGCTAGTTTGTGTGTTGTATATGGTCTGTATGCATGGTTACATGCTTCACTTATGCTAGGTTGTGTGTGGTCTGTGTACATGGTTACATGCTTCAGTTATGCTAGTTTGTGTGTGGTCTGTGTGCATGGTTATATGCTTCACTTATGCTAGTTTGTGTGTTGTATGTGGTCTGTGTGCATGGTTACATGCTTCAGTTATGCTAGTTTGTGTGTTGTATATGGTCTGTATGCATGGTTACATGACTTCACTTATGCTAGGTTGTGTGTGGTCTGTGTACATGGTTACATGCTTCACTTATGCTAGTTTATGTGTTGTGTCTGGACTGAGCATGGTTACATGACTCCACTTCTGGTTTGTTGTGCATCCTATGTGATTTGTGAGCATGGTTGCAGGACGCCACTTCTGCTAGGTTGTGTTGTTTGTGATCAGTTCTGTTATTTGGTTGGATTGTTGCTTCTGGTTGTTTGTGTTTGATCATGTTGTCCTTTTTCCAATCTCTAGAGCCTAAAGAAGATATTAAGAAGGAATCATTTACCATGAAGGAAGGCTGCAAGTACCAGATCAAAATATACTTTTATGTACAGAGGGATATTGTTGTGGGCCTTCGGTATGAACAGAAAGTCAGCAGGAAAGGAGTGCAGGGTAAGTGAGCTATTAGATCAGGTTAGAGTCAAGTTGTGTTCACTTGCAATTCCAAGTGCTGTGTTTTAGAATGGTGAATATAGGGAGCGTACTTTAGAGATAGACAAATTTAGCAAATATGCATTTGCACACTTGCTGGGAATTTTTCAAATGTTTTGGCTGGTTTGAAAGAATAATAGCAGAAGGCATGGTACCAGAGGGCAGGGGTCGACCAGCATGAAGTTATTAGTGACACCTTGGATGGAAAAGTACACGAGGTGGGAGAGCTAGTGAGAGAACGAGTTTCTTTCAGGCAGTCAGTGAGGAGAGGACCTGCTAGCTGCTGATCAACTGTGTTGAGGTTCTTGTTTGATCGGGGGGGGGGGGGGGGGGGGGGGGGGGGGGGGGGGGGGGGGGGGGGGGGGGGGGGGGGGGGGGGGGGGGGGGGGGGGGGGGGGGGGGGGGGGGGGGGTGGGGGGGGGGGGGGGGGGGGGGGGGGGGGGGGGGGGGGGGAGACTGCAGCACTTATTGGAATATCTGAGTGTCATCTACAGCAGGAGACTATCAAATACCAGAGGTCGATTTAAATCTGAACTCAGTATGCTCGGTATATTTGAGATGTGGCCACATGTTCTTTGCTAACTGTTGACTTATTTGTTTGTTTGTTTGTTTTCTTAAAGTAGTTTCTGTAACCAGACATGCTCTTTGCTAACTGTTGACTTGTTGGTTTGTTTTCTTAAAGTAGTTTCTGTAACCAGACATGTTCTTTGCTAACTGTTGACTTTTTTATTTATTTTCTTAAAGTAGTTTCTGTAACCAGATATGTTCTTTGCTTACTGTTGACTTTTTAAAAAATGGTAGTTTCTGTACCCAGACATGTTCTTTGCTTACTGTTGACTTTTTTGTGTTATAGTAGTTTCTCTAACCAGACATGTTCTTTGCTTACTGACTTTTTTTAGGTGTTTATCTGACTTTGACATGTTGTGTGCTTAGACTTAAAACAGCATCATCTCTGATCAGACATGTTCTTTGCCTATTGTTTGACTTGAGTTAGAGCAGTAACTGTGACCAAGGATGTGTGATATTCTCACCATTTGACACTCCTTTGAGAGAACCGACTCTAGCCTGACCTGTTTTTGTGTTCTCCAACAGTGTCACCATTTGACACTCCTCTGACAGAACCGACTCTAGCCTGACCTGTTTTTGTGTTCTCCAACAGTGTCACTATTTGACACTCCTCTGACAAAACCGACTCTAGCCTGACCTGTTTTTGTGTTCTCCAACAGTGTCACCATTTGACACTCCTCTGACAGAACCGACTCTAGCCTGACCTGTTTTTGTGTTCTCCAACAGTGTCACCATTTGACACTCCTCTGACAGAACCGACTCTAGCCTGACCTGTTTTTGTGTTCTCCAACAGTGTTACCATTTGACACTCCTCTGACAGAACCGACTCTAGCCTGACCTGTTTTTGTGTTCTCCAACAGTGTCACCATTTGACACTCCTCTGACAGAACCGACTCTAGCCTGACCTGTTTTTGTGTTCTCCAACAGTGTCACCATTTGACACTCCTCTGACAGAACCGACTCTAGCCTGACCTGTTTTTGTGTTCTCCAACAGTGTCACTATTTGACACTCCTCTGACAGAACCGACTCTAGCCTGACCTGTTTTTGTGTTCTCCAACAGTGTTACCATTTGACACTCCTCTGACAGAACCGACTCTAGCCTGACCTGTTTTTGTGTTCTCCAACAGTGTTACCATTTGACACTCCTTTGACAAAACTGACTCTAGCCTGACCTGTTTTTGTGCTCTCCAACAGTGAGCAAGATGACGCAGATGATGGGTAGTTATGGGCCGAAGCCCGAACTTCAGTCCTTCACCACGGCAACAGAAGAAGCTCCCAGCGGCATGCTGTATCGGGGCAACTACAATATCAAGTCACGGTTCGCTGACGATGACCAGAACAAGTATGTGGCCTGGGAATGGAATTTGGCTGTCAAGAAAGACTGGGATTAACTGCTAAATTGTCATATCTGCTGAGTCATTCTTGTAGTCTGTGTCAGTGTCTGTGTGTTGGGACTAGTTGTCACACTGTCTCGTACTGTCAGTTCAGTTCTTTGAGAGATTTATGTCCATATATTTTATATTCGCTGTTATTGGAAACTGACTTAGATGCAAAACTATGTTGAATCAATTGGGGGGGGGGGGGGGGGGGGGGTGGGATTTTTGACCTATTTATCTATTAATGTTGTATGAAGTTTATGGTAATAGTGAATGTTTGGAGTAAAACCTGGCTTGTCCTTCAAAATGTAACTTTATGCAAGCTGAAAAAATATACCAAGAAAAGGATATTGTTCACTGTAAGACAGAGAAAACCTGCGTAATTGTTTATATTAGAGATCTTGACACAATTCTTATTAGAGACATAGACAAAGTTTGTAATAGAGACATGGACACAATTCTTATTAGAGACATAGACAAAGTTTGTAATAGAGACATGGACACAATTCTTATTAGAGACATAGACAGTGTTTGTAATAGAGACATGGACACAATTCTTATTAGAGACATTGACAGGTTCTGTTTTAGACAAGGGCAGTAACTAGATGAGATGAGATACACCTGATAACAGCAGAGTTATGGTTTTTAAGGTCTATGCACACATAACAGTCAACTCAGAGAAAACCATTTTTTTTAAAAACTAGAAGAAATTAATGCTGACAATCAAGATGTTTTTTTGGACATGCGGTAAGAAGAAATTGACTTGAAAAACAATGTTAAACCTTGCGGACTTCATGGGCAAAATTTAGCTCACTCAGTATAGAACTGTTTTGTGCAAAACAGTTCTGTTTCTTTCAGTTTTTAGGTGGAAGAATTGAATGTCAGACACTTGCAACACTCATTAAGCAGACTGATGTATACATATTCAAGACAATTGAAATAACAGGTTAATTAAACACCACATGTTATGGGTAGTGGCAGATGACACAGACAGGAGATATTGACCTCTCTAGATAACTGTGTGCTTGACTCAGCCGGTGGTATCATAGACAGACTATCACAGATCTGATCAGTTGGCTGATTAACAGGTCACCAAACATAGGCAGAAACGTGTCACTAGAACGTTTAGTGGGATGGGAGACTGAATATACTCGTACAAGTTCAGCCTGCTTACAGGCTTGATATCAAATAACTATGTCATCATTCTTGAAGACCAGAAATTCGTTAAAATGTTCAACAATGTGGATTTGTAACGGTGTTTGTAGTGTTGAACTGTATACATTCTGCCATTGTTAGTTTCCTGGTGACTGTAATAGCGTTTGGTGTGATGAAGTTGTTGCTGGAGACTTTATTTCATGACTCAGTTTCATGTATGTGTTCATGACTCAGTTTCATGTATGTGTTCATGTCTCAGTTTCATGTATGTGTTCATGACATAGGTTATGCTTATCTGTCTAAATACAATGACTGGGCTGTACAATCGTTAGGTTTGTGGCTACCTCAAGGTTCTCCCCTTGTCATCTCACTGGTTTTTTTGTCCAGTTTTGGAGAATAAATAATTCTTATAAATTTTACACATCGGAGAATTTGCATTAGATCACAGAGAGACCCTGGATAAGAGTGGAGAGCACTATCCATCCCTGTCTAAGAGTGGAGAGCACTATCCATCCCTGGCTAAAAGTGGAGAGCACTATCTGTCCCTAGCTAAGAGTGGAGAGCACTATCCATCCCTGGCTAAGAGTGGAGAGCACTATCCATCCCTGGCTAAGAGTGGAGAGCACTATCTGTCCCTGGCTAAGAATGGAGAGCACAATCCATCCCTGGCTAAGAGTGGAGAGCACTGTCTGTCCCTGGCCAAGAGTGAAGAGCACTATCCATCCCTGGCTAAGAGTAGAGAGCACAGACAATCCCTGGCTAAGAGTGGAGATCACAGAGAGTCCCTGGCTAAGAGTGGAGAGCACCATCCGTCCCTGGCTAAGAGTGGAGAGCACTATCCATCCCTGGCTTAGAGTGGAGAGTACTATCCGTCCCTGGCTAAGAGTGGAGAGCATTATCCATCCCTGGCTAAGAGTGGAGAGCATTATCCATCTCTGGCTAAGAGTGGAGAGCATTATCCATCCCTGGCTAAGAGTGGAGAGCACTATCCATCCCTGGAAAAGAGTGGAGAGCATTATCTATCCCTGGCTAAGAGTGAAGATCACATAGAGTCCCTGGCCAAGATTGGAGATAACAGACAGTCCCTGGCTAAGAGTGATCACAGACAGTCTTGGGTTAGATAAGAGACAGTCCTGCAAAAAGATCAAGGACAGTCCTGGAATAGATTAGTTAATATGGCACAGTTGTTGGCTAGACAAGACAGTCTTATTTATAATAAAGATCATTGCTCATCAGCGTAGAGAAGGCTATAGTATCTTGACCAGTGTCTTCAAATATTGATGATATTTTCTAAATAATCACAAATATTTCTGGTATTTTCTAAGAACATTTACAAATATTTATAATACTCTCTGAGGCAGTATAAATATTTATGTGTCCAAGTAGTTATTGAATTGAGATATACATTGGTACCTTGGCATAGTATGTTCACTTTAGTACATGTTTAACTTGTTATACATCCTGTTTAGATGCGAAAACTATTGCTTTGTATACGACCTTTGGAATGTGAAATTGTATGGGCCAGAATTGATCAGGACTTTGAGCACTCTCTGATTCTCTCTATGACTTTTCTAAGAAAGTATCACCTTAACGGAGAATAAACAAGCTGTAATAGCATTGTCTGGAATGAGCAGACAGTATTACATTCCTTAAACACCCGGAGGACAGGGCAGAAGAAAAGTTCTTTGGGCAGGTTAGTCTTAAGTCAAATCTGATAAGCCTCAGCCACATCCAAGTAGCATTTTAAAAAAAAACAGAGATGGAAAAGAAGAAAATTAGAATTCATTCCTGAATTATTATTGGGGGGGGGGGGGGGGGGGAGACTCCTGCCAGTCAATAACATCTCCTCCTCCTCCTTTCTCAGTACCATCCCTGTAGGCACTCATCACCTCTCAGGAAGGTCAAGTGAGGTTAAATTGGTCATTTATTTCATCTGATTGATTTTGTATTTATGTATTTAGGTTTAAGCAGTATATGAAAGCAGTATACAACCTCATCAGTGTATAATACGCCATTACCAATAGGATTTGTTTTCCAGGGAACGGATTAATCATTCTCCCTTTATTTCTTATGTGGAAAACCAGTTTGGTATACAGGCTTTTTGGCGTATATCCAAGGATCTGGAACGTATTTTTATGTATACCTAGGTACCACTGTATTTCTGATATTTGTCAAGATATTCACAAACGTTTATTCGAGTCCCTAAGGTTTTCATAAACATTTTGATACTCGGCTTTTGTTTGTGACATTTATTTGCTGATTGGAACAAACATTTGTCTGATTAACCTGAAATAGAATAATATGATAATAAATGAAGGTTCATGTTTGTGTAACTAGTGTGTGTGTGTGTGTTTCCTGCAGCATGGCTTCTATCCTGTCTTTCATGTCCAGCCTTTTGTACTTGATTTTTAACTGCAGTTGTTTGGTGAGATCACATTTCACAGCCTTGATTTGTTCAATTGTCATTAATTTTTCCAGCAGAGATATGTTTTTACCAGCAGGGATGTGTTTTCACCAGCAGGGATGTGTTTTTCACCAGCAGGGATGTGTTTTCACCAGCAGGGGGATGTGTTTTCACCAGCAGGGGGATGTGTTTTCACCAGCAGGGGGATGTGTTTTCACCAGCAGGGGGATGTGTTTTCACCAGCTGCTGCAGTGGTTTCAGTTGTAAAGTGTCTGAGAGAAAGAAAGGTATATGAAATTATAGAAAGCATGCCTGGAATTTTCATACCAGCCATGATCAGATGTAACCTGCCCATCCTGTGTTTAGCTGGACAAATTATGCAAACAGCAATGTACACTGCAGAATGTTTAGGGCAGTCTCACATGTGGTGAATTTCTTTTGTGAAGATCAGTTTGTTTATTCCCAGCAGTACTTGCTCGCTTGAACTCTGAAGAGGACTTTTTTATAAGAAGAACCGTTTCGTGGGTCCCCAGTTCGTTCTGCCTTTGAGGTCTGCATTGTAGTAGCTTTGTAATGAGGGAAGAAAAATGAACAAGTGAGCATGTTGTGTTCATTCTGTGTTCATGTGTAGGCTCCAATACAGGAGGTTTACACTTGTGCCGGTGCTGAATTCATCAATAGTTGATCTGCCAGTGGTGAAAGTGGTCACCTAGCAACAATCCAGTGTCTCTACTGCAGACAATAAGTGCTCAGCTCAGCATTAGTCGAGAGTGACCTGGGTTAATAAAGAATCTTCAGTGGCTCTACTGCAGACAATGAATGCTCAGCTCAGCATTAGCCGAGAGTGACCTGGGTTAATAAAGAATCTTCAGTGGCTCTACTGCAGACAATGAATGCTCAGCTCAGCATTAGTCGAGAGTGACCTGAGTTAATAAAGAATCTTCAGTGTCTCTACTGCAGACAATAAATGCTCAGCTCAGCATTAGTCGAGAGTGACCTGGGTTAATAAAGAATCTTCAGTGTCTCTACTGCAGACAATGAATGCTCAGCTCAGCATTAGTCGAGAGTGACCTGGGTTAATAAAGAATCTTCAGTGGCTCTACTGCAGACAATGAATGCTCAGCTCAGCATAAGTCGAGAGTGACCTGGGTTAATAAAGAATCTTCAGTGGCTCTACTGCAGACAATAAATGCTCAGCTCAGCATTAGTCGAGAGTGACCTGAGTTAATAAAGAATCTTCAGTGGCTCTAATGCAGACAATAAATGCTCAGCTCAGCATTAGTCGAGAGTGACCTGGGTTAATAAAGAATCTTCAGTGTCTCTACTGCAGACAATGAATGCTCAGCTCAGCATTAGTCGAGAGTGACCTGAGTTAATAAAGAATCTTCAGTGTCTCTACTGCAGACAATGAATGCTCAGCTCAGCATTAGTCGAGAGTGACCTGGGTTAATAAAGAATCTTCAGTGTCTCTACTGCAGACAATGAATGCTCAGCTCAGCATTAGTCGAGAGTGACCTGAGTTAATAAAGAATCTTCAGTGTCTCTACTGCAGACAATGAATGCTCAGCTCAGCATTAGTCGAGAGTGACCTGAGTTAATAAAGAATCTTCAGTGTCTCTACTGCAGACAATGAATGCTCAGCTCAGCATTAGTCGAGAGTGACCTGGGTTAATAAAGAATCTTCAGTGTCTCTACTGCAGACAATAAATGCTCAGCTCAGCATTAGTCGAGAGTGACCTGAGTTAATAAAGAATCTTCAGTGTCTCTACTGCAGACAATAAATGCTCAGCTCAGCATTAGTCGAGAGTGACCTGAGTTAATAAAGAATCTTCAGTGTCTCTACTGCAGACAATAAATGCTCAGCTCAGCATTAGCCGAGAGTGACCTGAGTTAATAAAGAATCTTCAGTGGCTCTACTGCAGACAATAAATGCTCAGCTCAGCATTAGTCGAGAGTGACCTGGGTTAATAAAGAATCTTCAGTGGCTCTACTGCAGACAATGAATGCTCAGCTCAGCATTAGTCGAGAGTGACCTGAGTTAATAAAGAATCTTCAGTGTCTCTACTGCAGACAATAAATGCTCAGCTCAGCATTAGTCGAGAGTGACCTGAGTTAATAAAGAATCTTCAGTGGCTCTACTGCAGACAATAAATGCTCAGCTCAGCATTAGTCGAGAGTGACCTGAGTTAATAAAGAATCTTCAGTGTCTCTACTGCAGACAATAAATGCTCAGCTCAGCATTAGTCGAGAGTGACCTGAGTTAATAAAGAATCTTCAGTGTCTCTACTGCAGACAATAAATGCTCAGCTCAGCATTAGTCGAGAGTGACCTGAGTTAATAAAGAATCTTCAGTGTCTCTACTGCAGACAATGAATGCTCAGCTCAGCATTAGTCGAGAGTGACCTGAGTTAATAAAGAATCTTCAGTGGCTCTACTGCAGACAATAAATGCTCAGCTCAGCATTAGCCGAGAGTGACCTGGGTTAATAAAGAATCTTCAGTGTCTCTACTGCAGACAATGAATGCTCAGCTCAGCATTAGTCGAGAGTGACCTGAGTTAATAAAGAATCTTCAGTGGCTCTACTGCAGACAATGAATGCTCAGCTCAGCATTAGTCGAGAGTGACCTGAGTTAATAAAGAATCTTCAGTGGCTCTACTGCAGACAATGAATGCTCAGCTCAGCATTAGCCGAGAGTGACCTGAGTTAATAAAGAATCTTCAGTGGCTCTACTGCAGACAATGAATGCTCAGCTCAGCATTAGCCGAGAGTGACCTGGGTTAATAAAGAATCTTCAGTGGCTCTACTGCAGACAATGAATGCTCAGCTCAGCATTAGCTGAGAGTGACCTGGGTTAATAAAGAATCTTCAGTGGCTCTACTGCAGACAATAAATGCTCAGCTCAGCATTAGTCGAGAGTGACCTGGGTTAATAAAGAATCTTCAGTGGCTCTACTGCAGACAATGAATGCTCAGCTCAGCATTAGCCGAGAGTGACCTGGGTTACTAAAGAATCTTCAGTGGCTCTACTGCAGACAATGAATGCTCAGCTCAGCATTAGCCGAGAGTGACCTGGGTTACTAAAGAATCTTCAGTGGCTCTACTGCAGACAATAAATGCTCAGCTCAGCATTAGTCGAGAGTGACCTGGGTTACTAAAGAATCTTCAGTGGCTCTACTGCAGACAATGAATGCTCAGCTCAGCATTAGCCGAGAGTGACCTGGGTTACTAAAGAATCTTCAGTGGCTCTACTGCAGACAATAAATGCTCAGCTCAGCATTAGCTGAGAGTGACCTGGGTTAATAAAGAATATTCAGTGGCTCTACTGCAGACAATGAATGCTCAGCTCAGCATTAGCCGAGAGTGACCTGGGTTACTAAAGAATCTTCAGTGGCTCTACTGCAGACAATGAATGCTCAGCTCAGCATTAGCCGAGAGTGACCTGGGTTACTAAAGAATCTTCAGTGGCTCTACTGCAGACAATGAATGCTCAGCTCAGCATTAGCCGAGAGTGACCTGGGTTACTAAAGAATCTTCAGTGGCTCTACTGCAGACAATAAATGCTCAGCTCAGCATTAGCTGAGAGTGACCTGGGTTAATAAAGAATCTTCAGTGGCTCTACTGTTGTGACAGAAGAAGCTATTGATCAACGAGTCTGAGGCTTCTATTCACTAGCAGAGGAATTCAGTATGTCGTTTGGAACAGTTTGGTTGAAGCATCAGAAAGTTTGTTGATGATCACTGTGTCCTTTGGGTGCTGATGGACCACGGTAAAAAGTAATGCCTAGAGGTGAAGCTTGGACCACTTGGTGTGTTACTGAGTGCTCTCTTTGTATGGTGATCTGTGGCAGGCAGTTTGATCATGGTGATCTCTCATGGTGACTACCATAAAAAGCCACTGGGACGGGTTTTATTTGATCCTACCTTGTTTATTTGGAGGTTATAATCAATGACCAGATGGGTTTAACTTCAAAAAGAGAGAAAAGTGGGGGGGGGGGGGGGGGAAGGCAAAGCTAGAGAGAACGAGAGAGAGACAGAGGCTATTGTCTGTTGCCAATTTGAGGTTAGTAGTTGTAGAAGCAGCATTGCCTGGTCAAACAGCTTGACTGGTGAAACGTTCCACAATCTTTGTATATGAACACTGGGTACTTATCCAACTGTCTCAGTCAAGAACCCACTTCCCTTTGAAAAATTCTCTTCACAGCCTGTCCATTTATTGTGTTAACAAATGTCTAACAGTTGAGATTGTTGATTATGAAGATGGTGTTCAGTTGTGTACATGCCACTCCACATTTAATCTTGTCTTGTAATAGCCTATAAACTGATTTCTGCGACTATCATGTGTTGGTTTCCCTTTGTCTTCCACACGCACATTAAGGTTATGTCGCCATCACAAGATTTGCCAGAGTGTGAAGGTATTGTTTTCTCTCCACATATCTTGTCCTTGTTTGTGTGGATGGGTTGTCTTGTTGATATTCTTGGGTGTCAGGAAAGGTCATCTGTCGTAGTTGTGACTCCTCCAACAGCACTGTCCTGCCCCTGTGTCACTGAATGAATTATTATTTTGAAGATAAATAAATGGGCTATTAGAAAATAATAATCTTCAGAATGATAGTTCATTTAATAACACAATGCAAATTAATTAAACTGTAGTTCAATTTTGGTATAAATCTACTTAATAATAATTGTTACCACTGGACGGCCTTGCCAGCCTCACAACAAAAAACGGGAATTCCCGTTTGAACTGTAGGTCCTTACATCTGGAGCTGGCCGTGGAGAAAACAGGCTCGTGGTAAGGCTGGCTGCAGGACCGTCATAGACTGACTGGGTGTAAGTATAGCGGAACTGATCGTCTTGTACAGACATGTATGTCGTTCTGCAGAAGAAAGCTGAGAGCGCCCTGCGTATGTAAAGATAATGTAGACGCATGGAACACTAAAAACCACTTCCAATTCCAATTTGTCCAACAAAAATTCCAAATTTGATCCTCTTTAAGCCGCCCGGAGGCCTGCTATATCGAAGAAGGGTCCTTAGCTGTCTTATATGGTTTCCTTTTATTTGTGGTGTGTAGTCACACCTGATATTACGGTTGTTTGCTTCCTTGCTGTGCTGCGGTGATTGTAGTTTTTGGGTTCTGGTGTGATCCAGATCTCTTTGCGATGATATCGACGGGTACTAGCTGACTGTTGCTGGTGCTTGGCTTGCCTCGTGCTGGTAGCTGTGCTGGTGCCCTATTGCTGCTTGGTTGCCGATCTGTAAGCCGCCGGAAAAAGCCAAACAAACACCAGGTCATAACGCCTCTATACAATGTTCCTTTTCAGGACAACCAGGGCCGTCACAATCTATTGTTGTGATCAGCCCGTTTTTTTTTTTTTTTTTAACGGAGTGTGGAGAAGTAGTGGAGGTAAGATAGATGCAAATGAGAGATCGAATGTGCCAGGAGATGTGATAGTTAGGTCGGGAGAATGAGAGTGACAGATAGATTGAGAGATGTGGCTTCTCGTCGCTGGAACTTCCCGTGGGTTGAGATCCAGTGGCCTGAAATAAAACTAGAGGCATTGTTAATGTTCATGTGATTGGGGGGGGGGGGTGGCTTAAGAGAGTCTGGAGTTACCAAGTGCTGGTCCCCTTTGGTGCAATGTCTTCAGCAGTCTGCTTCAGAACGTCGGGTGGCCTTTGATGGTTTCCGTTGTCAACTAGAAATATCATGAACACAGGGAAATGAGAAGAGGATGCAGAAGATCAAATGAGGGAATCAAGAACGGATGTATGGAAATTGCGATAAAACTTCTATAAGGCATCAGACAGAGCACACAAAAGGTCCTTACATATATTTCTGCCGCCACCTCCGCGTTCTCCAAACACTTCGCTTCAACCAGATCAGAGGGTTATGACTGACATTAGCCGCGCGACGCTGATGAATATTTTGAGAGGGAAATCTGAGCACCTTTGGATGTGCCCGGAGTGCTGTGAGAATAATCTAACTCATAACTCATACAGGAGCACGGTTCAACATACAGCAGCACAGTACAACATACACCAGCACGGTTCAACATACATAACACGGTTCAACATACAGCAGCACAGTTTAACATACATCAACACGGTTCAACATACAGCAGCACTGTTCAACATACAGCAGCACTGTTCAACATACAGCAGCACGGTTCAACATAACATCTCAGTACTCTTTATCTTATGATTAAGGGAAAATTATATTGCTTACACGATGTTCTAATATAACCAAGAGGTATAACAGCCCCAGAGAGACTATTACGAGATCAAGAAGTCAAACAGCCACAGAGAAACCCACGAGATCAAGAAGAATAATATTGCCTTTCATTCATAGCAGACAGCACGGCCCTGAAAGTTGGCCACATGGTCGGGGACATTCATTCATAACAAACAGCACAGTCCTGAAAGTTGACCACATGGTCGGGAATATTCATTCATAGCAGACAGCACGATCCTGAAAGTTAGCCACATAGTCGGGGACATTCATTCATAGACAGCACGGCCCCGAAAGTTAGCCACATGGTTGGGGACATTCATTCATAGCAGACAGCACGGCCCCGAAAGTTAGCCACATGGTTGGGGACATTCATTCATAGCAGACAGTACGGCCCCGAAAGTTGGACACATGGTTGGGGACATTCATTTATAGCTGACAGCACGGCCCCGAAAGTTAGCCACATGGTTGGGGACATTCATTCATAGCAGACAGCACAATCCCGAAAGTTGACCACATGGTCGGGAATATTCATTCATAGCAGACAGCACGATCCTGAAAGTTAGCCACATAGTCGGGGACATTCATTAATAGCAGACAGCACGATCCTGAAAGTTGACCACTTGGTCGGGGACATTCATTCATAGCAGACAGCACGGCCCCGAAAGTTAACCACATGGTTGGGGACATTCATTTATAGCTGACAGCACGGCCCCGAAAGTTGGACACATGGTTGGGGACATTCATTCATAGCAGACAGCACGGCCCCGAAAGTTAGCCACATGGTTGGGGACATTCATTTATAGCTGACAGCACGGCCCTGAAAGTTGGCCACATGGTTGGGGACATTCATTCATAACAGACAGCACAATCCCGAAAGTTGACCACATGGTCGGGAATATTCATTCATAGCAGACAGCACGATCCTGAATGTTAGCCACATAGTCGGGGACATTCATACATAGCAGACAGCACGGCCCCGAAAGTTGGACACATGGTTGGGGACATTCATTCATAGCAGACAGCACGGCCCCGAAAGTTAGCCACATGGTTGGGGACATTCATTTATAGCTGACAGCACGGCCCCGAAAGTTGGCCACATGGTTGGGGACATTCATTCATAACAGACAGCACAATCCCGAAAGTTGACCACATGGTCGGGAATATTCATTCATAGCAGACAGCACGATCCTGAATGTTAGCCACATAGTCGGGGACATTCATACATAGCAGACAGCACGGCCCCGAAAGTTGGCCACATGGTCGGGGACATTCATTCATAGCAGACAGCACGGCCCCGAAAGTTAGCCACATGGTTGGGGACATTCATTTATAGCTGACAGCACGGCCCCGAAAGTTGGCCACATGGTTGGGGACATTCATTCATAGCAGACAGCACGGCCCCGAATAACCAGTACCTGAAATTAGTCCAGAACATCCACTTCATTGCATCGGGTTTATCCGACATGGCTCAGTCTTTTGCCCCAAAGCAGCGAGCCACTTGTTGAGTACATCCCACGAACTCCGTAGCTCTGGCGACGAACCCAAGAACCTGAGAAGGAAAAATTGCACCCATGAACCTAACTACGTAGCTATGAAACACCACCACGACTTCAGCAAAGTAAACAAGAAAGCTCAGAAATACAAGTTGCTTAAGAAAGAAATAGGAAATGAAGAACTAGTGTTTAGAGAAAATTTCTTAGAAAAACGCAGATCAACAAAATGAGGCAAGTACTAAAATGTAATCATTGTATACATCGCAGCAGACAAAGGTCACCGAGACAGTTTCGTTCAATAAAAAACAAAACTAAATCTAACCATTATAGTTAGTCTTGGGGTTTCTATTGATTTTTTAACAACCTGAGGCGACGGTACGACATTTCTTGTGATTGAAATAGGTCTCTAGGGAAAAGTTCCAGACATTCTCAGGCCTAGTGTGTGCTCATACATTTTTCATTCGAGACAACATTCAACATAATCATATTTACAGTGAACATTGAGCATAATATGCCACAGGCCGTTTAACACAACATTTTCAGTGAGCATTCAATATAATAATTTGTTCGGTGAATATTTAACATATTATCCCTCATTTTCTAGAAAGTGTATAAGAGGTCATTTAACTACTTAGCAAAGAACCCCAACTGAAGTATTTGTGAGCTGCGTTTGTTTTTCGTTGGCACAGGAGCGGAGCATATGTGGGGTGACCCGTTTGCTATGAAGCTGAAACTAGGATTACCAGATTACCAGTATAATAGTTGTTATTATTATTATTATTATACCTAAGACTTACCCCCGCACCCCCCCCCCCCCGACAAAATTCATAAGATATGTTATCAATCGACGTCTGTGCACACATACATTCCCATATTATGTTATCAATTGACGTCTGTGCACACAGACATTCCTATATTATGTTATCAATCGATGTCTGTGCACACATACATTCCTATATTTTGTTATCAATCGACGTCTGTGCACACAGACATTCCTATATTATGTTGTCAGTCGACGTCTGTGCACACAGACATTCCCATGCTGCACACAGACATTCCCATGCTGCACACAGACATTCCCATGCTGCACACAGACATTCCCATGCTGCACACAGACATTCCCATGTTGCACACAGACATTCCCATGCTGCACACAGACATTCCCATGCTGCACACAGACATTCCTATGCTGCACACAGACATTCCCATGCTGCACACAGACATTCCCATGCGTGCCCAGTCCTTCGATGCAACATATTTAAAATACCTTTACTGTTTTTTTCCCCCCATTAAGAAGTTGTTTGTAGTAGCTCCTGTCTTTAGTCGAAAACGACATAAACTTGCTTCACCAAGCTCAACTCGTCGGTCTCGCACTTGTGTAAGTTCCAGAAATGCAATGTCATCCCCCACCAACCTAGTGCATGCATCGTTGATTATATCAGCTCTGTTCATCCGACCTCCCGTTTGGACATTTACTTGCCAGCTCTTTTATTACCGTTAACTCCTGTGTGTCCAGGTGTGATGAGGATGATGACGATGAGCAATGCAAATCGCCGCTGGTCTAGATTTAAAAACCCTCCCCGTCCCCATTCCCCTTTTTATTATCAACTCCATATTTTCTTTGTGTGTCGCCCTTGCCTTTTTGTGTGTGGGGCTCACAACTAGCGGTCGGCAGGTCAGTGATGACCTTTAACCCCACAAAGTCCGCGCAATGAGCGATTGAATTAGTCAAGTAACAGAAAGTATTGTGAACGGCACTCATAGAAAGAAGTAGAAAGATAGAAGAACACATTAGACAACATAAAAATCGAAAGCTATAGTTACCATGCCGGGAATTGAACCTGTCACCTCCAGACGGCGTCTGCGCCTCGCCATGAATACAAGTGCACTAAGATACTTGGTCAACTAGGCACCCCCCCCCCCCCCCCCCCCCCCCCCCCCCCAAAGGTGTCTTATTGGCCATGTATATCGTACAGCTTGAAATCCACGACTATGGAATACGGACAGAATTCATTTCAACCCATTGAAATGGCACCATAGGTTACAAAAATTTATATTAACGAAGCAAATGTCGAATAACAATCACAGCAACAATTTACGAACACAGTAAGACCTTATTGCTTTGTCTAGAATACACAAACATTTAAGAAAGGTATTTGATAGTGACACAAAGTGCCATCATTCGGATGAGAATCGCCTGAATTCAAGACTGAATCCTTTTACTGGTGTAGGGAGCGGAAACATACTGAAAAAAACCAAAACAACTACCAATAAACTACAAATATTCGTTAACTGCGCAGAATATAACAAATTAAATATTATGACAGAATTACTAATCTTGAGTTTTGGGAGGGAAAGGTTAAGTTAGGGGGACTGCCACGACACCCGGGGTGGGGCTTTAGAAAAGCAAAATTTTCCGGCTCATACTGGGATGACTGAAGTGCGCAAGCTGACATTTTAAACACGGCTGTTTCCAAATACTTGTGATGTGTTGTATTATATAAATTACACATTTTCAGGGGAAACTGACTACCATTTATGGAACCGCGACAGACAAACACAGGAATTCATTCATTGACCGTGGTGAGTTGTTTAGTCATTGACCGTGGTAAGTTGTTCAGTTCTGACAAATTCTCTCATTGACGTTATTTGGCTACGTCATCGTGTCCCTTACATCTCCATGACAACACAGACTGGATTTCATTGCTAGGCAACGGCTGTCAAGATCAGCGGCAATCTCCATTGATCGATAACAGGCTTCCGGTGATCATCATCATCATCTAAGTGGGCGACACACAAGATCCGGTTGTCATCATCATCATCTGTGAGGGCATCACACAAGTTCTGGATGGTAACATTTTGCAACCAGTGCCGTCTGGATAATCTGGTAATTTTAGTTTCAGCTTCATGGTAAACGGGTCGCCCCATTGTTGCTCTCGCCGGTACCAACGAAAAACACACAGCATATCCGTCACTATCTCTTGTGGAAAAACTAACATACTGCAGTCTCAGCAAGTCCATTAGCATACATACGCATTGAAAGCATAAGGCAGCCATCAGAAGTGCTAACACAAACAGTCCGACATTATAAATGCAGTTTATTATCAACGGAAACAGCAGTTACAAACAGATCAGCAGCCGCACATGCGATCAATTTGAATCACGTAAGGCACCACTAATTATGTGGCAACAGGTCATGCGCCATTTTCTTAAGCTACAGTTTGCATCAACCACCCTAGTCACATTAAAAAACATTCTAAATGAAATCAGCAGCTCACAGTGTCACGCCTTGCTCTCAACTCGGTAGCTGGGCGCCAAAGTGTATCCTCTCAGTCTACAAATAGAGGACAATGCAACGGCCACCGTCTGTCAGAAGCAGAAATATGCAACGACTAAACTCCCCTATCCTCTATTCTCAATTACTGTTAACAGCTGGATGTGAGTCGTCAAGAGGAAGCGACCAGACTCCAGACAGCCGCACAAAGGACCAATTTTATCTTTAAGAGGTAGCGACCAGATTCCAGATAGCCACACACAGGTCCAAACCTCTGTCTTCAAGAGAAAGCGACCAGACTCCAGATAGCCACTCTGTCTTCAACAAGTAACCACCAGACTCTAGACAGCTACACAACGGTTTAACTCTGTCTTCAAGAGGTAGCCACCAGACTCTAGACAGCTACACAACGGTTTAACTCTGTCTTCAAGAGGTAACCACCAGACTCTAGACAGCTACACAACAGTTTAACTCTGTCTTCAACAAGTAACCACCAGACTCTAGACAGCCGCACAACGGTTTAACTCTGTCTTCAAGAGGTAACCACCAGACTCTAGACAGCTACGCAACGGTTTAACTCTGTCTTCAACAAGTAACCACCAGACTCTAGACAGCCGCACAACGGTTTAACTCTGTCTTCAAGAGGTAGCCACCAGACTCTAGACAGCTACACAACGGTTTAACTCTGTCTTCAAGAGGTAGCCACCAGACTCTAGACAGCCGCACAACGGTTTAACTCTGTCTTCAAGAGGTAGCCACCAGACTCTAGACAGCTACACAACAGTTTAACTCTGTCTTCAAGAGGTAGCCACCAGACTCTAGACAGCTACACAACGGTTTAACTCTGTCTTCAAGAGGTAGCCACCAGACTCTAGACAGCCGCACAACGGTCTAACGGTGCCTTTAAACCAGAATCATTGCACTTCAGTTCAAAAGGTCACCAAGGTGTCCTCGACATGGAGGTGACAGCCTTAAAATCTAGCGACAGGGTCTGCAAGTCTCTTGAAAATCGCTTTATTTGGGCACTTTAACATCCAAAAGACCGAACTGCCAGCACAGTTTTATCTAAAATCTAGGGGATTGAACTGCCCACACAGTTTTATCTAAAAACCCTACAGTTACGGCCCCTAGAATTCCCCCGGGGGGGGGGGGGGGGGGGGGTATTTGTTCCCACTTATTCATTCAACCCCTTGGGGGATGTAATTTTCTGTTATTTTGAAGCCCTACTCTGGCTCTTGCCAGGGCCGTAATATAGCCCGGTCATAAATATGGTCTAATGGCTGAACGCGGTTTCTGGGACCTCCCCACGGGTGATACTCATCCACATGGGGGTACTTGTGTCACACAAGAGTTACTTACAAAAAGGACCCGTCCGTCCCGTCCCGTCGGTACTCCAAAAAACAATACCAATTGTTCCGTTCTATAAAAAATCTAGCAATAAGTTTCATTGTATACGGTCATATTTATTTTTGTAGACTTTTTTCAATGTCATAGTTCTAGAAACTTTTAATGACTGAAGCGTGTTGATAGGAATTTTCGATCTATCACCCCCCCCCCCCCACCCCTCCCCACCCTCTCAGCTACGTTAAAGATTGCATTTTTGACTTTTTGCTCCAGTGATTCCGGTTTTCATACGATTGTCGACTAGTAATTATCCCTTTTTCATAAGTGGAGAATGAAACTGGCTGGCCTGTAATGTCCCGTTTTCAGCTCTAGATATGATAGTCACTCAGACCTTATTTCCAACTAACATCCAAAGTATAGCTATAAGTGGTTGTAAGGATGTCTAGTTTTATATGGTTGTAAATGACTATATCTGGTTGTGTGTGTGCGTGTGTGTGTTTGGTTGTAAGTGACTATATCTGGTTGTGTGTGTGTGTGGTTGTGACTATATCTTGTTGTGTGTGTGTGTACGTGTGTGTGTGTGGTTGTAAGTGCTTTACGTTGTTGTGTGTGTTTGTGTGTGTGTGTTTGTGTGTGGTTGTAAGTGACAATATCTGGTTGTGTGTTGTTGTAAGTGACCATATTTAGTTGTGAGTGGTAGCTATTATGGTGGGCTCAATTTAACAGTTTCTGGTTCTGGGGCTATCTTTCAGCAATACCATAATTATGCTTACAATTAGTTCTTTAGGAACTAGTAATGAACTCAGGCCCAGCTCCGCCCATCTACACACTAGGTCACCTGTCATTGATGCTTGGTCAGACTGGTCCACGTTGCTCAAGGTTACAGAGGCGTCCCAGTGTATTGCTCTATATTGCACTCTTACCTGGGACTTAGGTTCAGTATGTGTGTTTGTGGGGTGGGGGCGGGGGGGGGCAGCTGTACACGTTATGGGGTCTTTAAAGGCGCTCATATCCTATAATATAGAACACGCATGGTTGCCGGTAGGAGCGTCGACCAAGCTGACGTCCAATCACTCCGTCAATCTTAAGTGCGTGTGTCGATTGGCGTAGCTGGGCCTTAGTTCGTTACATGTACCGTTCATTTCCTTCATGACACCTCCCCTGCTTCCCTCCCCCTCCCTCCCCCCCCCCCCCTTTTTTTTTTCTTTCTCTCAGCCAGCTGCCAATGTTACAACGACATTGTGCTGGACACAAGACAAGGTTAAAGTCAAACAAAACAACTGCCCTCGCTAGTTAATCCAGACTAAGGGAGACAGGCTCACAGCTGTCGCGAAGCGGGTGTCGAACACACGCACTGCCTTGCTTCCCTTCTCTCGGAACGCTCAGAGTTAACCCTGGATTGATTTACTACCGAACCACAAGAAGAGAACGTGTTCACAGATCGACTGGATACAATACATGGCTGTACGTTTATTAACAATGGTGTTCTCTCGGATCTATGCCTCAGTCAGTCCCTAGCGGCTCACACAAGGAGAAATTCGAGTTTTTCTTATCGATGGTTCTTAAGTTAAACACACATAACAAGAACTGGCGATAATTGAATCACATCTGCCCAGTATTGAGTGATACACTAACGACTGGATCTAATACATATCGACTGAAACATATATCATTCAGCGACTACACGTCGCAGGAGTCATAGTTTGAGAGCCTGGCTGGGATAACTTGGGCACTACAACCGGAATGCGATTGGTACACATTGTGTGACAACAAGTGATGGTTTTTGTGGTTTCCTGAAGTAGAGTGATTTTGTGGGGTAAGTGACGATTTCTATCCTAGTGTGTGTGTGTGTGTGTGTGTGTGGTGTGTGTGTGTGTGTGTGTGTGTTGTGTGTGTGTTGTGTGTGCGTGTGTTGTGTCTGTGTGTGAGTGGTTGCAAGTGATTATATCTAGTTGTGAGTGGTTGTATTTGGCTACCGATGGTTTTGTGTATGTGTGTGTGTGTTTTGGTTGTAAGTGACTATATTTAGTTATATTTATATAGTTATATTTAGTAAGTGACTATATCTGCATATCTGTGTGTGTGTGGTTGTGATTATATCTGGGTGCATGTGTGTGTGGTTGCAAGTGACTATATCTGGTTGTGTGTTTGTGTGTGTGGTTGTAAGTAACAGTATCTGGTTGTGTGTGGTTTTAAATGACAATATCTGGTTGTGTGTGTGGTTGTAAATGACAATATCTGGTTGTGTGTGTGTGGTTGTAAATGACATTATCTGGTTGTGTGTGTGTGTGGTTGTAAATGACAATATCTGGTTGTGTGTGGCTGTGAATGACAATATCTGGTTGTGTGTTTGTGTGTGTGTGTGGTTGTGAATGACAATATCTGGTTGTGTGTTTCGTTGTGTGGTTGTAAATGACAATATCTGGTTGTGTGTTTGTGTGTGTGGTTGTAAATGACAATATCTGATTGTGTGTTTGTGTGTGTGGTTGTAAATGACAATATCTGGTTGTGTGTTTGTGTGTGTGTGGTTGTAAATGACAATATCTGGTTGTGTGTGGTTGTAAATGACAATATCTGGTTGTGTGTTTGTGTGTGTGGTTGTAAATGACAATATCTGGTTGTGTGTGTGTGGTTGTAAATGACAATATCTGGTTGTGTGTGTGTGTGGTTTTAAATGACAATATCTGGTTGTGTGTGTGTGTGTGTGGTTGTAAATGACAATATCTGGTTGTGTGTGTGTGTGGTTGTAAAAAACAATATCTGGTTGTGGGTGTGTGGTTGTAAATAACAATATCTGGTTGTGTGTTTGTGTGCGTGGTTGTAAATGACAATATCTGGTTGTGTGTATGTGGTTGTAAATAACAATATCTGGTTGTGTGTGTGGTTGTAAATAACAATATCTGGTTGTGTGTGTGTGGTTGTAATTAACAATATCTGGTTGTGTGTTTGTGTGTGTGGTTGTAAATGACAATATCTGGTTGTGTGTTTGTGTGTGGTTGTAAATGACAATATCTGGTTGTGTGTGTGTGTGGTTGTAAATGACAATATCTGGTTGTGTGTGTGGTTGTAAATGACAATATCTGGTTGTGTGTGTGTGTGGTTGTAAATAACAATATCTGGTTGTGTGTTTGTGTGTGTGGTTGTAAATGACAATATCTGGTTGTGTGTGGTTGTAAATGACATTATCTGGTTGTGTGTTTGTGTGTGTGGTTGTAAATGACAATATCTGGTTGTGTGTGTGTGTGTGGTTGTAAATAACAATATCTGGTTGTGTGTGTGTGGTTGTAAATGACAATATCTGGTTGTGTGTATGTGGTTGTAAATAACAATATCTGGTTGTGTTTGTGTGTGGTTGTAAATAACAATATCTGGTTGTGTGTGTGTGGTTGTAAATGACAATATCTGGTTGTGTGTGTGTGTGGTTGTAAATGACAATATCTGGTTGTGTGTGTGTGTGTGGTTGTAAATGACAATATCTGGTTGTGTGTGGCTGTGAATGACAATATCTGGTTGTGTGTTTGTGTGTGTGTGTGGTTGTGAATGACAATATCTGGTTGTGTGTTTGTGTGTGTGGTTGTAAATGACAATATCTGGTTGTGTGTTTGTGTGTGTGGTTGTAAATGACAATATCTGGTTGTGTGTTTGTGTGTGTGGTTGTAAATGACAATATCTGGTTGTGTGTTTGTGTGTGTGTGGTTGTAAATGACAATATCTGGTTGTGTGTTTGTGTGTGTGTAAATGACAATATCTGGTTGTGTGTTTGTGTGTGTGTGGTTGTAAATGACAATATCTGGTTGTGTGTTTGTGTGTGTGTGGTTGTAAATGACAATATCTGGTTGTGTGTGTGGTTGTAAATGACAATATCTGGTTGTGTGTGTGGTTGTAAATAACAATATCTGGTTGTGTGTTTGTGTGTGTGTGGTTGTAAATGACAATATCTGGTTGTGTGTGTGTGGTTGTAAATGACAATATCTGGTTGTGTGTGTGTGGTTGTAAATGACAATATCTGGCTGTTTGTGTGTGGTTGTAAATGACAATATCTGGTTGTTTGTGTGTGGTTGTAAATAACAATATCTGGTTGTGTGTGTGTGGTTGTAAATGACAATATCTGGTTGTGTGTGTGTGGTTGTAAATGACAATATCTGG
Source organism: Candidula unifasciata (assembly GCA_905116865.2). Lineage (NCBI taxonomy): Eukaryota > Metazoa > Mollusca > Gastropoda > Stylommatophora > Geomitridae > Candidula > Candidula unifasciata. The sequence continues at coordinate 478,062 of CAJHNH020000002.1, forward strand.
TTGTTTGTGTGTGGTTGTAAATGACAATATCTGGTTGTGTGTGTGTGGTTGTAAATGACAATATCTGGTTGTTTGTGTGTGGTTGTAAATGACAATATCTGGTTGTGTGTGGTTGTAAATGACAATATCTGGTTGTGTGTTTGTGTGTGTGGGGTTGTAAATGACAATACCTGGTTGTGTGTGTGTGGTTGTAAATGACAGTATCTGGTTGTGTGTGTGTGGTTGTAAATGACAATATCTGGTTGTGTGTTTGTGTGTGTGGTTGTAAATAACAATATCTGGTTGTGTGTGTGTGGTTGTAAATGACAATATCTGGTTGTGTAATGGTTTAAGTGACTCTAATTAGCTATGAGTGGTTGTGAGTTATTATATCTAGTTGTGTGTGTGTGTTGTTGTTGTGACTATATTTAGCTATGCGTGGTTGTGACTAGTTGTTGTTGTTTGTAGTTAAAAGTGACTATATCTAGTTGTTGTTGTGTGTTGTTGTAAGTGACTATATCTAGTTGTTGTTGTGTGTGGTAGTAAGTGACTATGTCTAGTTGTTGTTGTGTGTGGTAGTAAGTGACTATGTCTAGTTGTTGTTGTGTGTGGTAGTAAGTGAATATATCTGGTTGTTGTTGTATGTGGTAGTAAGTGACTACATCTAGTTGTTGTTGTGTGTGGTTCTAAGTGACTATATCTAATTGTTGTTGTGTTTGGCTGTAAGTGACTATATCTAATTGTTGTTGTGTTTGGCTGTAAGTGACTATATATAGTTGTTGTCGTGTGTGGTTGTAAGTGACTATATCTAGTTGTTCTGTGTATTAGTAAGTGACTATATCTAGTTGTTCTGTGTATTAGTAAGTGACTATATCTAGTTGTTCTGTGTATTAGTAAGTGACTATATCTAGTTGTTGTTGTGTGTGGTAGTAAGTGACTATATCTAGTTGTTGTTGTGTGTGATAGTAAGGGACTATATCTAGTTGTTCTGTGTATTAGTAAATGACTATATCTAGTTGTTGTTGTGTGTGGTTGTAAGTGACTTTATATAGTTGTTGTCGTGTGTGGTTGTAAGTGACTATATCTAGTTATTGTTGTGTGTGGTTGTAAGTGACTATATTTGGTTGTGTATGTGTTGTTGTAAGTGACTATATTTGGTTGTGTATGTGTGGTTGTGTGTGACTATATTTAGCTATGAGTTGTTGTAAGTTAAAATATCTGGTTGTGTGTGTGTGTGTGTGTGTGTGTGTGTGTGTGCGTGTGCAGTTGCAAATGACTATATATAGCCATAAGTGGTTGTAAGTGAATATATATCTCGTTGTGTGTGTGGTTGTAACTATATCTGGTTGTGTATGTGTGGTTGCAAGTTACTCTATCTGGTTGTGTATGGTTGTAGTGACTATATCTGGTTGTGTGTGTGCGGTTGCAAGTGTCTATATTTAGCAACGAGTGGTTGAAAGTGACTTGATTTAGTTCTGTGTGGTTGTAAGTGACTATATCTGGTTGTGTGTGTGCGGTTGCAAGTGTCTATATTTAGCAACAAGTGATTGAAAGTGACTTTATCTAGTTTTGTATGGTTATAAGTGGCTACATCAGGTTGCATATTGTTGTGACTATATTTAATTATGAGTGGTTGTAAGTGACTATATATCTAGTTGTGTATGTATGAATGTAATTGACTATATTTGATTGTGCATGTGTGCGGTTGCAAGTGACTATGTTTAGCTATGCCTGTATCGGTCCTCAAAGGGAGTCCACTTGGATGCCTGTATCGGTCCTCAAAGGGAGTCCACTTGGTTGCCTGTATCGGTCCTCAAAGGGAGTCCACTTGGATGCCTGTATCGGTCCTCAAAGGGAGTCCACTTGGATGCCTGTATCGGTCCTCAAAGGGAGTCCACTTGGATGCCTGTATCGGTCCTCAAAGGGAGTCCACTTAGATGCCTGTATCGGTGCTCAGAGGGAGTCACATCATCTTGGCTACAGGTGGTGAGGGAGTACAGTACGATTCAGTTTTTGATTGCGTGCCACTTGCTGAGACGTGCGTGAGGCAACTTTTTGATTGCTTGCCCCATGCTGAGGCGTGCGTGAGGCAACTTTTTGATTGCTTGCCCCATGCTGAGGCGTGCGTGAGGCAACTTTTTGATTGCTTGCCACATGCTGAGGCGTGCGTGAGGCAACTTTTTGATTGCTTGCCACTTGCTGAGGCGTGCGTGAGGCAACTTTTTGATTGCTTGCCACATGCTGAGGCGTGCGTGAGGCAACTTTTTGATTGCTTGCCACTTGCTGAGGCGTGCGTGAGGCAACTTTTTGATTGCTTGCCACTTGCTGAGGCGTGCGTGAGGCAACTTTTTGATTGCTTGCCACTTGCTGAGGCGTGCGTGAGGCAACTTTTTGATTGCTTGCCACTTGCTGAGGCGTGCGTGAGGCAACTTTTTGATTGCTTGCCACATGCTGAGGCGTGCGTGAGGCAACTTTTTGATTGCTTGCCACATGCTGAGGCGTGCGTGAGGCAACTTTTTGATTGCTTGCCACTTGCTGAGGCGTGCGTGAGGCAACTTTTTGATTGCTTGCCACATGCTGAGGCGTGCGTGAGGCAACTTTTGATTGCTTGCCACTTGCTGAGGCGTGCGTGAGTCAACTTTTTGATTGCTTGCCACTTGCTGAGGCGTGCGTGAGGCAAACTTTTGATTGCTTGCCACTTGCTGAGGCGTGCGTGAGGCAACTTTTTGATTGCTTGCCACTTGCTGAGGCGTGCGTGAGGCAACTTTTTGATTGCTTGCCACTTGCTGAGGCGTGCGTGAGGCAACTTTTTGATTGCTTGCCACTTGCTGAGGCGTGCGTGAGGCAACTTTTTGATTGCTTGCCACTTGCTGAGACGTGCGTGAGGCAACTTTTTGATTGCCTGCCACTTGCTAAGACGTGCGTGGGGCAACTTTTTGATTGCTTGCCACTTGCTGAGGCGTGCGTGAAGAAACTTTTTGATTGCTTGCCACTTGCTGAGACGTCCGTGAGGCAACTTTTTGATTGCTTGCCACTTGCTGAGGCGTGCATGAGGCAACTTTTTGATTGCTTGCCATTTGCTAAGGCGTGCATGAGGCAACTTTTTGATTGCTTGCCACTTGCTGAGACGTGCGTGGGGCAACTTTTTGATTGCTTGCCACTTGCTGAGGCGTGCGTGAGGCAACTTTTTGATTGCTTGCCACTTGCTGAGACGTGCGTGAGGCAACAAACGTAGGAAGGAGCTCGGGGGAGGGGGGGGGGGGGTTTGACAAAATGGAAAAAAAAAATGTTTTTTAACAACTGTTTGGGTGAGAAGGGAGATGGTGAAAAATGTCCGCAACGAGTAGCAATTAACCTTGTTGTGCCACTTCTGTCAGGTGGTGCGCTTTTGTACTGTAGAAAAAACTGTGACGCATGTGTGAGTATGGGGTGAGGGGGTGGGCGAATGGGTCGGTGGGGCGAACTCTGCGTAACCGAACTGCTTTGAGGTTTTGACAACGGATCAACATCATGACACACGGCTGTAACCCATGCGTGCTCCGTCATTATTCTAACTCAAGTCTGAGTTGGAGGAAGCTCAGCACAGTGCACAGGCAATGAGCTTCGTGAATATGTGAGCTGCTGTATACGTGTGTGAGAGAGAAAGCATGTGTAGGTGTTTGATGTGTAGTCCGACAGTTGATGGTCTTTTGGGGAGGGCGGGGGGGGGCACATCTCCTTGTTATACCCTGACTGTTGTAACCCAACAGAAGTTAATAATCTGGGGGGGGGGGGGGGGGGCAAATCTCCTTGTTATACCCTGACTGTTGTAACCCAACAGAAGTTAATAATCTGCCCAGTGAAGTTGCAAACAACTGGTAGTTTGATATTCATCTCTAGGTCTGTATTTATAACTACGGATGCCAAGAAATGACATTTGTATGTCATGTATGTAGTGTCATGTGTGTGGTGTCATGTATGTGGTGTCATGTGTGTGATGTCGTGTAGGTGATGTCATTATGTGGTGACATGTATGTGGTGTCTTTTATGTGGTTTTATGCATGTGTTGTCAAGTATGTGATGTCATGTATGTGATGTCGTGTATGTGGTGTCATGAATGTGGTGACATGTATGTGGTGTCATGTACGTGATGTCATGTATGTGCTGTCGTGTATGTTCTGTCATGTATGTGGTGTCATGTATGTGCTGTCGTGTATGTTCTGTCATGTGTGTGGTGTCATGTGTGTGGTGTGATGCATGTGCTGTCATGTGTGTGGTGTCATGTATGTGGTGTCATGTGTGTGGTGTCATGTGTGTGGTGTCATGTGTGTGGTGAGATGTATGTGGTGTCATGTGTGTGGTGTCATGAGTTTGGTGTCATTTGTGTGGTGTCATGTGTGTGGTGTCATGCATGTGTCTTGCATGTGGTGAAATGTATGTGATGTCATGTGTGTGGTGTCATTGTGTGGTGTCATTGTGTGGTGTCGCGTGTGTAGTGTCATGTATATGCTGTCATGTATGTGGTGTCATGTGTGTGGTGTTGTGTATCTATGTGGAGGAAGCCATGGATACGCTTGGATATTTTCCGGACAAAAACGACACGGACATCATCTCTGAAATAACCTACCAGCCTTCAAGCAAAATGGACAATACAAGATCCAAACCGGCAGATTGGCAGCCATCTCACGTCTGCTAATGAATTCAGAGACTCGGTTGAGCCCGGACATTAGCAAACAGCAGGCGAAAGCCACACGGGCGGGCTTTCATCAGCTAACATTAAAATGCCGTAAAATGTCCAGGTTTTAACGAATCTGCTCACATTTCTATCTTGACGTCAAGACACAACCCCTCGTGGCGAAATTCAAGTCTGGCTTTTATATTGTTTGTCTCAATTCCTGGATATTCTTGCTGTTACTGTTGTCCATAAGATTACAGTCATCACCACTATCCCAGTCGTTATATTACTGTTATTATATTGTATTCTGTGTCACAACAACAGTACTGTAACTACGGTTATTATGATGCTATTTTCTGCCAGTCCCCTGATGTCCGGCACATGTATGAACAGGACAGCTAGACATTAGACCTATCTTTCACCTTTATCTCGGCGTTCCTGTTTACTTTACGGCACACAAACAGAATGTCAGACAACATAGATGAGGACAAAAAACGAGACGAGAAGGTCTATGGAGGAATTGAGGGTCCCAACTCGCAGTACGTCAAATGAATCTCCTCAGATGGTCATGAATTTATTGTCAAAAGAGACCACGCTCTCACTTCTGGAACTATCAAAGCCATGTTGAGCGGCCCTGGTCAGTTCTCAGAACATGAAAACAATGAGATCAACTTTAGAGAGATCCCGTCTTATGTCTTACAGAAAGTCTGAATGTACTTCACCTATAAAGTGCCCTATACAAACTCATCCACGGAAATCCCAGAGTTCCCGATCGCCCCAGAAATAGCATTGGAACTACTCATGGCTGCAAATTTTGATTGCTAAACTCTCCTGATTGGATTGTTTCATTTCTAGTGATGACTTGTGTCGGACTTAGGAAGAAACCCTTTTCGTTTGTAAAATGGTGGTGTTGCCTTACTTGATTGAACTATCCGGGTAGTCTAAATTACGAAACAAAACTTCAGAGTTTATGACAAAATATCTCTGTAGTTTACAGTAAATATCTGAGACAGTTTATTTAAAATCTATATTTCATTTTCATAACATTTGCATATTTTAGTGTTTTATGTTGCATACTTAGGAGACGTAAACATGTTTTAAAGTATTTATGTTGCGTTTATTTGTTGGGTGTGTTAGATGTTTCACCATATATTATTATAGGGACTGTAACAGTTTTGTTATATGCATAATCGTATTCCGGAAGTCTCAGTCACATTTGCCAGATTTTGTGTGTCCTGTAGGTTATTTGCAATAGGTACGCCTTGACCACTGACAATTGATCCTAGCTCGCATAACATGGGCTTTAGGTTAGAAAATAAATTTGGTTTCAAAACAGTTTTTTTAGTACTTTAACTTCCCCTGTTATTGCTATAGCATTACTGCTCAGCGAAACACACAAATTAACAGTTTGTTGTTGTTGGTTTTTTTTTTTTTTTTTTTTGAAACTTGTTAAGTGACAATTTTTAAGAGGGAGATTAACAGGGACTTAAAAAAAAAAAAACTTTGTTAATTTTAAAGATGAAAAATTAAACATATGCTGCGGTATATTCTTCTTTCCTATATACGGGGTAGTAGAAATTGTGAACATAAGAGCAGCGTATGCGACTGTTACTAGCGTAAGATATTGACTGTTATTCTTACACTTGTTTACTGTACCACAAGTGTATGTTCAAAGTGTGTCCAGTACGATTTATTTTTTCAATATCTACAGCCAAACCAGTACTGTTGAATGCTGTATCGAACTAAAACATTAAGAAAAACTGAAACAGTTACTAATAAACTTCCATTCATTCATTAACTAGTGCCTGAGCAAACTAGAGGGAATAAAACTGTATGTTAGACTCACTAATATAGACCTTTGAGGAAAAAGTAAACAAATTTAAATTGAGCAAGCGGTGAAAAGGCTTTGGATTGGACATATTTTGAGATAACCTGAGAACAGTTTAAATAATATTAAACTGTGGGAGTTTGTTCAGGACCCGTGCTCTAGTAGAATTCGCGTGTTTCTTTATTCTAACCACTATTTTATTTAAACAATATGAAATTGCGTCTTAAGCAGGTAGCAATGTTTTAGGATTATGTCTGTTAGTAAATTTTTCACACAGACGTTTGAGGGGACTTCTTGCGTGCTGGCAGTATGTATACTGATACCAATGTGCTCACGTCTGTCTGTATTGTAGTGAAAGGTGTGTCTAGATTGTTATTGTCACGTCGCAACTATCATCACACATACCTCACCAGGCAGATTCTAGTGCATGTTTTGCTCTATACAAAGACCAGATTTTTTCGTTTGCTGCTTTAAAGGACAGCTGTAGCCGTGGAATTGAAAGTCGAATTTTTGTATTTAAATTTCTTTAAATTGTCTTTAATAAAATTTAAATAAATTTAAAAAAAAATGATGATAACGAGGGGTAGGGGTGATGAGTATGGAAATGATAATGATGATTATGATAATGTATGCTTATTATTGCACAATATAATCTTCATGTGTCTGTAGCACAGTAGCATCTTCATCTTCATCGTCGTGTTGACTGTCCATGTTCTCATCTATCCGTCGTGTTGACTGTCCATGTTCTCACCTGTCCATCATGTTGACTGTCCATGTTCTCACCTGTCCGTCATGTTGACTGTTCATGTTCTCACATGTCCGTTTTGTTGACTGTTCATGTTCTCACATGTCCGTTTTGTTGACTGTTCATGTTCTCACCTGTCCATCATGTTGACTGTCCATGTTCTCACATGTCAGTCATGTTGACTGTCCATGTTCTCACCTATCCGTCATGTTGACTGTCCATCTTCTCACCTGTCCGTCATGTTGACTGTCTATGTTCTCATCTGTCCGTCATGTTGACTGTCCATATTCTCACCTGTCAGTCATGTTGACTGTCTATGTTCTCACATGTCCGTCATGTTGACTGTCCATGTTCTCACATGTCAGTCATGTTGACTGTCTATGTTCTCACATGTCCGTCATGTTGACTGTCCATGTTCTCACATGTCCGTCATGTTGACTGTCCATGTTCTCACCTGTCCTTTATGTTTTCTTACATGTCCGTCATGTTGACTGTCCATGTTCTTACCTGTCCTTCATGTTGACTGTCTATGTTCTCACATGTCTGTCATGTTGACTGTCTATGTTCTTACATGTCCGTCATGTTGACTGTCCATGTTCTTACATGTCCGTCATGTTGACTGTCCATGTTCTCACATGTCTGTCATGTTGACTGTCTATGTTCTTACATGTCCGTCATGTTGACTGTCCATGTTCTTACCTGTCCTTCATGTTGACTGTCCATGTTCTCACATGTCTGTCATGTTGACTGTCTATGTTCTAACATGTCCGTCATGTTGACTGTCCATGTTCTTACCTGTCCTTCATGTTGACTGTCTATGTTCTCACCTGTCCGTCATGTTGACTGTCCATGTTCTCACCTGTCCGTCATGTTGACTGTCTATGTTCTCACCTGTTCGTCATGTTGACTGTCCATGTTCTCACCTGTCCGTCATGTTGACTGTCCGTGTTCTTACCTGTCCTTCATGTTGACTGTCCATGTTCTAACCTGTCCGTCATGTTGACTGTCCATGTTCTCACCTGTTCGTCATGTTGACTGTCCATGTTCTCACCTGTCCGTCATGTTGACTGTCCATGTTCTCACATGTCCGTCATGTTGACTGTCTATGTTCTCACATGTCCGTCATGTTGACTGTCTATGTTCTCACATGTCCGTCATGTAGACTGTCTATGTTCTCACCTGTCCGTCATGTTGACTGTCCATGTTCTCACCTGTCCGTCATGTTGACTGTCTATGTTCTCACATGTCAGTCATTTTGACTGTCCATGTTCTCACCTGTCCGTCATGTTGACTGTCCATGTTCTTACCTGTCCTTCATGTTGACTGTCTATGTTCTCACCTGTCCGTCATGTTGACTGTCCATGTTCTCACCTGTCCGTCATGTTGACTGTCTATGTTCTCACCTGTTCGTCATGTTGACTGTCCATGTTCTCACCTGTCCGTCATGTTGACTGTCCGTGTTCTTACCTGTCCTTCATGTTGACTGTCCATGTTCTAACCTGTCCGTCATGTTGACTGTCCATGTTCTCACCTGTTCGTCATGTTGACTGTCCATGTTCTCACCTGTCCGTCATGTTGACTGTCCATGTTCTCACATGTCCGTCATGTTGACTGTCTATGTTCTCACATGTCCGTCATGTTGACTGTCCATATTCTCACATGTCCGTAATGTTGACTGTCCATGTTCTCACCTGTCCGTCATGTTGACTGTCTATGTTCTCACGTGTCCGTCATGTTGACTGTCCATGTCTTCATAGCGGACGTCCTTGACTCCGTCTCAATTGCATCATCTGACGCAACATATTGAAGTCACTAAGCAGACTGACGATTGACCTTCTTGCTCGGAAACTTCTGGATAGCTGGTGCGGAAACGTTTTCTCTAATAGGGCACATCAGCAAAATGAAACTGCCGATTTTTTTTTTTTCTTCTTCTTCTAACTAACATGATTCATAGTGAATTCATGAATAAATGAATGAATGAATTGATATCACTGCACTCGGGACACTCCTACACGTGCTCCGTCCCCTTCTTTAGTAGCCAGCAAAGAGTTGACATCCTAATGGTACCAGTTGCAACCTGATTAAAAGTCCACCTTTGCTTCCCTCTCAATGTTGAATATCTTCTAAAACTCCCCCCTTCCCCTTTCCAATCCATTTTCCGGTGGATTAGTCTTTCAATGTACGGATTACCCTACATTTGTGTGTGTGTATGTGCGCGCGCGCGCGTGTGTGTGTGTGCGCGCACACACACTGTCCGTTTACTCCCAATGAACCTTCCCCACATCCACTTTATCTTATAATGGCTCACAGCCTCTGAAGGCCAACAATAAGGTCAATTAATTGCATAAGATCCCACCTCCTAACATATGTTAGTTCTAAAACACCGTATCACCGTGTACAACTTCAAGAAACCGTGACTGCTGTAACGACTGTTTTCGTCGAGCTTGTGAAGCGACATTCTCAAGAACCGACTACTGGCGATCACCTCACTTGACTTAGTACTCTAACATCGCTACCAACAGACAGACAGAAGTTCTCTCCCCTCAGTGTTTTCCTGGCCTGAAACATCTCAGGCAGTTGTATCTGGAAACTTTGGTTAAAGATGGATTCTACAAGTGGTCGTCAGAGATTTGTTTTCGCAGCTGAGATAGCAACACCAGACACTCAAGAAACCATCTCGCCTACAATCTGTAAACTGATGATTGACAAATCAGTCTTCCGCCAAATGTTTCTTCTGACTGTGACCATAACCGCAACTTCCCTGCTTCTGTCTCCAGCTCTGCCTGGGATATAAGAGCCATCAAACAAGGACTCATTGGGGCACAGAGACCATATGTCATCAGTTCTACCACAGTTAGAACAGCCATCAAACAAGGACTGTAGACTCACTGGTTCACACATCTACACGGGCGATCAACACTAGGCGTGTCCATTTAGAAATATGACGTCAGCAGAGGGATGGTTTCAGAAGGTAAAGTACACATGAAAATGATTTTGAATTATTGTTACTATACTGTTTCTGATGTTATTGTTACTAAACTGTTTCTGATGTTATCGTGACTATACTGTTTATTGTCGTCCTTATGGTAAAACTCGTCATGATATTTCAATTTTAATTCATCCCAAACAACGGACATTGGTGAATCAAGGTGTTTTCTGTTGCGGTTTCTTTCCTTTTTTTTTAAAATAACCTTAAACATAAACCTAACTCGAATCCGTGTTAAATATAGGTACCCTACATTTAGGTGCCATGTTTGTTTGGAGGGAATTGAAATTGCAGTACCTTCACACCACTATAGATATGATTAAATGAAGCGCATTTACGCCAGTTTACGTGTCAGTGCTCCGTTTGTGAACAGTCATGAAGCATCTCTGTGCCAGTCTGAATGAAGGGGACTCGACTTTGTTTCCTGTGACCTGTCTGTATTACATCTGTGTGCCAGTCTGAATGAAGGGAACTCGACTTGGTCTGTTTCTTGTGACCTGTCTGTGTTACATCTGTGTGCCAGTCTGAATGAAGGGAACTCGACTTGATCTGTTTCTTGTGACCTGTCAGTGTTACATCTGTGTAGCAGTCTGAATGAAGGGAACTCGACTTGGTCTGTTTCTTGTGACCTGTCTGTATTACATCTGTGTGCCAGTCTGAATGAAGGGGACTCGACTTGGTCTGTTTCTTGTGACCTGTCTGTGTTACATCTGTGTGCCAGTCTGAATGAAGGGCACTCGACTTTGTTTCTTGTGACCTGTCTGTGTTACATCTGTGTGCCAGTCTGAATGAAGGGGACTCGACTTGGTCTGTTTCTTGTGACCTGTCTATGTTACATCTGTGTAGCAGTCTGAATGAAGGGGACTCGACTTGATCTGTTTCTTGTGACCTGAATGTTGTGATTTCCTCGAGGTTCTGTAGCTGTTTGACTGAACAAGCATCTGTGTGCCAGTCTGGCAGCCTCTTGATGACCACATGCCTGGCACCGAGAGGTAGACTATCCCCTGTATTACAAGGGTTGTGAAGTCCTGACAGGTTCAGCTGAACCCTGCTTCCAGGTCTGCTGGTTGCCAACTGTTTGAGCTCTTCTGTAACCTGTCCTCACATCTTTGAAAAGAGTTATGCTTTGGCCTGTTCACCTTTTGTGTGCGCTGAGCTGGTGACTGTTCCAGCTGCAAACATAATACCAGCTGGTCTCTGTGATGAAGTGGTCGAACAGTTTGCCTCGCAATCTGAAAATCGTGGGTTTGGTCCACAGATGTGTCGTTCAGCTCAGTTGTGCTTTGTAACAATGGCTAGGCGTGATCAGTTCGCAGGTGTAACTATTAGCAGGTAACGATTATTTTACAGAACGTATCACCTGATATTTTCTTCTCGAGAGTTTGCATGCACAGTTAGCATTACAGTACTGCTGACTGGTAGCTTTCGCATGTTACAGTCTCAGCATGCTTAAGCATGCAGCGGGCAGTCTTTTTTTCCGCTATGATGGAGCTGTTACCATAATCGCGAGTGTCTTTATCACCGTCTTTAGGACATCATCGCGAGTGTCTTTATCACCGTCTTTAGGACATCATCGCGAGTGTCTTTATCACCGTCTTCAGGACATCATCGCGAGTGTCTTTATCACCGTCTTTAGGACATCATCGCGAGTGTCTTTATCACCGTCTTTAGGACATCATCAAGAGTGTCTTTATCGCCGTCTTCAGGACATCATCGCGAGTGTCTTTATCACCGTCTTTAGGACATCATCAAGAGTGTCTTTATCGCCGTCTTCAGGACATCATCGCGAGTGTCTTTATCACCGTCTTCAGGACATCATCGCGAGTGTCTTTATCGCCGTCTTCAGGACATTATCACGAGTGTCTTTATCGCCGTCTTCAGGACATCATCGCGAGTGTCTTTATCGCCGTCTTCATGACATCATCGCGAGTGTCTTTATCGCCGTCTTTAGGACATCATCGCTAGTGTCTTTATCACCGTCTTCAGGACATCATCGCGAGTGTCTTTATCACCGTCTTCAGGACATCATCGCGAGTGTCTTTATCACCGTCTTTAGGACATCATCGCGAGTGTCTTTATCGCCGTCTTCATGACATCATCGCGAGTGTCTTTATCGCCGTCTTTAGGACATCATCAAGAGTGTCTTTATCGCCGTCTTCAGGACATCATCGCGAGTGTCTTTATCGCCGTCTTCATGACATCATCAAGAGTGTCTTTATCGCCGTCTTCAGGACATCATCGCGAGTGTCTTTATCGCCGTCTTCATGACATCATCGCGAGTGTCTTTATCGCCATCTTCAGGACATCATCAAGAGTGTCTTCATCGCCGTCTTTAGGACATCATCGCGAGTGTCTTCATAGCTGTCTTTAGGACATCATCGCGAGTGTCTTTATAGCCGTCTTTAGGACATCATCACGAGTGTCTTTATCACCGTCTTCAGGACATCATCACGAGTGTCTTTATCACCGTCTTCAGGACATCATCGCGAGGGTCTTTATCACTGTCTTTAGGACATCATCGCGAGTGTCTTCATCGCCGTCTTCAGGACATCATCGCGAGTGTCTTCATCGCCGTCTTCATGACACCATCAAGAGTGTCTTTATCACCGTTCTCAGGACATCATCGCGAGTGTCTTTATCGCCGTCTTCAGGACATCATCGCGAGTGTCTTTATCACCGTCTTTAGGACATTATCGCGAGTGTCTTTATCACCGTCTTTAGGACATCATCGCGAGTGTCTTTATCACCGTCTTTAGGACATCATCGCGAGTGTCTTTATCGCCGTCTTCAGGACATCATCGCGAGTGTCTTTATCACCGTCTTTAGGACATCATCGCAATTAACATTTCTTACTATCATTACTATTTCTGCGCCTCCGTTATGGCTGCTATTTTCATTTCATTTTATTATTTCACTTCCTAATTTCTTTCTCCTAATCTTCTTCTTAATCTACTTTTATCTTCTAAATATTTGTAGTGAGGAAACAGATAATGATAATGATGATGACGTTAATGATGATGAAGCTGAAGAAAAAGTAACAAAAAGATCTCCGTTATATTTAGCTCTGTAGTAACAGTCTCCGCCTTTTACTGTTTCATACTTTATCTCTTCATCTCTGTCAGTTATCTATTTATTTCTCATTGTTATCTGTTCATCTCTCTGTCTCCCTCTGAGTCTGTTCTCTCGTTTTCTCCTTCTCTTTCAACAACATCTACCTCTATTATCTCTTTACGTCTCTCTCAAATCTGGGGCCCTCTCACTGAAGACGCTTAAAGGAAAAACTATCCGGCGACTCAAGCTTATGAAGAAACTTACTGAAACAAGCTGGGGTGCAGATGTCAACACTGTACAACAAATATACACAGGATACGTCCGACCAAAACTGGACAAAATACAGAACACTGGTCTCAGAATCATCACTGGAGGTATGAGAAGCACACCAATCAATGAGCTGGAGGCAACTTGTGGCCTCCAGAGCTTGAGCCTTCAAAGGGAAGGCAAGGTGCTTACCTTAACAGAAAAATGTAAACGCATGAACAACAACCCCATACACAAAATAGCAAACAATTTAACTAAAAGCCGACCAAAAAGAGAAAGCTTTCACCATCAATAAAAATTGTACTACACAAAAAACAGTGACATCCTTTCTAAAGATCCTTCAACATGGGAAACGATCCAGGCCTACGGCAAGCACCTACAAGCTAACTAACTATACAGTCACAACAACAATCCCAGGCATAGAGAGAAGGGCTCAAGACTGAGACCTGGATTACTGCATGCAAACACCTTTTAACGTGTCTACAACTCTTATGCAAAACCCGAATGGACACACGTATACATCGATCGATCATTGGAGGGAGCAGGGAAAAATCCCGGATGATTTGGATCGGTCATCATGCTGCAAGATGGGACCACAGTAGAAACGTCATGTGCCTCCGGAAGACTCCTTAGAAATTTCAGAGCAGCAAGCAATTATTGATGCAGTCAAAGTGCTTGAGGAAAGAAACATTAAAAACAGCAAAATTGTTTTCCTTTGTGACTGCATGTCCATCCACCAGGCGACTAAGAAGAATCACGGAGAGAGAAATGACCCGCCAGCTAAACAGACTCGCAGAAAACAAATCATTCTGTAGTGGATCCAGGCTAGTTGCGGCACACCAGAAGATGAGTTAGAAGAAAGACTTGCAAAAAATGGAACAAAGGAGAAACAACACGCTCATTTACTGTCATTACCAGAAAGCAGAACACTTGTCAGGGGAAAACACAAGGAATTGTGGAGAGAACAAACTAACAGTAAAATGTCCACAAGACCCCATCAGCAAACTCAACAAAAAGCATACAACAATTTTCCGTCTACGAACAAGACACTGACAGCAGGCTCAGCTACCACATGTATAAAATAAAGATTGTACAGTCCCCACAGTGTGCCTGTCAAACAGGACCATAAACACCTGAGCACATTCTGCAGACCTGCCCACTCTACCTACAACTTCGAAAAGCAAGCTATGAGAAACGATGAAGGACCTACTACTGACATGAAAGTTCATAGAAGCAACCCACCTGATGGTCTGACCTAAACATACGAAACCGAACGCAAAGAAGAAGTAATATCTGTATACTCCCTCTCTTATCTCTGCTGTCTTTTATCTCTTCATCTCACTGTCCTATCTCCCCATCTCTCTCTCTCTCTCTCTCTCTCTCTCTCTCTCTCTCTCTCTCTCTCTCTCTCTTTCTGTGTGTGTGTGTTGCCGTATTTTATCTTCGAAAGGGAATTGTAAAAGCCGCATCCCTCCGTTAATCTTCCTCAGTTATCTGTTCGTCTCTCTAATCTCTTTATTTCTCTGTTTTGTTCTTCTCCGTTATCTCTTCATTTCTCTTTGTTATCTCGTTGTTTCCATAATAGCTGATCTCCCCATCTATCTATTATCACTTAACCACTGGTATTTCTTCTTCATCTCTGTGTGTGTGTGTGTGTGTGTGTGTTATCTAGTATTTTTTCTCTCTCTCTCTCTCTCTCTGTTATCTCTTTATCCACTCTCTAATCTCTGCATTTCCCTCTTTTATCTAAACATCTCTGTCTATTCAGCTCTCTCTGTTATTTACTCATTTCCCCAGTTATTTCTACATCTTCACCAGTTACCTCTTCAAATACCTCTCTACTATATCAGTATCTTCTTTTGTTATCTCCTTGTCCTTCTTTTATCCCTTAATCTTTCTCTATTTTCTCTCCACCTCTCTCTAATCTCCAGTCAAGCTCCCTGCTGACCAGGTTATGCACCTCCCTCTAATCTCCAGTCAAGCTCCCTGCTAACCAAGTTATGCACCTCCCTCTAATCTCCAGTCAAGCTCCCTGCTAACCAGGTTATGCACCTCCCTCTAATCTCCAGTCAAGCTCCCTGCTAACCAAGTTATGCACCTCCCTCTAATCTCCAGTCAAGCTCCCTGCTAACCAAGTTATGCACCTCCCTCTAATCTCCAGTCAAGCTCCCTGCTGACCAAGTTGTGCACCTACATGGCCTCCTGCTCCTGCTGCGACTGTTGGTCCAAGGCAAGTGCGAAGACGCCACCTCAGCGGCCGCACATCCAACACACATGCCTGGAGCAGCACCAGGGACGGCCGGACTCTCCATGCAGCACGGTGGAAAGCATCAGAAGCTACAGGTGAGCGTCAGGTAGACACAAACAGGTGGGAGAGAGCCTCAGGTAGACACAAGCAGGTGGGAGAGAGCCTCAGGTAGACACAAACAGGTGGGAGAGAGCCTGAGGTATACACAAACAGGTGGGAGAGAGCCTGAGGTAGACACAAACAGGTGGGAGAGAGCCTCAGGTAGACACAAACAGGTGGGAGAGAGCCTGAGGTAGACACAAACAGGTGGGAGAGAGCCTGAGGTAGACACAAACAGGTGGGAGAGAGCCTGAGGTAGACACAAACAGGTGGGAGAGAGCCTGAGGTAGACACAAACAGGTGTGAGAGAGCCTGGGGGTAGATATAAACAGGGGGAAAGACAGCGTCTGGTGGGGGGGGGGGGGTAAGGGAGATAAGAACACGGCCTGGGCCATGGACCCATTGCTTGAGATCACAGTTTTGACCTTTCTGGTTGAAGTGGTGTGGCAAGCTTTAAGTCCACCAGACAGAAGGTCCCAAACGTTAGTGCCTGGGGTGGATAATCGTAGCAGTGTCCTTCCTGGCGGGAAGTGCTTGCAAATGGCAAAAGCAACAAGCGTGACGTAGTGGGTGGCTGGTTAGGGGTTTTCCTTTGAATTCGGAGTGCATCAGTCTGACAAGCAAGAAACCACAAGTCTGCATACAGAGAAACCAGATCTGTAAAACGGGTGTACATGCAAAACTTCAATCTCTGGAATAAGACCAAAGTCTAGAAATGGATGAACAACTGTTACTTTTCACCAGAAGTCACAGCCAGTTTCTGCATGCAGCACACACACACAGACTCATACACACACAGGGGTACATTCCAGCACACACACACACAGATATACATGCACTCAAACACACACTTCGTTTTTATGTAGGTGTTATTATCGTTATCATCATCGTAATCATCAACATCATCATCCTCATCATCATCAGCATCATTATCATCATCATCATCATCATCTTCATCATCAACATCATCATCATCATCATCATCACCAGCATCATCATCATCGCTACTGACTTATCTTGGATGTCTGACCCGTTGCTGTACAGAGAACGTATGGACTCCCGCGCTGACTCTCTATCGTCTG
>CAJHNH020000002.1:500000-587500 GCA_905116865.2 Candidula unifasciata
TCCAGACACCGGCTGATCGGGCGGGTCCTGCTGCAACTGTGCTCCGTCAACTCAGTCAAGGGGGGACACATGTGGAAGCCATTGTTGCCCGGGAGTAAGGTAAGCCATCCCTTTGTGTAGCTAGGGTTCAGAAGGTAAGCTATCCCTTTGTGTAGCTAGGGTTCAGAAGGTAAGCTATCCCTTTGTGTAGCAAGGGTTCAGAAGGTAAGCTATCTTTGTGTTGCTAGGGTTCAGAAGGTAAGCTATCCATTTGTGTAGCAAGGGTTCAGAAGGTAAGCTATCCCTTTGTGTAGCTAGGGTTCAGAAGGTAAGCTATCCCTTTGTGTAGCAAGGGTTCAGAAGGTAAGCCATCTCTTTGTGAAGCTAGGGTTCAGAAGGTAAGCCATCTCTTTGTGAAGCTAGGGTTCAGAAGGTAAGCCATCTCTTTGTGAAGCTAGGGTTCAGAAGGTAGCTATTCCTTTAGGTAGCTAGGGTTCAGAAGGTAAGCTATCCCTTTGTGTAGCAAGGGTTCAGAAGGTAAGCTATCCCTTTGTGTAGCAAGGGTTCAGAAGGTAAGCTATCTTTGTGTTGCTAGGGTTCAGAAGGTAAGCTATCCCTTTGTGTAGCAAGGGTTCAGAAGGTAAGCTATCTTTGTGTTGCTAGGGTTCAGAAGGTAAGCTATCCCTTTGTGTAGCAAGGGTTCAGAAGGTAAGCTATCTTTGTGTTGCTAGGGTTCAGAAGGTAAGCTATCCCTTTGTGTAGCAAGGGTTCAGAAGGTAAGCTATCCCTTTGTGTAGCAAGGGTTCAGAAGGTAAGCTATCCCTTTGTGTAGCAAGGGTTCAGAAGGTAAGCCATCTCTTTGTGAAGCTAGGGTTCAGAAGGTAAGCCATCTCTTTGTGAAGCTAGGGTTCAGAAGGTAGCTATTCCTTTGGGTAGCTAGGGTTCAGAAGTTAAGCCATCCCTTTGTGTAGCTAGGGTTCAGAAGGTAAGCCATCTCTTTGGGTAGCTAGGGTTCAGAAGGTAAGCTATCCCTTTGTGTAGCAATTGTTCAGAGGGTAAGCCATCTCGTTGTGTAGCTAGGGTTTAAAAGGTAAGCAATCCTGTTGTGTTACTGAAGGTTTAAGGGGGTAAGCGATCTCGTTGTCTTACTGGGGTCCAGAGGGTAAAAGATCCAGTTTTATTAGTGGCGTCCAGAGGGTATGCGAGCCCGTTGTGTTACTGGGGTCCCGAGGTTAAGCAATCTGGCTGTGTTTTTGAAGATCTGAAACGTTTGTCGCTAGGGTCCAAAAGGTAAACCACCCCATGTGTTGTTGGGGTCCAGAAGGTAAGCGATCCCATCTGTTGCTAGAGTCCAGAAGTTAAGCGATCCCATGTGTTGCTGGGGTCCAGAAGGTTAGCAATCCTGCTGTGTTGCTAGGGTCACAATTTTAACCAATAACAGTGGCATTTACAATTGCCATACATGTCCTATTAGGCTAGTAAAGACTGCTGTAATAATAGCTTACTGACACCACAGATAACTTTGCTGCAAATTAATCGATCATGGAAGTTGTCTTCAAAGATCTTGGCGCGCGAGTTAGCTGAATGCACATGCTCCCATGGGAGATGTATGACAGGAGCAGAAAGAGCGGAGAGAGAGAGAGAGAGAGAGAAGGAGAGAGAGAGAGACAGAGAGAGAGAGAGACAGAGACAGAGAGACAGAGAGACAGAGAGAGAGAGAGAGAGAGAGAGAGAGAGAGAGAGAGAGAGAGAGAGAGAGGCCAGAATGTTCATTGACTTTAAAAAAAAAGTTAGCAGAGACGAGCGATGTCAACTGTTCTTTGATCTGTTCACACCGTCTCCAATGTAACTACTGACGTTTTAGTCTATCCTGTCTTGGGTTATGCCGACTGTAAACTTTTGCTGTTTGCATGATTTTTGCACGCTTCCGCTCATCAGGACTATGCTCTTCTTGTAGTGCATGTTGTGTGGCGCTGGTAGCCAGATCTATCGACAACCTTCTGTCTCGTAAAGTTTCACTCAGTTCTAGATCAGACGAACTTCCGTACCATAATGTCGGACTGTCCATCATCTTCTCTCTCGGTCTCTCCCTGCCTCTCCCTCAAGCGTTAAAATTTGTCTGTCTGCAACATCTTTTTCAGATATGGTGGCTTCGTTTGATTATGAATGTCACCATGTACCGACTAGAGCAGTCGAACGCGCAAAAGATAGACATACAAATATAAGAGACGCTCTTAAGTATTATATACGAAGCGAACAGGAGGGCCCGTTCCAGCGATATCTTTATACACTGACTTCGTGAGGCATTCGAGGAGTAGAGAAAAGAAAAGTGAGTAGGACACACCCTGACAACAGCTACAGTGAAACCATGATACTGAGTGCTGAATGTATTCAAGCTGCTGTAAATGTGTTGTTGGCGTCTTGCTTTGCCTTGTACACAGCGACAGAGAGACAGAGAAAGGGAAAGAGAGAGAGACAGAGAGAGAGAGAGAGAAGGAGAAGAAGAAGAAGAAGAAGAAGAAGAAGAAGAAGAAGAAGAAGAAGAAGAAGAAGAAGAAGAAGAAGAAGAAGAAGAAGAAGAAGAAGAAGAAGAAGAAGAAGAAAAAGAAGAAAGGATTAGGAGTGGTTCAAGGAGATAGCGGCGGAAGAAAGAGAGACAACGAAAACAGAAGAAAGAAACAGTGAAGGATTGGGAGATCAAGAAAGGGGAGAGGGGGTGGAAGCTGATATCACACAACACGTGACTGTACGAGAGATGTGCACGAGACGAGGTGCTATTTTTAATATCCATGACCCTGGTCGTCATCCCTGGGAGATTCGCCTGGGCCGCTGGGAGGTTCACATCTGATGTTTAGTTCTGTCTCCGTAACGAGCTGACAGCGCCGGCCACACACACTTCGTCTGAGGAAGTGTTTCGTCTCGATGGCAAACTGGGTTATTGATTTCTGAATCTTTCCCGAGTGGGTTAGTTGCCCCATTATGGGGAAAACAAGAATAGACCCACTGCCTCCCCTTTAAGCATGTCGTAGGAGTCAAGTAATTGCGGGATTCCTTCGAAATCGGACTGCAACTGCACGAGAGGCAAGAAGCCACCAGTGTGGATACAAATTAGACAGATATGTAAAACTGGTGTGCACACAACACACAGTCAAGGTCTAGAACAAGACTGAAGTCCAGAAGTAGACGAATAACCAGAACTTTTCACCAGAATTTAAGCCGGTGAATGCTAAGAAGAAGCAGAGAAACAAGTATAAATCGAATCTATATGGTCAGATGCAGTCTCCCGTCCATCTACACAGCATTGCGACTCGCTACGGCCAAACACCTTCTTACTAGATGCAGGTCGAATCCATTGGTAATCCAGACAGACCCTTTCGGTTATGCTTTCAAGTTTCTAATCCAAAGAAGAGAAGAGATATCCACTTTATTTACGCCACCTGTTCACAGAGAAACCAACAATGCCTTTATTAGAGAACCCGGCAGAAAGTTCAGATGTGATAAACATCTGGCATCGTTTTCTCCAATCAAGACTCGTGTCTCTGTCTCTCACATCCATTTATCATCACCTTCCCCTGTTTTATTTGGTGTGGGGGCATTGCTCCCTCCACAAATAATCCAGTAATTGTGTGGTATAAATATAGCCATTTGATTACACTCCAGATCCCCCCCCCCCCGGCCCCGGCCGGTCCTCAGTTGATTACAACCTTAGATGTCAATATTCTGTGTGGGCGTCCAGTTAGCCAGTGGCTATAACTCGTCTGTTAGAAAGATATTCCTTTCTTCTGCTGGCTAATCTCACCTTTGGCTTGTAGGTTTTTTTTTTTTTTCTAATTCCACGTTGTTTCTTCCTCCTCCTTCTCGTCCTTTGTCGTCCTCCTCCTCCTCGTCCTTCTTCCTCTTCTTCCTCGTCCTTCTTTCTCCTCTTCCTCGTCCTTCTTTTTCTTTTTATTTTTTTCTTCTTATCTTTTTCTTCTTCTTCTTCTTCTTCTTCTTCTTCTTCTTCTTCTTCTTCTTCTTCTTCTTCTTCTTCTTCTTCTTCTTCTTCTTCTTCTTCTTCTTCTTCTTCTTCTTCTTCTTCTTCTTCTGCTTCTTCTTCTTCTTCTTCTTCCTCTTCATTTTCTTCTTCTTTTTTCTTCTTCTTCTTCTTCTTCTTCTTCTTCTTCTTCTTCTTCTGCAAATGCACCTATAGTTCAATTGTTCGGTTGTAGGCTTTTCTAATTGCCTTCATAGCGTGTCTGAATTAGGATGGGGGCACTTCGCACTATGTTTGTGGCTAAAATACTTCACTATTCATAGATGTCATAACCTGTAATCTGTATGTAGTTTTGTACCTCGAAACCTAAAGAAAGAAAAAAACAATCACCTGCAAGTTCATAGTTGTAAAACGCAAACTCTGCCTTGTCAATATTTCAGAAAGAAGTATATATACAGTGTTTTTGAGTATACTATACACTAGGGCTGTACCGAAAAGTGATTTTTACTATTCGGCCGAATACAAATAGCTAGACCAACTATTTGGCCAAATACGAATACGAATAGTTAATCATCATCATCAGGTGCTTTACCGACTGGCATCGGCGATTATGCGTTGCCATAATCTGCGATCTCCTGCAGCATGTATTAGTTCGTATGCTTACACACCTAAGGTATTTTAAGCATTGTTGTGAAAAACCACATCTCTGGAGCCTCAAGAAATTGTTTGGCCTGCCTACCGATTGTCCAGGACTCACAGCCATATGATAAAACTGGATGTATGTAGCAAGCAAGAATTCTTTTTCTAACCTTCAAATGTTCTTCTTTTTATAAAATGCAGTTTTTGCCTGTCCTCTTCTGTTTCTTATTTCAGTAATGCATCTTCCATCTGATGTTATCCATGTACCCAGATACTCAAATTTATGTACTTGTCCCAAAATAAAACTATTTACTTTTATTACACATTTTGGAATAATTTTCTTTGATACCACCATTACTTCTTTCTTCACACTATTCAAACTGAGGGCCATTCTTCCACTTTCGAATAGTGTACAAAATGTTTTTTTTTTTTTAAACATCCATAATATTAAATGTACGCTGAAATTTTACTTCACAAAATGTTGTACAGAATAGTAAACATTTAAAAACATTTCATGTTTTTCATCCTCCAGTCAGTCAGTGGTAACTAATACCTATGAATGAAAGTATTCTTAGTTTTATAACAAGTAACTAAACTTGTAAATTGTCACTGACAGCTTAGTTAATGCACGAAAGCGGCATTAGCTTTCAAAACAAAACAAAACACACACACAAAATCGCTCCATGTTGTCAGCATTAAGGCAGCTTCTCGTCTCACTGAAGGTATTTCCAGCTGTACTAAACAGATGTTGACTTGGTATGCTCGTAGGTGATGCACAAAGATAACACTTGACAGTGTGAACCAAGGTGGGAACTCTTAGCATGTTTTTTTCCACCAGTCCAGAAACGGGCGTAAGGTAACCACTATTCGTATTCGGCCCGATCGCAACTATTCAGCCGAATACTGAATAGTTAATAGGTCCACTATTTGGCCCCGAAGCGAATACGAAGCGAATATTCGGTACAGCCCTACTATACACACATGAAATCCTCACCAGTGCTACAGAGTTTGTGCAATAATGAAACAATGGATGCAGTCCATCTGCAAATGGATGTGGATCTTGAAGTAGCAGGTAAAGACAGTCTAAGAAAGAAGTGAAACTGTTGTATACCTTCACATGACTGTTTTCTTGTCAATGCCAACAGGAGTGTCGGGACCTGGGTGAGATGCTGCTGTCTATCAATTATCTTCCCTCCGCTGGAAGGCTTAACGTGGATGTCATCAAGGCTAAGGGCTTGCTTCAAACAGACCTTGTCGGTGGCTCGGGTAAGTTGCAGTTTGCTTTCAACTTCAGATAGACCTTGTCGGAGGCTCGGTTAAGTTGCAGTTTGAAGCTTTTAACTTCAGATAGACCTTGTCGGAGGCTCAGATAAGTTGCAGTTTGAAGCTTTCAACTTCAGACAGACCTTGTCGGAGGCTCAGGTAAGTTGCAGTTTGAAGCTTTCAACTTCAGACAGACCTTGTCGGAGGCTCGGGTAAATTGCAGTTTGCTTTCAACTTCAGACAGATCTTGTTGGAGGCTGGGGTCAATTGCAGTTTGCTTTCAATGTTACGTCCTTAATCTTCTAACCATGGAAGTGAGAACAAAGATCTGCTGAGCATGTACGTATCTGCTTATCAGTGCTGATACACACTATCCATGGCACAGTGAGATTCGCAGGAAGAAGGGTAGCAGGTTAAGAAGAGCAAATCCTGGGTGAGTCGGCCGAGGACATTATTCAACAAGTTTGTTTGAATGAGGACATAGAACCTGGCTAGGAATGGGTACCAGTGCCAGCTGAAGGGGGCACATCCATTTCAGTCTGTATAAAACTGGGTAGAGATTGCAGACAACAAGGTCCATTGGTGGTTGAGGCAGAAGTTCAAGCCTTAATTCTGGAAAATTCTGCTGAGGGAGCTCCAGTAATCTATACTGACCAATCCGTCTTTTGACATGTACAAAGTTCATGGGCTTTCGCCGTTCTGGTTCAAGGGAAAACTAGAAGAACATAGTAAGTCTTTTGCCTCAACTACAAGTAGTTTGACTATGGAGTTGATGGCAGTAACAAAAGCAGTGATGTGGCTAGAGACACAGCAGTTTTTTTATGCCTGTTTTCTAAGTGATTCCATGAGCATGCTTAAGAAGATAGAGACATGATGTGTTTGAAGAAAATGGTTAGAGTCGCTGAGGAAATCTTGTCTGAAAGGAATTTGTTTCATTTTTGTGCCAGGACACTCTGGAGTAAGAGGGAATGAAGGTGTGGATTGGCTTGCTGGCAGGGCCATGGTAGGTACAGGACAAGCAATGGACCGGGCTGACATTCTCAATGCTCTCAAACAGGCAGGATGAGATGATGATTCAGGAGACTTTGAATTTGTAACACTTGAAAGACTACAAGAACTTCATGTCAACAGAGGTGTCGCCAAAAATAAACACTATACAGGCAGCCAAAAAAGAATAGTAAACCAACACACATCTGGGGTTATCAGTTGCTATACTCTGAGAAATACTGAAGATAGGATCACAGCACTTATGGACTTTCCAATATGGATTGAGGATTATCTGTCATTTAACAAACTTTCAACTTTAGACATACTTTATTTGAAGATTAGGTCGGCTATAGTTTGCTTTCACTTCAGACGGACATTGTTTATTTTTAGTGAGTCCTTGATGTCTGTCAACATCTTCCTCTGGTCCTACATCCAGAGCTCCTTTTTGCTCTGTTTAGTTGTTGATCGGGTTTGAATTTTATAAATTATCCAGACCACTTTCTTTGTTTTCTCTTTGATGAATTTGATACAAATCGGGCTTATCATATTTTTGATGTAGTGTTTTTCACTTTCTGTTTTAAGTTAATCCACAAATCGGTCCATTCTGGCCTATTTCTTTGTCCACACGTCTCACAATAATGTCAGCATTTCAGGATAATATACTCCTCTCTAAGGATAATATCAACATCTCATAGGATAAGGTAACTGTCTCTTAGGATAATGTCATCATCTCTTAGGATAATATCAGCATCTCATAGGATAAGGTAACTATTTCTTAGGATAAAATCAGCATCTCATAGGATAAGGTGACTGTCTCTTAGGATAAGGTAACTGTCTGTTAGGATAATGTTACCCTCTCTTGTGATAATTTGGAGATCTCTCCCAAAGCCAGAAATCTCTTGCTACAAGTCTTGCATGTCCTCCCGCGTGGACCACCTCAGTTGACTCTAACTGATATTACACAACACTGCAGATATGTTGCCAAGTGCAGGTAGTTATTGAAAATAATAATTTTTATGACTGTGACAATGACTTCAAAGATGACTGTGACAATGACTTCAAAGATGATGGTGACAATGACTTCAAAGATGATGGTGACAATGACTTCAAAGATGATGGTGACAATGACTTCAAAGATGATGGTGACAATGACTTCAAAGATGACTGTGACAATGACTTCAAAGATGATGCTGACAATGACTTCAAAGATGATGGTGACAATGACTTCAAAGATGATGCTGACAATGACTTCAAAGATGATGGTGACAATGACTTCAAAGATGACTGTGACAATGACTTCAAAAATGATGCTGACAATGACTTCAAAGATGATGGTGACAATGACTTCAAAGATGATGGTGACAATGACTTCAAAGATGATGGTGACAATGACTTCAAAGATGATGGTGACAATGACTTCAAAGATGACTGTGACAATGACTTCAAAGATGATGCTGACAATGACTTAAAAGATGACTGTGACAATGATTTCAAAAATGATGGTGACAATGACTTCAAAGATAAATGTGACAATGACTTCAAAGATGGTGCTGACAATGACTTCAAAGATGACTGTGACAATGACTTCAAAGATGATGCTGACAATGACTTCAAAGATGATGGTGACAATGACTTCAAAGATGATGGTGACAATGACTTCAAAGATGATGCTGACAATGACTTCAAAGATGACTGTGACAATGATTTCAAAGATGACTGTGACAATGACTTCAAAGATGACTGTGACAATGACTTCAAAGATGATGCTGACAATGACTTCAAAGATGATGGTGACAATGACTTCAAAGATGATGCTGACAATGATTTCAAAGATGACTGTGACAATGACTTTAAAGATGATGGTGACAATGACTTCAAAGATGATGGTGACAATGACTTCAAAGATGATGCTGACGATGATTTCAAAGATGATGGTGACAATGACTTCAAACATGACTGTGACAATGACTTCAAAGACGACTGTGACAATGACTTCAAAGATGATGGTGACAATGACTTCAAAGATGATGGTGACAATGACTTCAAAGATGATGCTGACAATGATTTCAAAGATGACTGAGACAATGACTTCAAAGATGATGCTGACAATGACTTTAAAGATGATGCTGACAATGACTTCAAAGATGATGGTCACAATGACTTCAAAGATGATGCTGACAATGACTTCAAAAATGATGCTGACAATGACTTCAAAGATGATGCTGACAATGACTTCAAAGATGACTGTGACAATGATTTCAAAGATGATGGTAACAATGACTTCAAAGATGACTGTGACAATGACTTCAAAGATGATGCTGACAATGACTTCGAAGATGACTGTGACAATGACTTCAAAGATGATGCTGACAATGACTTCAAAGATGATGGTGACAATGACTTCAAAGATGATGGTGAAAATGACTTCAAAGATGATGCTGACAATGACTTCAAAGATGACTGTGACAATGATTTCAAAGATGATGGTGACAATGACTTCAAAGATGACTGTGACAATGACTTCAAAGATGATGCTGACAATGACTTCAAAGATGATGGTGACAATGACTTCAAAGATGATGCTGACAATGATTTCAAAGATGACTGTGACAATGACTCCAAAGATGATGGTGACAATGACTTCAAAGATGATGCTGACAATGACTTCAAAGATTATGGTGACAATGACTTCAAAGATGATGCTGACAATGATTTCAAAGATGATGGTGACAATGACTTCAAAGATGACTGTGACAATGACTTCAAAGATGACTGTGACAATGACTTCAAAGATGATGGTGACAATGACTTCAAAGATGATGGTGACAATGACTTCAAAGATGATGCTGACAATGATTTCAAAGATGACTGAGACAATGACTTCAAAGATGATGCTGACAATGACTTTAAAGATGATGCTGACAATGACTTCAAAGATGATGCTGACAATGATTTCAAAGATGACTGTGACAATGACTCCAAAGATGATGGTGACAATGACTTCAAAGATGATGCTGACAATGACTTCAAAGATTATGGTGACAATGACTTCAAAGATGATGCTGACAATGATTTCAAAGATGATGGTGACAATGACTTCAAAGATGACTGTGACAATGACTTCAAAGATGACTGTGACAATGACTTCAAAGATGATGGTGACAATGACTTCAAAGATGATGCTGACAATGACTTTAAAGATGATGCTGACAATGACTTCAAAGATGATGGTGACAATGACTTCAAAGATGATGCTGACAATGACTTCAAAAATGATGCTGACAATGAATTCAAAGATGATGCTGACAATGGCTTCAAAGATGACTGTGACAATGACTTCAAAGATGATGCTGACAATGACTTCAAAAATGATGCTGACAATGAATTCAAAGATGATGCTGACAATGGCTTCAAAAATGACTGTGACAATGACTTCAAAGATGACTGTGACAATGACTTCAAAGATGACTGTGACAATGACTTCAAAGATGACTGTGACAATGACTTCAAAGATGATGCTGACAATGACTTCAAAGATGATGCTGACAATGACTTCAAAGATGATGGTAACAATGACTTCAAAGATGACTGTGACAATGACTTCAAAAATGACTGTGACTATGACTTCAAAGATGACTGTGACAATGACTTCAAAGATGACTGTGACAATGACTTCAAAGATGACTGTGACAATGACTTCCAAGATGATGCTGACAATGACTTCAAAGATGATGCTGACAATGACTTCAAAGATGATGGTGACAATGACTTCAAAGATGACTGTGACAATGACTTCAAAGATGATGCTGACAATGACTTCAAAGATGACTGTGACAATGACTTCAAAGATGATGCTGACAATGACTTCAAAGATGACTGTGACAATGATTTCAAAGATGATGGTGACAATGACTTCAAAGATGACTGTGACAATGACTTCAAAGATGATGCTGACAATGACTTCAAAGATGACTGTGACAATGACTTCAAAGATGACTGTGACAATGACTTCAAAGATGATGGTAACAATGACTTCAAAGATGATGCTGACAATGACTTCTAAGATGATGCTGACAATGACTTTAAAGATGATGCTGACAATGACTTCAAAGATGATGCTGACAATGACTTCAAAAATGATGCTGACAATGACTTCAAAGATGATGCTGACAATGACTTCAAAGATGATGCTGACAATGACTTCAAAAATGATGCTGACAATGACTTCAAAGATGACTGTGACAATGACTTCAAAGATGATGCTGACAATGAATTCAAAGATGATGCTGACAATGACTTCAAAGATAACTGTGACAATGATTTCAAAGATGATGCTGACAATGACTTCAAAGATGACTGTGACAATGACTTCAAAGATGATGCTGACAATGACTTCAAAGATGATGCTGACAATGACTTCAAAGATGACTGTGACAATGACTTCAAAGTTGATGCTGACAATGACTTCAAAGATGACTGTGACAATGACTTCAAAGATGACTGTGACAATGACTTCAAAAATGACTGTGACAATGACTTCAAAGATGACTGTGACAATGACTTCAAAGATGACTGTGACGATGACTTCAAAGATGACTGTGACAATGACTTCAAAGATGATGCTGACAATGACTTCAAAGATGATGGTGACAATGACTTCAAAGATGACTGTGACAATGACTTCAAAGATGATGCTGACATTGACTTTAAAGATGATGCTGACAATGAATTCAAAGATGACTGTGACAATGACTTCAAAGATGACTGTGACAATGACTTCAAAGATGACTGTGACAATGATTTCAAAGATGATGGTAACAATGACTTCAAAGATGACTGTGACAATGACTTCAAAGATGACTGTGACAATGGCTTCAAAGATGATGATGACAATGACTTCAAAGATGACTGTGACAATGATTTCAAAGATGACTGTGACGATGACTTCAAAGATGACTGTGACAATGATTTCAAAGATGATGGTAACAATGACTTCAAAGATGACTGTGACAATGACTTCAAAGATGACTGTGACAATGACTTCAAAGATGATACTGACAATGACTTCAAAGATGACTGTGACAATGACTTCAAAGATGATGCTGACAATGACTTCAAAGATGATGGTGACAATGACTTCAAAGATGACTGTGATAATGACTTCAAAGATGGCTGTGACAATGACTTCAAAGATGATGCTGACAATGACTTCAAAGATGACTGTGACCATGACTTCAAAGACTATGGTGACAATGACTTCAAAGATGATGGTGACAATGACTTCAAAGATAATGGTGATGATTGGGATAATTTACTTATTCCATTGACAGATCCTTTTGTGAGGGTAACTCTGGTGTTGTTAGAGAGGCCGGTGAAAACCAAGAAAACCTCATGTAAACACAACACCATAGATCCAGTGTTTAATGAGTCGGTCAGCTTCAACTTGACCCATGAACAGGTACAGTGGCCAGAGTTTTATCTTTATCTCTACACTTATGTTTTCCATGAACAGATAGTTGTTCTGTCTCTTCAATTACCTTAACCATGAACAGGTACATTGGCCAGCGTTATCTTTATCTCTACACTTATGTTTTCCATGAACAGATAGTTGGTCTAATTGTTGTCTTCTTACTTATCCTAGGTACAGTGGCCAGCCTCATCTCTGTTTCTACACTCGTCTTTTCCATGAACAGATAGTTGTTCTGTCTCTTCACTTACCTTAACCATAAATGGGTACAATTATAGGGTCTTATTTCAGTCCGCCACTTTAGTCATCTTCTTTTATCCATATCTACCATTCTTCTGGTCTTCTTTCCCTACTTTCAGCTAGCAGTCTTCCTTTCCTGCCGCTTCTTCCCTTTCTTTTATCCTTAACTCTTTGAGTCCCAAGGAAAGCATCATACGTTCACAGGTTCCTACCTAGAAGCCCAATGAACGCATGATGCGCCGATTTTATTACTTTCTTTACTACCCCCTGGGCCTGTGATGCTTAACCCCCTGGGACTCAAATAGATAAAGGACTTCACCCACCCTGAATTCAGACTTGTTCTTGAATATAACCTCCGAAGCCCACTTGTCTAAAATGTCTTCAGATATAAACTTATTACCTCAAATCTCCTGTTTTATCTATTAATATTTATGCGGTCCTTGTTCTGCATGGTTGGCCTCTGGCTCTGTTACCGCTGTATCTGTATAAGATTGCTCTCTGTGGTGCCATCTGATGCCAATCTTGTTACATGTCCAAACCATTAAATTTTTTGTCTATCTATAAAGTTCAGTATTGGTTCTGTGCTAACTCTGCTCCTGATATCATCATTTCTTAGTCAATCTTTCTTCATTACACTTAGCATAGTATGTAAACGTTTAATTTCTGTCACAACTATTTTCCTTCTGTCTTCTGAAAACAGTGTCCATGTTTGACATTGATAGCATAGCATTGGTAAGAATATTGTATTAAACAGAGCTCTTTTAATGTTTATATTCACCCCCTTGCAATTCAAAATCAGTACCATTTGACCCAAAACTTGGTTGGCATTATTGTATCTTTGCTGAATTTATTTATTATTAGTTCTTGCGTCTTCTGAAAAAACAAACTTCCAGTTATGTCACATCATTCACCTGCTTCAACTGGTATATTGGTGACAACATCTCTGGCTATCGTTTTTGCCGCTCTGCATTCTTCAAGATCATCTAAATTTTTACTTTTCGCCCACGCCTGGTATCTACATTCTTTTCCGTTACTTCTGTTTTTACTTACTAATTCCACCAGGGTGTTATTAATGGTCTTTTCCTCTTTACCATTCTGCATGTTTCTCTTATTGCTTGTAACACTGATCTTTTAATCTGTTCACAATCTTTCCCTGCTGATTTAGTTTGTTAGCCTGGTTATAAATAATTTTTTTAAAGTATGCTTCTTGTGTGTTGGCATTTTTTAAGTTCATAATTGAGTATGTTTCTTTTGTGGTTGAATGTATTCTCTAATTGTTATATATCTTTTTTTTTTTCCTAATTCTTCTCTACTTCTTTGATATCTCCTATAATTGTTGGATATCTTCTCTAATTGCTTGATATTTTCTCTAATTGTTTAATATCTTCTCGAATTCTTCTTTAATTTTTTGATACCTTCCCTAATTCTTCTCTAATTGCTTGATATTTTTTCTATTGTCTTATTTAATAATTTGATAATTTGATTATTTTCTAACATTTTCTCAAATTGTTTTGTATCCTCTCCAAAGTCAACTTGTTGTCCTTTAATTCCTATAATGACTACTGTAGTCCTACAATTCCTATAATCTCCATGTGTTGACCTACAACTCCTGTAATGTCCACTTGTTGTCCTACAACTCCTGTAATGTTCACTTGTTGTCCTACAACTCCTGTAATGTCCACTTGTTGTCCTACAACTCCTGTAATGTCCACTTGTTGTCCTACAACTCCTGTAATGTCCACTTGTTGTCCTACAACTCCTGTAATGTCCACTTGTTGTCCTACAATTCCTGTAATGTCAACTTGTTCTCCTACAACTCCTGTAATGTCAACTTGTTGTCCTACAACTCCTGTAATGTTCACTTGTTCTCCTACAACTCCTGTAATGTCAACTTGTTGTCCTACAACTCCTGTAATGTCAACTTGTCCTACAACTCCTGTAATGTCAAATTGTTCTCCTACAACTCCTATAATGTCCACTTGTTCTCCTACAACTCCTGTAATGTCAACTTGTTCTCCTACAACTCCTGTAATGTCCATGTGTTGTCCTACAACTCCTGTAATGTCAACTTGTTGTCCTACAACTCCTGTAATGTCAACTTTTTGTCCTACAACTCCTGTAATGTCCACTTGTTCTCCTACAACTCCTGTAATCTCCACTTGTTCTCCTACAACTCCTGTAATGTAAACTTGTTGTCCTACAACTCCTGTAATGTCCACTTGTTGTCCTACAACTCCTATTATGTCAACTTGTTGTCCTACAACTCCTGTAATGTCCACTTGTTCTCCTACAACTCCTATAATCTCCACTTGTTGTCCTACAACTCCTTTAATGTCCACATGTTGCCCTACAACTCCTATAATGCCCATATTTGGTCCCTCAGTTGCAAGTTGCCAGCATTGTGGTCACAGTGTGGGACCATAATTCTAAGTCCAAGGACGACTTTGTTGGCCGAGTTGTCATTGGTTACCATGGAACTGGAGCAGAGGAGTCCCAGCACTGGAGGCGCATGCTGCAGTCCGAGAGATCTCCAGTTGCCCAGTGGCACACGCTCAAGTCACGTGACGACTGTGACCAGGTTTCTGTAGCTTCCATAGCTGTTCCCTGAAACTCCAAACATGGAGATGTTGGTATCAGACATTGTGATGTTAGTACGCTAACATCACAATGTTGGTATCCAGACATCAGGGTGTTGGTACCCAGACATCAGGATGTTGGTACCTAAACATTAGGGTGTTGGTGCCATGGGAAGATGACTGATGGGAGCTGCAGATTAACCTGGCACATACAATGCTAACTGAATACGTGTGCACCTGATCATTCATTTAGAACAAGTTATTGTGAGAGCAATTCCCTTTGTGAAACCATTTATAACAAGTTATTGAGAGAGCAATGTCCTCTGTGAAACCATTTAGAAAAAGTTATTGTGAGAGCAATGCTCTCTGTGAAACCATTTAGAACAACTTTTTGTGAGAGCAATTCCCTCTGTGAAACCATTTAGAACAAGTTATTGTGAGAGCAATGCTCTCTGTGAAACCATTTAAAACAACTTGTTGTGAGAGCAATGCCCTCTGTGAAACCATTAAAACAAGTTATTGTGAGAGCAATACCCTCTGTGAAACCATTTAGAACAACTTTTTGTGAGAAAAATTCCCTCTGTGAAACCATTTAGAACAAGTTATTGAGAGAGCAATGTCCTCTGTGAAACCATTTAGAACAAGTTATTGTGAGAGCAATGCCCTCTGTGAAACCATTTAGAACAAGTTATTGTGAGAGCAATGCTCTCTGTGAAACCATTTAGAACAACTTTTTGTGAGAGCAATTCCCTCTGTGAAACCATTTAGAACAAGTTATTGTGAGAGCAATGCTCTCTGTGAAACCATTTAGAACAACTTGTTGTGAGAGCAATGCCCTCTGTGAAACCATTAAAACAAGTTATTGTGAGAGCAATACCCTCTGTGAAACCATTTAGAACAACTTTTTGTGAGAGCAATTCCCTCTGTGAAACCATTTAGAACAAGTTATTGAGAGAGCAATGTCCTCTGTGAAACCATTTAGAACAAGTTATTGTGAGAGCAATGCCCTCTGTGAAACCATTTAGAACAAGTTATTGAGAGAGCAATGTCCTCTGTGAAACCATTTAGAAAAAGTTATTGTGAGAGCAATGTCCTCTGTGAAACCATTTAGAAAAAGTTATTGTGAGAGCAATGCTCTCTGTGAAACCATTTAGAACAACTTTTTGTGAGAGCAATGCCCTTTTGTGAAACCATTAAAACAAGTTATTGTGAGAGCAATACCCTCTGTGAAACCATTAAAACAAGTTATTGTGAGAGCAATGCCCTCTGTGAAACCATTAAAACAAGTTATTGTGAGAGCAATACCCTCTGTGAAACTATTAAAACAAGTTATTGTGAGAGCAATACCCTCTGTGAAACCATTAAAACAAGTTATTGTGAGAGCAATACCCTCTATGAAACCAGTTAGCTGCGTTGATTGAGTACAGCCCCACCCTGTTATGTCATGATTTATTTAAATCACATATTTACTTGTATTTTGATAAAAAATGTTTAAATTTACATTTGTGAATGTTTATTTTTTGTTGAGCTCCCAGCAAATAGCAATGCAAAATTCTAGTTTTTGTGTCAGTTACTTACTTACTGGCACAGACTGGAAAAATGGAATGCCATAATTAGGTTTTACAGTAACTCATTAGCGTAATGTGATATCATTAATTTGTATATTTTGTTCAACCTTCTTTGAGTCAAAAAACTTCAACTATTTTTCCCCAGCTCCCAGAATTATTTTTTTTATTTCTGTGATATCTAAACATTTAAGATTATTTATTATTTATTGCAAATCTTTTTCAAACTGCGTGAAGTTTCAACAGGTGTGACAAATTATATCGGAATGTTCCTGCGTACACTGTGGGGATCTGTGAGGGGATAACTAGAATCATTGTCCGTTCACAAGCATGTCGTTAAAGGCGTTAGCTGTTTTTGTGTGTGCTGGGCCAGAGGGTGCTGATATTACAACCTAGCTGTAAACCACAATGCAACTGGCAACTGCCCATTTAAAGGTGAACATCGAAGATGAGGAAGACATGATTGTAAAAAGCTATCAGATGATTCTGAGGGTAAAACATAAATATTCCTTCTCAGAAATAAGTGTT
The DNA here is from genome assembly GCA_905116865.2 of Candidula unifasciata. Classification (NCBI taxonomy): domain Eukaryota; kingdom Metazoa; phylum Mollusca; class Gastropoda; order Stylommatophora; family Geomitridae; genus Candidula; species Candidula unifasciata. The sequence goes on from CAJHNH020000002.1 coordinate 517,218, forward strand.
CTGACTCAGAAACAAGCGGATCAGATGACCTTGACTGTAGCGCATAGTCTGTTTACTTCACACTATGTGACCATTTCAAAGGCTTCTCAGGTATATCTTCAAGCCAAGTTGCAGATGGTACCACTTGTCAACATGACTACATATCCTTGTGTTCAGTGTACTGCATGTCAACATGACTATATATCCTTGTGTTCAGTGTACCACATGTCACCATGACTACATATCCTTTGTTCAGAGTACCACATGTCAACATGACTACATATCCTTTGTTCAGAGTACCACATGTCACCATGACTACATATTCTTGAGTTCAGTGTACCACATGTCAACATGACTACATATTCTTGAGTTCAGTGTACCACATGTCAACATGACTACATATCCTTTGTTCAAAATACCACATGTCACCATGACTACATATGCTCATGTTCAGTGTCCCACATGTCAACATGACTACATATGCTCATGTTCAGTGTACCACATGTCAACATGACTACATATGCTCATGTTCAGTGTACCACGTCAACATGACTAAATATGCTCATGTTCAGTGTACCACATGTCAACACGACTACATATCTTTTGTTCAGAGTACCACATGTCAACATGACTACATATGCTCATGTTCAGTGTACCACATGTCAACATGACTACATATGCTCATGTTCAGTGTACCACATGTCAACATGACTACATATGCTCATGTTCAGTGTACCACATGTCAACATGACTACATATGCTCATGTTCAGTGTATCACATGTCAACATGACTACATATGCTCATGTTTAGTGTACCACATGTCAACACGACTAGATATCCTTTGTTCAGAGTACCACATGTCAACATGACTACATATGCCCATGTTCAGTGTCCCACATGTCAACATGACTACATATGCTCATGTTCAGTGTACCACATGTCAACACGACTACATATCCTTTGTTCAGAGTACCACATGTCAACATGACTACATATCATTGAGTTCAGTGTACCACATGTCAACATGACTACATATCATTGAGTTCAGTGTACCACATGTCTACATGACTATATATCCTTTGTTCAGTGTACCACATGTCAACATGACTACATATTCTTGAGTTCAGTGTACCACATGTCAACACGACTACATATCCTTTGTTCAGAGTACCACATGTCAACATGACTACATATCATTGAGTTCAGTGTACCACATGTCAACATGACTACATATCATTGAGTTCAGTGTACCACATGTCTACATGACTATATATCATTGAGTTCAGTGTACCACATGTCAACATGACTACATATTCTTGAGTTCAGTGTACCACATGTCTACATGACTATATATCATTGAGTTCAGTGTACCACATGTCAACATGACTACATATGCTCATGTTCAGTGTACCACAAGTCAACACGACTACATATCCTTTGTTCAGAGTACCACATGTCAATATGACTACATATCATTGAGTTCAGTGTACCACATGTCAACATGACTACATATCATTGAGTTCAGTGTACCACATGTCTACATGACTATATATCATTGAGTTCAGTGTACCACATGTCAACATGACTACATATTCTTGAGTTCAGTGTACCACATGTCAACATGACAACATATCCTTGTGTTCAGTGTACCACATGTCAACATGACAACATATCCTTGTGTTCAGTGTACCACATGTCAACATGACTACATATTCTTGAGTTCAGTGTACCACATGTCAATATGACTACATATTCTTGAGTTCAGTGTACCATATGTCAACACGACTACATATTCTTGAGTTCAGTGTACCACATGTCAACATGACAACATATCCTTGTGTTCAGTGTACCACATGTCAACATGGCAACATATCCTTGTGTTCAGTGTACCACATGTCAACATGACTACATATTCTTGAGTTCAGTGTACCACATGTCAATGTGACTACATATTCTTGAGTTCAGTGTACCACAAGTCAAGATGACTACATATCCTTTGTTCAGAGTACCACATGGCAACATGACTACATATCCTTGTGTTCAGTGTACCACATGTCAACATGACTACATATACTTGAGTTAGGTGTACCACTCATTAACATGACTACATATCCTTGTGTTTAGTGTACCACATGTCAACATAACTACATATTCTTGAGTTCAGTGTCTCACATGTCAACATGACTACATATCCTTGTGTTCAGTGTACCACATGTCAAGATGACTACATATCATTGAGTTCAGTGTACCACATGTCAACATGACTACATATGCTCATGTTCAGTGTACCACATGTCAACATGACTACATATTCTTGAGTTCAGTGTACCATATGTCAACATGACTACATATGCTCATGTTCAGTGTACCGCATGTCAACATGACTACATATACTTTTGTTCAGTGTACCACATGTCAACATGACTACATATGCTTATGTTCAGTGTACCACATGTCAACATGACTACATATGCTCATGTTTAGTGTACTACATGTCAACATGACTACATATCCTGCATGATATTTGACACAATCTGATGTGGTTGTGTACAAACAGATGTTCTAAAATGTATCAGATTCACGAAAGTGCTAGTCTGTATCACAGATATACAAGTGCTCAAATCTTTATATCACAGAAGAAAAAAAATATTGTTAAATGTGTATTGTTGGAGTAGATATTTGTGTACTGTTGGAGTAAAAATTTGTGAACTGTTGGAGTAGATATTTGTATACTGTTTTTCTCATACATGCTCCTTGTGTTGTGGACTTAGCCATTCTTGTATTTTGTAACCTGGTGCTGTCAAGACATCACTAATTTATCTGTGACAATTTTTCATCTACATGTAAAAAATATCAGTTATTTTGTGGGGAATTTACAAATGATATTCAAGCATTTTGCTGTTTATGTCATGTTTTAGAAAAATTATATTTGTGATGGTGTTTAAATATGACATGTGTTTTGTCTTCAATTGTATCTCTAAATATAACATCTTGTTTCAAATGTTTTGTCCTTACTTCTTAAAGAAACACATTACGGTCACAACCAAGACAAGACAACAGACAATAACAGAGTGCAGTGACTGCAGACAGACTGATACAGGGACAAGCAGAGAACTTCCAGTATCTAGAGAGTGACATACAGGGACAAGCAGAGAGCTTCCAGTATCTAGAGAGTGACATACAGGGACAAGCAGAGAACTTCCAGTATCTAGAGAGTGACATACAGGGACAAGCAGAGAACTTCCAGTATCTAGAGAGTGACATACAGGGACAAATAGAGAACTTCCAGTATCTAGAGAGTGACATACAGGGACAAGCAGAGAACTTCCAGTATCTAGAGAGTGGCATACAGGGACAAGCAGAGAACTTCCAGTATCTAGAGGGTGACATACAGGGACAAGCAGAGAACTTCCAGTATCTAGAGAGTGACATACAGAGACAAGCAGAGAACTTCCAGTATCTAGAGAGTGACATACAGCAGAGAACTTGTCCCTGTATGTCACTCTCTAGATACTGGAAGTTCTCTGCTTGTCCCTGTATGTCACTCTCTAGATACTGGAAGTTCTCTCCTTGTCCCTGTATGTCACTCTCTAGATACTGGAAGTTCTCTGCTTGTCCCTGTATGTCACCCTCTAGATACTGGAAGTTCTCTCCTTGTCCCTGTATGTCACTCTCTAGATACTGGAAGTTCTCACCTTTACTTTTACTTAACTTTACTCTATGTACAATAAGTCTGGAAACAAAGTGGGGTTCTCTTGACAAATGACGAGGGCAAAGATTACTGTAGCTGAAAATCTAACCGAGCATCTGACCTAACGGTGCTCATGTCAGAGAGAGAGAGAGAGAGAGAGAGAGAGAGAGAGAGAGACACACACACACACCCTCAACCCACCCCCTTCCCCCCACACACACACACACACGGACACTCACACACACAGAGATAGACTGGATACAATAAACTGTGTGACTCCTTCTGTGATGACTATAATTTAAAAAAATTTAAAATGTCTATATCTCACCTGTAAACTCTCATTCTCCGACACACTCAAGTTTTAATTTCACGAAAATTGACACAGAACAATAATGAACTCCCGCCAAGCGACATATACTCATGTATTCTTGTCATCGCGTGGCTGTGAAATGTTCATTTGTTTCCTGTCGTGTTCATTAATCCCCAGGGAGCCCTACTGTGAACTATCTGTTAACGTTCAGACAGGCGAACAAATCGATCACCTTCAAATCGGGCAATATATTGTTTGTGTATACAATTCTCCCGTGGGTCATTTTTTTCACAAGAGTCGGTCTGGCTTGCTGTGCCCACTGTCGCGTGCGATGTTCCTTGATACACCGCACACTTGCCAAGTATCTAGGTATAATCAATTGTGTCACAGTTACAAGTCACCACTCCCGCCCAACAGCAATAGAGAACGCCGGATACATGTTGAACGTCAAAGTAGATTTAATTTATTTCAACATCAGGACAATGAAAGGCACCACGAGACATCAATTTCTATACTGCCACAGTCATTCTTACTAGCAAGGCAACACACACTCAGGACGCTCTGGACAACTTCTACTGCCACTCTGTTCCGTGGTTAACTACGAGCAAACATTACCTGCTCGTGCAAACCCACTACTGGTGATTACGTGACTGTCTCTTTGACACCCATCACTTGGGTACAATGTCACTAGAAAGATCATACAGGCCGGTGCACAATACCTTGTGAAGATTATCCAGACCTTCCGTCTGCGGCCTGACACGTACTTGAGATCTCCTGATCTCACCACACGAGCTTCTGTCACGCTGGCCCGGCCACTGCGGCATCTCTCGCCGATAGCCTGTATGCCTAACGCCAGCGTAACATGCGGGTGTGCAGGACTATTCTGCAACACCCAGACTAGAACCTACATCACCGCATCCTTCCTCTCCGGGGACTTGGAGCCAACCGTTTCTCTCTCTCTCTCTCTCTCTCTCTCTCTCTCTCTCTCTCTCTCTCTCTCTCTCTCTCTCTCTCTCTCTCTCTCTCTCTCTCTCTCTCTTTCTCTCTCTCTCTCTCTCTCTCTCTCTCTCTCTCTCTCTCTCTCTCTCTCTCTCTTTACATCCCGTTCAATGTGTACTGTACCACACCAAGTTTTACGTTGATTAATGAACTTACCTTTCATATACCATATATTTCACACAACAGCTGTATTCCCCCCTTCCTCCAGCAAACAGACACCATCTGTTTCTGTTTGCTCGAGGGATGACTGCCGTGCTCAACACACGGTAAATGCAATGTATAATTTACGTAACATGCCCAATATGAACAACATATTTCACACATAAGACAGGCACTCTCGTTCCAACACACTGTAGCGTGTCTCCATTGGGGACAGTTTCCTACTGACATACAGGACTGGGTGCAAGGTACCTGGGAACTCCTGTACCAGGACACTGGCCACTCCCACATTAGAGGCATCACATGAAATACCAAAGGGTACATTTAAATTAGGCAAACACAACAATGGCAAATGACTGAATGCACTCTGTAATCGTCTTAAGGACTCAGCATATTGTTCCTTTCACCATATCTTGTCTGGCATCCCCTTCTTAGTCAGATCAAACAACACAGACGTGATGGTGGCATAATGGGGAATGAATTTCGCGTAGAAATTACTAAAACCCAGCAATGCCCGAACTTGCTTTCTTGTCCTAGGATCAGGCGTTCAGAAACTTGTGAACGTTGGTTTGAACGGGTTTTCTTACCCCTCTGCCTATAACATGACCCCGGAACGCCACTTCCTGTACTGCAACCTCTACCTTGAATACTCTGACTGTCAATCTAAATGACCGGATGCGCTCCAACCAGCCTCTCAGCCCTTGTATATGTTTTTCGATGTCTTCATGAAACAGGAGAATGTTACCCAGATAATGTATTATCATGGAAAAACACACTAATGATGAACTGGTGATCGATGAAATACTGTCTTCTACTGCCTTCTCGGATATTCCCCACGGCAGTCTTTCCAGACGTAGAGGAACGTCCCCCGGCGAACCATGTCCCATGTGCCTGCTACGGGCAACTCACACCCGACAGTGCAGTTACACCTATGTGATGTACAGTGACCACCCCCTGATGGCTGCCCCTCCAACGGACCCATCCATCTGAGGGTTTAAGGTAGATGCACCATACGGTGGGGGGGAAAAGCCAAAACGAAATCCCAACCAAAGTCTGCTACCTAGTCACTGAAACATCGCTGACTACCATTCTGCCAGTCAGCCTCCGATGCTTTCCCCACATCACACTCCACACTAGTTAACACCCATAAGGTTCCCGGCACCTTCTGTTCCCAACCACCTTACAGATACCCCTGTCAACCACGTGTCCCATAGTCACAACACTGCCGCCCTAGAAACACATGGGCCGCACCACCGTCCATTTTGACAATCCCACTGACAGCATTCCAACGTCTAACTTAGGGTCACCAAACTGACTCGTTGACATCCGCCACTCTCTATCTACCCTCATGGCAGCTTCCCTTTCAGACAGCTGTATCATTCTAGCCTCCCCGAAACTGACTGCCTGTTCCGCCTCCATACCTAGGAACGAATTCGCTGAATGCCATGTCTGTAGTTTTACGTGGTATGACAAGATGATATGAAAACCTTAACGATATTCACATAGACTAAACGCAACTGGGCGACTTATCAACGGAGTTTACCTACAACCGGTGGTGTGTAAATGGGGAGAACATCGTATAAATAACCCAAACTTGTAAACACGCCTTTTTTTTACCCCCCCCCCCCCCCCATCTCTCTCTTCCCCTTCCTCTCTCTCACACACTCTGACCTTAAAATGAAGAGAGTGACTACCCTTGCCATTCATGACTCCTTAGGTCGCAGAGCCTCTCTCATGTTGCTGGGGTGTCATGTTTTCCTCATTCTTCTTCTGCCTTTCTATACCCCAATGGAGCATAGGCCCTCTACCAACTCTCGCCAAGTCGTTCTATCTTTAGCTATTGCATAGAGCTCTCCCCAGATCCTCCCTATCTTTCTAACTTCATTCTCCAACTCTCTTCTCCATGTGTTTTTTGGCCTGCCTTTATTCCTATGCCCCTGTGGGTTCCTATGCAAAGACATTCTAGTTATGCTGTTCTTCTGTTTTCTCAGTGTGTGTCCTATCCAACGCCAGTGTCTTTTCTTCACCTCTTGGTCCACTGGGGCCTGTTTAGTTCTCTCCAAAAGTTCTACATTAGTTATTATATCATACCATTTAATTCCCTCTTTTCTGAGCAGGCACCAGTTAATGCATGTCTGTAATTTATTAGTATTGGTCTTAGTTGTTCTCCCTGTTTCCACCCCATACAAAAGTATTGATTTGACATTAAAATAAACAATTTTTAGTTTAGTATTTCTTTTAATTTCTTTTGACTTCCACAAATTCCCTAGTGCTATGAAAGCCCCTCTTACCTTTTGTATTCTTATTTTAAAATCTCCTCCATCTTTATCTACATTACTGCCCAAATAGGTGTACGACTCCATGTCTTCGAGTGGGGCGCCATTAAGAGAAACCACATTACTATTTGCCTGGTTTTTTCTCATTATCTTTGTCTTTCCTTTATGGATTTTCAGACCAAGCTGCTGTGATCTCGCACCAAGTATATTTAATATATCTTGCATCTGATTTCCTGAATGGGACAGAAGATCAATATCATCAGCGAAGAGAGGCGACAAAAGACATCCCTGTTGCACACCTGTTTTTATTTCAAATGCATCTGTTAGCTTTCCCTCCTGAAGAACTCGACATTTCATGTCTTTATATGTTGCCTTTACTAAGTTGATAATTTTCTTTGGGATTCCATAGTGCCCCAGTTTTCCTCATTGTCAACGCTTTAACTGTTCCCTCTTTTCTCGTCTTCTCAGCACTCGCTTGTGGGATTATTGTCACGTTCTGCTAGTATAGACACAGACTGACAACACAACCTCTCATAAACATTATAGTCGCGGAGCGAACGCTAAACTGTGACCTGTATTTCCTAGGTCTCGGTGCTGACGTTCTCAGCTTGACGTGACATCACCACCCCGGGTTAACGATAAGTTCCGTGTTTACTCTGACAGTCCGGTTTTTTCGGTGTGTTCCCAGCCGTCCCCTGAGTTCACTCTGTCCGGTTTTTTTGGGGTGTGTCCCGGCCGTGCCCTGAGTACTCTCCATAAAAGCTCTAGGAGTAAGCTCGAGAACAGAACGGGTATACAGGTATATTCACACCTACAAACTAAAAGGGAACACTAGAGAACAACTTTTGCAATTTTAATTAAATATTGTGGCTCATACAGTTTATACGCTGATATAATCTCTATAATCTCATCTTCTTAAAATATATTAGTTCCTTAATGAAAAGTAATAACAATAAAACTTTCTATAATTGTTTTTAGAGGGGTGGGGTGGAGGTGAAATATTGTGAAAACGAAACAGAGAACAGCCTAGAGATAGAAACTAAAACGTGAACTACTTATATTTTAGGTGGTGAATATCCAATAGGCCTATGTATCCACATAATCAACCGAAAATTCGTGAGTGAACTTAACCAGCATATTCTTCTTATCCACCCAGTATATTAGCAATATTATCCTTGTCCATCCAGTATATTCGCACTATTTTTCTTGTCCACGCAGAATATTTGCAATATTTTTCTTGTTAACTTATTAAATCTGTTCCAAGAAAACATCACCTATTAGGTGAATCAAAAGTGAAGATAAAATTACTTATTATTGTTACTTAATGATGACGAAAAAAAAACCTAACAAATATTAAACACATGTGATATCATTTTGTGTTCGCCTAAGAAAGCGGCGTCAATAAATTTGCACCAAAGCCTTTATTACAGATAGCCTTAACCAAACAAGCCATATCATAACATCCCTGCAACATAGGAGAGGTCCCGACCAGGCATGAATAGCAAGGGAAGCCACTCCCTTTCTTGCCGCCCCCCAAAAAAAAAAAAAAAAAAAACACGGAAAATGAGCTGAAGTACATTATTATTCAGTGTATGGGTTTACCTGCGATTATGGTGTGTCTTTGAGTGTGACTAATTTGTATGTGAGCGTGTGTATGTGACTGTTTCATGTTTTTGTGGGTTTTGTACCTGTGAGTATTGTGTTGTGTGTGTGTTGTTTCTATGCGTATGGGCTGTGTCTATTTGGGCAGTATTTGTGAATGATATTCTTGTACTGAGTCTGTGTGAATGTATTGTGTTTGTGTCTGTTTGTTGTGTCTATATGTATGTGTTGTGTGTGTGTGTGTGTGTTTGTGAGTACCTATGCCTTTGTATGTTATATCAGTGTGTGTTGTCTTTGTTTAAATCGCATCTATGTGTACATGATGTGACTTTTGTGTCTGTAAATGTGTGTTCGTTCATTTGTTCGTTCTTTCCTCTCTCTCTCCCTCCCTCTCTCTTTCTCTCTCTCTCTCTATCTCTCTCTCTCTCTCTCTCTCTCTCTCTCTCTTTCTTTCTCAGTCTGTTGTTCATAAAATGGCATATCAATGTTGTTGTGTTAGAATTTGAAATATCTGCCATTCTGTCGGACTCTAATTATTGCAAACACCAGCAGACAGACACATGAGATAAAGATGACTAGTCCGAGAGACATGCAGACAGACTGGTAGCCATACAGAGAGACGGACAAGCAGACAATACAGACACATGAGCTGACACCCACAGTGCATAAAATAGACGGAAAGCTAGATAAACAGACACATACAGAGATAGAGAGTTGGGAATCTATGCGACTGATTGTCTAACATCTTGGCATAGAAGACAATATTCAAGTCAAAGATTATACACTGTGTCCATGAAACCTACGTAGTGACCATGAATTCTACAGTATGTCTATGAAGTCAGTATTATGTCCACAAAGTCTACATTACATCCACTAAGTCTACATTACATCCACTAAGTCTACATTACACCCACTAAGTCTACATTACACCCACTAAGTCTACATTACATCCACGAAGTCTACATTACATCCACTAAGTCTACATTACACCCACTAAGTCTACATTACACCCACTAAGTCTACATTACATCCACGGTCTACATTACACCCACTAAGTCTACATTACACCCACTAAGTCTACATTACATCCACGGTCTACATTACACCCACTAAGTCTACATTACACCCACTAAGTCTACATTACACCCACTAAGTCTACATTACACCCACTAAGTCTACATTACACCCACTAAGTCTACATTACACCCACTAAGTCTACATTACACCCACTAAGTCTACATTACACCCACTAAGTCTACATTACACCCACTAAGTCTACATACATCCACATACATTACACCACTAAGTCTACATTACACCCACTAAGTCTACATTACACCCACTAAGTCTACATTACATTACATCCACTAAGTCTACATTACATCCACTAAGTCTACATTACATCCACTAAGTCTACATTACATCCACTAAGTCTACATTACACCCACTAAGTCTACATTACCACAGTCACTAAGTAACTACATTAGTCTACATTACATCCACTAAGTCTACATTACATCCACTAAGTCTACATTACATCCACTAAGTCTACATTACATCCACTAAGTCTACATTACATCCACTAAGTCTCCACTAAGTTACATCCACTAAGTCTACATTACATCCACTAAGTCTACATACATCCACTAAGTCTACATTACACCCACTAAGTCTACATTACACCCACTAAGTCTAATTACATCCACTAAGTACACCCACTAAGTCTACATTACACCCACTAAGTCTACATTACATCCACTAAGTCTACATTACATCCACTAAGTCTACATTACACCCACTAAGTCTACATTACATCCCCTACTACAGTCTACATTACATTACCCACTAAGTCTACATTACACCCACTAAGTCTACATTACATCCACTAAGTCTACATTACATCCACTAAGTACTACATTCCACATAAGTCTACATACACATCCACTAAGTCTACATAACATCCACTAAGTCTACATTACATCCACTAAGTCTACATTACACCCACTAAGTCTACATTACACCCACTAAGTCTACATTACACCCACTAAGTCTACATTACATCCACTAAGTCTACATTACACCCACTAAGTCTACATTACATCCACTAAGTCTACATTACATCCACTAAGTCTACATTACATCCACTAAGTCTACATTACATCCACTAAGTCTACATTACATCCACTAAGTCTACATTACATCCACTAAGTCTACATTACATCCACTAAGTCTACATTACATCCACTAAGTCTACATTACATCCACTAAGTCTACATTACATCCACTAAGTCTACATTACATCCACTAAGTACACCCACATTACATTACCCACTAAGTCTACATTACACCCACTAAGTCTACATTACACCCACTAAGTCTACATTACACCCACTAAGTCTACATTACATCCACGGTCTACATTACACCCACTAAGTCTACATTACATCCACTAAGTCTACATTACATCCACTAAGTCTACATTACATCCATGGTCTACATTACACCCACTAAGTCTACATTACACCCACTAAGTCTACATTACATCCACTAAGTCTACATTACACCCACTAAGTCTACATTACATCCACTAAGTCTACATTACATCCACTAAGTCTAAATTACATCCACTAAGTCTACATTACATCCACTAAGTCTACATTACACCCACTAAGTCTACATTACATCCACTAAGTCTACATTACATCCACTAAGTCTACATTACACCCACTAAGTCTACATTACATCCACTAAGTCTACATTACATCCACTAAGTCTACATTACACCCACTAAGTCTACATTACATCCACTAAGTCTACATTACACCCACTAAGTCTACATTACACCCACTAAGTCTACATTACATCCACGGTCTACATTACACCCACTAAGTCTACATTACACACCCACTAAGTCTACATTACATCCACTAAGTCTACATTACACCCACTAAGTCTACATTACATCCACTAAGTCTACATTACACCCACTAAGTCTACATTACATCCACAAAGTCTACATTACATCCACTAAGTCTACATTACACCCACTAAGTCTACACTACACCCACTAAGTCTACATTACATCCAAGGTCTACATTACATCCACTAAGTCTACATTACACTACCACTAAGTCTACATTACATCCACTAAGTCTACATTACATCCACGGTCTACATTACATCCACTAAGTCTACATTACATCCACGGTCTACATTACATCCACGGTCTACATTACATCCATGGTCTACATTACATCCACGGTCTACATTACATCCACGGTCTACATTACAGCCACTAAGTCTATATTACATCCACGGTCTACATTACATTCATGGTCTACATTACATCCATGGTCTACATTACATCCACGGGCTACATTACATCCACGGTCTACATTACATCCACGTTCTACATTACATCCACTGTCTACATTACATCCACGGTCTACATTACATCCACTGTCTACATTACACCCACTAAGTCTACATTACACCCACTAAGTCTACATTACACCCACTAAGTCTACATTACATCCACGGTCTACATTACACCCACTAAGTCTACATTACATCCACTAAGTCTACATTACATCCACTAAGTCTACATTACATCCACGGTCTACATTACACCCACTAAGTCTACATTACACCCACTAAGTCTACATTACACCCACTAAGTCTACATTACATCCATGGTCTACATTACACCCACTAAGTCTACATTACACCCACTAAGTCTACATTACATCCACTAAGTCTACATTACACCCACAAAGTCTACATTACACCCACTAAGTCTACATTACTTCCACGGTCTACATTACACCCACTAAGTCTACATTACATCCACTAAGTCTACATTACATCCACTAAGTCTACATTACACCCACTAAGTCTACATTACATCCACTAAGTCTACATTACATCCACTAAGTCTACATTACATCCGCTAAGTCTACATTACATCCACTAAGTCTACATTACACCCACTAAGTCTACATTACATCCACTAAGTCTACATTACATCCACTAAGTCTACATTACACCCACTAAGTCTACATTACATCCACTAAGTCTACATTACACCCACTAAGTCTACATTACACCCACTAAGTCTGAATTACATCCACTAAGTCTACATTACACCCACTAAGTCTACATTACATCCACTAAGTCTACATTACATCCACGGTCTACATTACACCCACTAAGTCTACATTACACCCACTAAGTCTACATTACACCCACTAAGTCTACATTACACTCACTAAGTCTACATTACATCCACTAAGTCTACATTACATCCACGGTCTACATTACACCCACTAAGTCTACATAACATCCACTAAGTCTACATTACATCCACTAAGTCTACATTACACCCACTAAGTCTACATTACACCCACTAAGTCTACATTACACCCACTAAGTCTACATTACATCCACTAAGTCTACATTACACCCACTAAGTCTACATTACATCCACTAAGTCTACATTACATCCACTAAGTCTACATTACATCCACTAAGTCTACATTACATCCACTAAGTCTACATTACATCCACTAAGTCTACATTACATCCACTAAGTCTACATTACATCCACTAAGTCTACATTACATCCACTAAGTCTACATTACATCCACTAAGTCTACATTACATCCACTAAGTCTACATTACATCCACTAAGTCTACATTACACCCACTAAGTCTACATTACACCCACTAAGTCTACATTACACCCACTAAGTCTACATTACACCCACTAAGTCTACATTACATCCACGGTCTACATTACACCCACTAAGTCTACATTACATCCACTAAGTCTACATTACATCCACTAAGTCTACATTACATCCATGGTCTACATTACACCCACTAAGTCTACATTACACCCACTAAGTCTACATTACATCCACTAAGTCTACATTACACCCACTAAGTCTACATTACATCCACTAAGTCTACATTACATCCACTAAGTCTAAATTACATCCACTAAGTCTACATTACATCCACTAAGTCTACATTACACCCACTAAGTCTACATTACATCCACTAAGTCTACATTACATCCACTAAGTCTACATTACACCCACTAAGTCTACATTACATCCACTAAGTCTACATTACATCCACTAAGTCTACATTACACCCACTAAGTCTACATTACATCCACTAAGTCTACATTACACCCACTAAGTCTACATTACACCCACTAAGTCTACATTACATCCACGGTCTACATTACACCCACTAAGTCTACATTACACCCACTAAGTCTACATTACATCCACTAAGTCTACATTACACCCACTAAGTCTACATTACATCCACTAAGTCTACATTACACCCACTAAGTCTACATTACATCCACAAAGTCTACATTACATCCACTAAGTCTACATTACACCCACTAAGTCTACACTACACCCACTAAGTCTACATTACATCCAAGGTCTACATTACATCCACTAAGTCTACATTACACCCACTAAGTCTACATTACATCCACTAAGTCTACATTACATCCACGGTCTACATTACATCCACTAAGTCTACATTACATCCACGGTCTACATTACATCCACGGTCTACATTACATCCATGGTCTACATTACATCCACGGTCTACATTACATCCACGGTCTACATTACAGCCACTAAGTCTATATTACATCCACGGTCTACATTACATTCATGGTCTACATTACATCCATGGTCTACATTACATCCACGGGCTACATTACATCCACGGTCTACATTACATCCACGTTCTACATTACATCCACTGTCTACATTACATCCACGGTCTACATTACATCCACTGTCTACATTACATCCACTGTCTACATTACATCCACGAAGTCTGCATTTCATCCACGGTCTACATTACATCCACGGTCTACATTACATCCACGGTCTACATTATATTCACGAAATCTACATAACATCCACGAAGTCTACATTACATCCATGGTCTACATTACATTCACGAAGTCTACATTACATCCACGAAGTCTACATTACACCCACTAAGTCTACATTACATCCACGGTCTACATTACATCCACGAAGTCTACATTACACCCACTAAGTCTACATTACATCCACGAAGTCTACATTACATCCATGAAGTCTACATTACATCCACTAAGTCTACATTACATCCACTAAGTCTACATTACACCCACTAAGTCTACATTACATCCACTAAGTCTAAATTACATCCACTAAGCCTACATTACACCCACTAAGTCTACATTACACCCACTAAGTCTACATTACATCCACTAAGTCTACATTACATCCACGGTCTACATTACATCCATGAAGTCTACATTACATCCACTAAGTCTACATTACATCCACTAAGTCTACATTACATCCACGGTCTACATTACATCCACGGTCTACATTACATCCACGGTCTACATTACATCCACGGTCTACATTACATCCATGAAGTCTACATTACATCCACTAAGTCTACATTACACCCACTAAGTCTACATTACATCCACTAAGTCTACATTACATCCACTAAGTCTACATTACACCCACTAAGTCTACATTACACCCACTAAGTCTACATTACACCCACTAAGTCTACATTACATCCACTAAGTCTACATTACATCCACTAAGTCTACATTACATCCACTAAGTCTACATTAAACCCACTAAGTCTACATTACACCCACTAAGTCTACATTACATCCACTAAGTCTACATTACACCCACTAAATCTACATTAGATCCACTAAGTCTACATTACATCCACTAAGTCTACATTACATCCACTAAGTCTATATTACATCCACTAAGTCTACATTACACCCACTAAGTCTACATTACACCCACTAAGTCTACATTACATCCACTAAGTCTACATTACATCCACTAAGTCTACATTACATTCACTAAGTCTACATTACATCCACTAAGTCTACATTACACCCACTAAGTCTACATTACATCCACTAAGTCTACATTACATCCACTAAGTCTACATTACACCCACTAAGTCTACATTACATCCACTAAGTCTACATTACATCCACGGTCTACATTACATCCATGGTCTACATTACATCCATGGTCTACATTACATCCATGGTCTACATTACATCCATGAAGTCTACATTACATCCACTAAGTCTACATTACATCCACTAAGTCTACATTACATCCACTAAGTCTACATTACATCCACTAAGTCTACATTACATCCACTAAGTCTACATTACACCCACTAAGTCTACATTACACCCACTAAGTCTACATTACATCCACTAAGTCTACATTACATCCACTAAGTCTACATTACATCCACTAAGTCTACATTACACCCACTAAGTCTACATTACATCCACTAAGTCTACATTACACCCACTAAGTCTACATTACATCCACTAAGTCTACATTACATCCATGAAGTCTACATTACACCCACTAAGTCTACATTACATCCACTAAGTCTACATTATATCCACGAAGTCTACATTACATCCATGAAGTCTACATTACATCCACGAAGTCTACATTACATCCACGAAGTCTACATTACATCCACGAAGTCTACAATATATCCATGGATTCTGCATTATGTCTATGAAGTCTACACTGTGTTCATGAATTCTACAATACGTTCATGAATTCTACATTATAACCATGAAGTCTACAGTATGTCAAGAAAGTCTGCATTGCATTCATGAAGTTAGTTTAAATTATGTCAGTCACGTCTATATAATGACAGTCAAGTCTAAATTATGCCTAAGATGCCTACACGGTGACCGTGAATTGAGCAAGACATCCAAGAAATCTGCATGGTGACCAAACATCAAAGTGACACACATAATCATGTGATCTTGTCACACACCTGGCTGTTAGTTCACCCCTCTATAGCCTAGACTAGAGCAGCACTGAAAATATGCAGTTAGGTCAGATGTGTATGCAGTTAGGTACAGTCTCTCTTGCTCTCTCTCTCTCTCTCTCTCTCTCTCTCTCTCTCTCTCTCTCTCTCTCTCTCTCTGATTTTGTCTTCCTTTCTATCTCCTTGCCTCTGTCTCTTACACTGAGAGTGTAAGGCAACGTTTGAACACTGCACCAGAGAGGTGTCTGGGGTCACACGGCAACAAGTTTGCCCATTACAACACAGAGGTGACTGGGGTCACATGGCAACAAGTTTGCCCATTACAACACAGAGTTGAGTGGGGTCACACTACAACAAGTTTGCCCATTACAACATGGAGGTGATTGGGGTCACACTACAACAAGTTTGCCCATTACAACATAGAGGTGACTGGGGTCACATGGCAACAAGTTTGCCCATTACAACACAGAGGTGACTGGGTTCACATGGCAACAAGTTTGCCCATTACAACATAGAGGTGACTGGGTTCACATGGCAACAAGTTTGCCCATTACAACATAGAGGTGACTGGGGTCACATGGCAACAAGTTTGCCCATTACAACATAGAGGTGACTGGGGTCACACTACTTCAAGTTTGCCCATTACAACACAGAGGTGATTGGGGTCACATGGCAAAAAGTTTGCCCATTACAACATAGAGGTGACTGGGGTCACACTACTTCAAGTTTGCCCATTACAACACAGAGGTGATTGGGGTCACATGGCAACAAGTTTGCCCATTACAACATAGAGGTGACTGGGGTCACACTACTTCAGGTATGCCCATTACAAAATGGAGGTGTCTGGGGTCACACGGCAACAAGTTTGCCCATTATAACATAGAGTTGACTGGGGTCACATGGCAACAAGTTTGCCCATTACAACATGGAGGTGACTGGGGTCACACTACAACAAGTTTGCCCATTACAACATGGAGGTGACTGGGGTCACACTACAACAAGTTTGCCCATTACAAAATAGAGATGTTTGAGGTCACACTAGTTTGCCCATTACAACATGGAGGTGACTGGGGTCACACTACAACAAGTTTTCCCATTACAAAATAGAGATGTTTGGGGTCACACTAGTTTGCCCATTACAACATGGAGGTGACTGGGGTCACACTACAACAAGTTTGCCCATTACAAAATAGAGATGTTTGGGGTCACACTAGTTTGCCCATTACAACATAGAGGTGACTGGGGTCACACTACAACAAGTTTGCCCATTACAAAATAGAGGTGTCTTGGGTCACACGGCAACTAGAAAAACATAAAAGTGCAAAAGAAAGTCAAGGTATAATTGAAATCAGGATGCTAATCTACAGATCACTAGGTAAAGAAAGAAAGAAAGAAAGAAAGAAAGAAAGAAAGAAAGAAAGAAAGAAAGAAAGAAAGAAAGAAAGAAAGAAAGAAAGAAAGAAAGAAAGAAAGAAAGAAAGAAAGAAAGAAAGAAAGAAAGAAAGAAAGAAAGAAAGAAAGAAAGAAAGAAAGAAAAAAGAAAGTAAGAAAAAAGAAAAAAATGTAAAGAATGCATATGAAAGAATAAATTAATGAGAAGAAAGAAAGACAAAAAGAAAGAAAGAATAAATGAAAGAAAAGAAAAAAAGAAAGAAAGAAAGAATTCTCTCCCTTTTGCACAAGAATCATCTACAAAGATTTCACAATCAGTATATTTATATATATATTTAATTGTCTTACTTACACCAAAGGCAAAAAATATTTGAGACAAGAGAAAACAAGCAAATACAGTGGTACTTTGCTACAGGTAAGTATTTTGTTCCTGATCATTGTACGTATACCAAACAGTATGTATAGGAAACAGTATGTATACCAAACAGTATGTATAGGAAATGGTATGTACACCAAACAGTATGTATACTAAACAGTGTGTATACCAAACAGTATGTATACTAAACAGTGTGTATACCAAACAGTATGTATACTAAACAGTGTGTATACCAAACAGTATGTATACTAAACAGTGTGTACACCAAACAGTATGTATACTAAACAGTGTGTATACCAAACAGTATGTATACTAAACAGTGTGTATACCAAACAGTATGTATACTAAACAGTGTGTATACTTAACGACTGTTCTCACAAAAACAATAAAGTGAGAATGATAAATTTTTCTTATGAAGAAAAAAAAACAATCTGATTGTTATTTGCATATTATAAATTGATGGTTTTGTGCGCAAAAATTCATGTAATGCTTGATACTAAAATTCAAAAATTCAAAAGCAGATTAACTAATGAAAATTTAACTTCACTTTACCTTCCTGAGAAGATTTGAGGGCCTGTTAGGGTGAGAGGGGCAGAGAACCAGGTGTTATTTTTTGAAAGGAGAGATCCCCTTCAATAAAATTTCAAAAGTCTGAAAATTTTTTTTTTTTTTTTAAATAAAATTTCAAGTCTTTTTCCCCACTTTTTTTCTTGTCTCTTTTGATTATGTGCACCTAGTAGGGACTCATCATGTTTGACTTTTACTAAATTTCTGTCCAAAGAACTCTGCATTCTGCCTTCTCCTGATGGATGTTTAGGAAATGTAAAATTATTTGATCATTCCAGACAATGCTATTACAGTTTGTTTGCGCTCTGTTGAGGTAATATTTCTCTATAAGGTCACTAACATCTAACCATGGCTTTGTCTCAAGAGAGGCAAAAGTTTGTTTGGGCTCTGTTGAGGTAATATTTCTCTGTAAGGTCACTGATATCTATCCATGGCTTCGTCTCAAGAGAGGCAAAAGTTTGTTTGGGCTCTGTTGAGGTAATATTTCTCTGTAAAGTCACTAACATCTATCCATGGCTTCATCTCAAGAGAGGCAAAAGTTTGTTTGGGCTCTGTTGAGGTAATATTTCTCTGTAAAGTCACTAACATCTATCCATGGCTTCGTCTCAAGAGAGGCAAAAGTTTGTTTGGGCTCTGTTGAGGTAATATTTCTCTGTAAAGTCACTAACATCTATCCATGGCTTTGTCTCAAGAGAGGCAAAAGTTTGTTTGGGCTCTGTTGAGGTAATGTTTCTCTGTAAAGTCACTAACATCTATCCATGGCTTTGTCTCAAGAGAGGCAAAAGTTTGTTTGGGCTCTGTTGAGGTAATATTTCTCTGTAAAGTCACTAACATCTATCCATGGCTTTGTCTCAAGAGAGGCAAAAGTTTGTTTGGGCTCTGTTGAGGTAATATTTCTCTGTAAGGTCACTAACATCTATCCATGGCTTTGTCTCAAGAGAGGCAAAAGTTTGTTTGGGCTCTGTTGAGGTAATATTTCTCTGTAAAGTCACTAACATCTATCCATGGCTTTGTCTCAAGAGAGGCAAAAGTTTGTTTGGGCTCTGTTGAGGTAATATTTCTCTGTAAAGTGACTAACATCTATCCATGGCTTTGTCTCAAGAGAGGCAAAAGTTTGTTTGGGCTCTGTTGAGGTAATATTTCTCTGTAAAGTCACTAACATCTATCCATGGCTTCGTCTCAAGAGAGGCAAAAGTTTGTTTGGGCTCTGTTGAGGTAATATTTCTCTGTAAAGTGACTAACATCTATCCATGGCTTTGTCTCAAGAGAGGCAAAAGTTTGTTTGGGCTCTGTTGAGGTAATATTTCTCTGTAAAGTCACTAACATCTATCCATGGCTTTGTCTCAAGAGAGGCAAAAGTTTGTTTGGGCTCTGTTGAGGTAATATTTCTCTGTAAAGTCACTAACATCTATCCATGGCTTTGTCTCAAGAGAGGCAAAAGTTTGTTTGGGCTCTGTTGAGGTAATATTTCTCTATAAGGTCACTAATATCTATCCATGGCTTTGTCTCAAGAGAGGCAAAAGTTTGTTTGGGCTCTGTTGAGGTAATATTTCTCTGTAAGGTCACTAATATCTATCCATGGCTTTGTCTCAAGAGAGGCAAAAGTTTGTTTGGGCTCTGTTGAGGTAATATTTCTCTGTAAGGTCACTAATATCTATCCATGGCTTCGTCTCAAGAGAGGCAAAGATAGCGCACCATGCTGTGACCAGTTTTTGATCATACAAGTTCATATTCCAAACAAATGTCACATCCCAAGTAAAGGTTTTCTTAACTAAATAGGACGTATACCAAGTTGAATGTATACCTAAGTGAACATATATCAAGGTACCACTGTGTATGAATCTTTGTTCAGGTATAGACTGTGGTTGGACATTTCATAAAGAGATTATTAATTAATGACAAAATCCAATTTATATTTTCAGAGATAAAGTTATAAAAAATAAGAAATAATCTTTTGATTTTCTGAGTATATAATTTAACACAGACAGCTAAACAATAATAATCATTTGAGCATGTTTGTGGTGCAATAAAACAAAGTCACAACAGCAGTATATGAAGTATTTTGGGAATATATACAATACATTAATATACATGTGATGAACTCTTGTTCTTTGTGAGGTGAATTTCAAATGCACCTGCTTATTCAAGTCCATCGACATTACAATAAATGTCTACAGCAGAATTCTAGAATATTCTCTCACAGTGAAAACAACTGAACATTAGCAGTTGTTAGATATTTTGTAATAGAGCTGAATTATTCCAGTCGTACAGATTAATGAAGCCCATATGCAGTTTTATGTGTAACTGCAACCTAATGCTCCACAGGCAACTTTGTTGGAAGTCTCTCTGTCATAAAGGTTGAATTCCTTTCCTAATGAGTGGATATGCTGTACTCTAACAAATGCCGCGTGACGGCCTGTACAAGTAAATAGATTTTTTTTCAAATTACTAACAAAACATCCATGTATGTCAAAGCCTCCTGTCCTGATATGCAGTAAAGAGATAGATTTCTGCAGAGCTATGTTCAAAACAAGACCTTCACTGCTTAATTACCCGTAAGCACGTAATAGCCAACTGGCATTTGTACCGATGAAAAGGCAGACCACAGGAGGAGCCATGATAGCCAACTGGCATTTGTACCGCTGAAAAGGCAGACCATAGGAGAAGCCATGATAGCCAACTGGCATTTGTACCGCTGAAAAGGCAGATCATAGGAGAAGCCATGATAGCCAACTGGCATTTGTACCACTGAAAAGGCAGATCACAGGAGAAGCCATGATAGCCAACTGGCATTTGTACCATTGAAAAGGCAGATCACAGGAGAAGCCATGATAGCCAACTGGCATTTGTACCGCTGAAAAGGCAGGCCACAGAAGGAGCCATGATGACCAGAGGACACTGGAACCATATTATATGACAGGGTTATTTAATTGGTGGCCCATGGGCCCAATTTGGCCCCCGGAGACCTAGCAAGTGGTCCACAAATCATTGCCAGTTGTACTTTGTCAATGATATTTCTACGCTGGGGCTCGAGCCTCTTTGGCCCATGACGATCCTGAGTTTCAAAATGTTGGCCCCCAAAGGAACTTAGTTCAATAGCTCTGATATGCTTGGAAGGAAGTTATATGAGATAAGGCATCATTACAATTTTCTTTCATTTTATGAAGCTTTTGCAGTGATTTTCTACATTATGTATCAGTTAAGGGTTTGCTAAAATCAGAGGTGATGGTCTGAAAGGTGGAGATATCATAGCCTAGCATACAACCACAAATTTGCCAACCACCCATTTTAGTGTGAAAGCAGAAGAATATCTCAGTCAGAAAAAGCACAAAATGTGAAATTTCGTTTCTTGGATAAAGCAACGACAATAAAAGTGAGCTTTATCCATGCTCACATTTAGTTTATCTCATCACAGTGAATAAAGCAGATGTTTCCCACACACACAATCCCACTCACACACACAATCATAAACACACACAATCATACACACACACAATCATACACATACAATCATACACAAACAATCATACACACACAAACATACACACACACACACACACACACACACAATCATACACACACAATGACACATGCACTCACACGCACACACACACAATCATACATACACACAATCATACACACACAATTATACACATACAGTCATACACACACAATTATACACACATACAATTACACACACACACAATTAAACACACACACAAGCATATACACACACAATCAAATACACACACACACAATCGTACTCACATGCATGTGCATATATTTTTAAAAAAATGCTGAAAGCAAATATCCAACAATAATTTGAGGACACATATTATTGACATGATTTGCAAACAATTTTTATCACTTAAAAAAAAAAAAAAAATGCAACAAATCAACACAACCAAGCCACATTTAGAAATCTGGCATATCTTGGATCTCACAATAAAATCTTTGCGGTGGTTTGTTATCTTTATAAGATGCATCTGATTGCAGATGGCTTGTTTATATTGAGAGTGAAAAATTTTTTTTATTAATGATACTATGATCTTGTTGTGTGCTAAATGAGTTACCACTAGTCAGCACACTACCAGGTGTCTAGCAGGCACCCTTCCGCTTCCTCTCTTAGAAACAGAAATCAACGACGATGACACCGTCATACATTTTAACAGGATACATGACACAAATGCAGAGACGTAGTTATTGATCACAGTTGACATGCGCACATAATTCATTTCTCCTCACTCGCTCTCTTGCTCAATTTGTAGCGACCTCTCCTTGACCACTACAGCTACAGGGTCCCACACTCTGGACGTGCCGTACAGCTGAAAAGGACAAATTCTCCCATTCACTGGACCTTGATATTATTTCAGCATATAACAAGGCTGACTGGAGAGGGACTTCCCTTGCCGTACTCCGAAAACACACAGCTGTCGTCAGCTTGTCGAAGGGCTCCAATGACCAAAAGGACTTCTACCATAAGTCCCCTCTAGCCCACAGCTCTCGTCGGCACCACTCTCCCCTGTTCTGGTTCACTAGTGGTCCTCCTACGTCTCACTACGTCGCCACTCAGAACAGGTACTACTGGAGCCTTCCGTCCCCCTGGATTTACTTCACCAGCGGGATATACCTTCGACCAGTACCGCAACCTCAACAATTACTCAGACCTAAATGCCTGATAGTCGTACAGTATTCTTGTCTGTTAGACTCGAGAGAGATATCACGGACCCTGACTTGGTCTCTGACTCTCTCTTTCTCTCTCTCTCTTCTCTCTTCTCTCTCAACTGCTCCTGGACTGACTACTGAACTCCCAATTTATCCCCCTCAAATCCGTGTAGGTGGATGATGTTTACATGAGAGACACGCTCGTATGGGCGTTCTCATGAATCATGTTCCTGTGGGTGTTCTCGAGACTCACGCTCATGTGGGCGTTCTCGAGGATCACGCTTATGTGTGTGGCTGATGTTACCAGAGAATCACACTGTCACTTAATTCACACTTTCTCTGTTTATCTCGTTAGCCATGCTTTCAGCCCCCACACAGTAACCCACGCGTCCACTGTCTCGTGGCACTACAGAATTACTCTCATACCACTGTCCCTTCACACAATATCACACTTTACCCAAATCAGCGCGCAACATCATATCCTCCCCTCTCCCAACTGACAACTAACTGAAATAAGTGAAGTTGTCAGTTGTTGAGTTAGAAGCCTTGTTGCGGGCTGATTTCATAATTATAATAATCATTGGACATGTGATATCATAACATATCATAACATTTTGTGTAGTTAACTACAGTATCATTGTATATATCAATACAAGCATACACATGGATATTTATCTCTAATTTTAACAACTATGTGTGTTTGACAGTGTAAAGCGGCCTTCATACAGGTAGTGGGCACTCTTTAACACTGCGCGGTAAACCGTCACAGCTCCCCTTTTCCCGATGCTGTATTCTGTGCTAATTTTCTGCAGGCATACATGACCGGATGTAACTAGTGGTAACTCATTTAGTACACAACAGATCTGTGGAGCATTTGAGTACTCCTCTTTTTGTTCTATTTCTTCTCTGGAACTACTCATGTGTTTGGGCCCACCGACATCATGATTGGCCATTCATTGATGCGTATTAACCTTTCACATGTGCGGCTTTCTCTTACAGGAGTATTAGGTAGAATTCACTCTCTCGTGGGACCTAGGCTGAGGCTGTCCAATGGGGGGTTGGAGTTAGGGCCAGTTGTAGATGTTATGGGGTCATTAAAAGTGGCGGTAACATCCTGTAGCATGGTCTTCATGCATGAAAATAAATTGAATTTGTACTACGCAAATGCTTCACATAAAGTTGTCATTTTGATATGCATAAAAGATAACTTTGTTGAAAACATAATTCGTACAAGTATTGCTAGCGAGCTCTGCGTATTTTAAAAACAAACACACCACTCAACACAAAATAAATTGATGACATAATAAATAAAATAATGTAACCTAAGCCAATCTGGCAATTAACTTTTTCAAAAATATCCAGCACAAAACCGCCCAGGGGTGTGGCCAGAGCTTGTGGTAGAACCAGTGATTGATGCCAAACAGCAATATCCTTGGCCTTGTCTGAATCTTCTGCAAGCACATCCATGACCAGGGCAAAATCAACAGACTGGAATGCTCCAAAACCTAAACCTTGGTAATAAAGATTTTAAAATTGCAGTTATAGCCTGTTTGAACACAGGAATCTGGTACCTGGACATATGTCACTTATAAACTGAAATTGATGAAAACAAATGTTCTTAAACAATTACTAGCCCGTCTCTCTAGCATAGTTGGCCACATTTCTCCCAGATTTACCATATTTAAAATGGAATCAAGGCCGAAGGGTTGCGATATCTATAATACCAAGCCAAAGGGTTAACAACTCATGGCTTCTGGATACTAAAACAAACAAACAATTACTATGATAATCTCTTGCCTCCAAGCAAGAAATGTTTCTTATCTTTCTTTGTACACATTCACACATCAGCACTGATATATTTAAATGAAGAAATGTTCACTTCTAAAAGTGTATCCAAGATCTAGAAGAAAGGTTTGTCAAGTTCATTGATCACATGAAGAGACAGAAGACTCTGGGACAGATGTTGTGCAACACATCAGACAATAGAAACGCTCAAAGCTGTAGGCACTCCTAAACTAAAGTGCACTCCTAAACTAAAGTGCACTCCTAAACTAAAGTGTACTCCTAAACTAAAGTGCACTCCTAAACTAAAGTGCACTCCTAAACTAAAGTGCACTCCTAAACTAAAGTGCACTCCTAAACTAAAGTGTACTCCTAAACTAAAGTGCACTCCTAAACTAAAGTGCACTCCTAAACTAAAGTGCACTCCTAAACTAAAGTGCACTCCTAAACTAAAGCCGTGGTGTGGAGAGAATGTGGCAGCTGAGAGTCATGCAACAGAAAATCTTGACTGTTTCTGTTGCAGGACACAGTAATAAACAATTGTTTGGGAAGAGCTAAAAGTGCAGCAATCTATGCACATAGAAGACAGAAACAACAATATCCGTTGGTCATGTTCTGAGAAGAGAGGCAGTATGTACAAACATTCAGAAACATTACAGCAATGACAATGCAGTCAAGTGTACAAACATTCAGAAACATTACAGCAATGCCAACACAGAGTAAAGTGTACAAAAATTCACAAACATTACAGCAATGACAACACAGAGTAAAGTGTACAAACATTCAGAAACATTACAGCAACAACAGCTCAGTCAAGTGTACAAACATTCAGAAACATTTCAGCAATGACAACACAGAGTAATGTGTACAAACATTCAGAAACATTACAGCAATGACCAAACAGTAAAGTGTACAAATGTTCAGAAATATTACAGCAACGACAACACAGTCAAGTGTACAAACATTCAGAAACATTACAGCAATGACAACACAGAGTAAAGTGTACACACACATTCAGAAACATGACAGCAATGACAACACAGAGTCAAGTGTACAAACATTCAGAAACATTACAGCAATGACAACACAGAGTAAGTGTACAAACATTCAGAAACATTACAGCAATGACAACACAGAGTAAAGTGTACAAACATTCAGTAACATTACAGCAACGACCAAACAGTAAAGTGTACAAACATTCAGTAACATTACAGCAATGACCAAACAGTAAAGTGTACAAACATTCAGAAACATTACAGCAATAACAACGCAGTCAAGTGTACAAACATTCAGAAACATTACAGCAATGACAACACAGAGTAATGTGTACAAACATTCACAAAACATCACAGCAATGACAACACAGTCAAGTGTACACACATTCAGAAACATTACAGCAACAAAAACACAGTCAAGTGTACAAACATTCACAAACATTACAGCAATGACAACACAGAGTCAAGTGTACAAACATTCAGAAACATTAGGCAATGACAACACAGAGTAAAGTGTACACACACATTCAGAAACATGACAGCAATGACAACACAGAGTCAAGTGTACAAACATTCAGAAACATTACAGCAACGACAACACAGAGTCAAGTGTACAAACATTCAGAAACATTACAGCAACGACAACACAGAGTCAAGTGTACAAACATTCAGAAACATTACAGCAACGACAACACAGAGTAAAGTGTACAAACATTACAGCAACGACAACACAGAGTCAAATGTACAAACATTACAGCAACGACAACACAGAGTCAAGTGTACAAACATTACAGCAACGACAACACAGAGTCAAGTGTACAAACATTACAGCAACGACAACACAGAGTCAAGTGTACAAACCTATGATAAATGCCATTAATGCAGCAACAACATAGGCGTAGCTGCCTGATAGGAAAGCGAAGGTGAATGATCCGACTCCCATGATGAACGCTGGCACAAGACACAAAAATATGTGTGAGGTTTGGACAAAGTATTTCAATGTCTGTCAAATGGTGCTAGTTATGAGCCATAACTAGGGGGCAACTGCAGTTGAGGAGTTAATGATAACTACAGCTAAATACAACATCAAATGTGACTAGACAGCTCCACAGAGGCAATAGAAAAAACATACACAAATACAGCTGAACATTTCAACCAACATCTTTATGAATGAAGTACTAAATAGAATTCACACTTTGACAGGAAAACTCAGTGGACAAGTCAACAAAGCTTTAAAAAAAACAAGGGTCAACATGAAACAAAGAAATATGTAATTGTGGAAAATATCAATATAAAGGGCTTTATGTTATGTTTTAGCCCTTCATATTCATATAAAGGCCTATAATATTTTGTGTTTGCCCTTCTTCTTAATATTTTTCCACATAACCTATTTCTTGGTTTCATATTGACCCTTGGTTTTATGAAAGCTCTGTTGTCTTGTTCACTGATTTCTCCTGTCACAGGCTGTGTTCTATTTAGTACTCCATTCATAAAGATTCTGAATGAAATGTTCAGGTGTGTTTGTGCATTTCTTTCCATTCCCTCTGTTGAATTTTCTAGTCACACTTGATGCTGTATTGAGCACTTCCAGTGATGGACCAGTTTTATGCTGTATTGAGCACTTCCAGTTATGGACCAGTTTTATGCTGTATTGAGCACTTCCAGTGATGGACCAGTGTGATGCTGTATTGAGCACTTCCAGTTATGGACCAGTTTTATGCTGTACTGAGCACTTCCAGTGATGGACCAGTTTGATGCTGTATTGAGCACTTCCAGTTATGGACCAGTTTTAAGCTGTACTGAGCACTTCCAGTTATGGACCAGTTTGATGCTGTATTGAGCACTTCCAGTTATGGACCAGTTTGATGCTGTACTGAGCACTTTCAGTTATGGACCAGTTTTATGCTGTACTGAGCACTTCCAGTTATGGACCAGTTTTATGCTGTATTGAGCACTTCCAGTTTTGGACCAGTTTGATACTGTATTGAACACTTCCAGTTATGGACCAATTTAATGCTGTATTGAGCACTTCCAGTTATGGACCAGTTTTATGCTGTATTGAGCACTTCCAGTTATTTACCAGTTTTATGCTGTATTGAGCACTGCCTGTTATGGACCAGTTTAATGCTGTATTGAGCACTTCCTGTTATGGACCAGTATTATGAACTGTTTAGATCTTGCAGAATGTCTGCATTTGTTCTTTTTATGACTCATGGTCATAATCATCATCATCATCATCATCATCTCCATTATCATCATCTTCTTGTTCATTGTCAGATGTTTTAGACTTTCATGTCTCCCCACAGACCTCAGCCCCTTTGTGTTCTCAATCAATTCTAATTAATGTTTTCCTCCAAGCCACTATTTTGATAGTCATGTATTATTTGTCAGTTTGTCTCTGCTTCCTCTACAACAAGCTCTCTCCAACCATAAGAAGCTTGTCCACTTGCTCTTATCATCACATGACCATAAAATACTGTTTTTCCCTGTCAAATAATTGTGTGATGCCAGCATCAAGAGCATACAACATGAAAATTGAAACACCAAGAGGCAGGGGAAGACAAAGAAGAAGATGGATTGAAGGAGTCACGGACAACTTGAGACTTCATAACATCACGGCATATGAAGCGACTGAGCGCGCCCTGGCTCGGTTGCCGATCATCTGATAGACTGCGACGCCTAGCGGCACAAGCAGATTTTGACAAAGGAAGAAGAAATAATTGTGTGTCATGTTTTACTGTCTTTTAGGAAATTACTGTTAGTAAATCTGGCAACTCAAGGTATTCACAACATGTACATCTGTGCTGCCACTAAACTCTTCCTAATTTATTCATTCATGTTGCAAGTTTCCCCGTCTGATGATCATGGTTCTAAGAATGTTTCATTTTTGCAGAAACTTCCAAAGAATACGTTCACAAAAATGCTCTCAGAAAATACAACAACAGATATCACACAGACTTCTTGATGTTATCATACCAGCAATAGTGACGATGACCTTTCGATATCCAGTTTTGTCTGAGATGATCCCAAATACAACAGAACTGCAAACAGAATTAGAACAATCCATTTCAAAACCAAAGATAACTCTCATTACATGTCTATTGATCAGTTCTGATATCTCTCCTTATAACTTGACTTTGTCTTTGACTCTACTTCCTGCTACCATAATGGATTTGGGGTGATGGTGGTATGGAGGTGGGGGAAGGGTGGAAAGGGTAACTTACTCCTTCCAATGCACTGTATAAGTTGTTCTCAATTTCTCTAAAGTTGTTCTTGATGTTATGAGTTTTTTTTTTTGTGTGTGTGGGTATTACAGACACCTGCTTGTTTCAGAGTAAACATAAACTGTAATTTATCTCCTCTTGATTCCAGTTAATTAGACATAGACAGTCAATAATTTTTAGACATATGAGAACTTGGTTACAACTGGCAAGATTGAGGGAAAGATAGCAAGAGGAAGGCAGAGAGATAAATACCTGGATGGCCTGGCCAGATGGGTGGAGCAAGACAAAATCATGACAGCCTATGCTTACCGGCACGGCGCACAATGATGGTAATGCTCCTAGTCAAATAAGATGGTTGTGAAATCATCAAGAACACAGCCATACCTCAATGATGCAGCAAACAGCAGTGGTAGCAACAATAGTGCCACAGAGGTGGCAGCACTCCAGCAGTAAGGAAGTGGGATCATGTCATTGAGCCAGTACTCCAAGAACCTGGTACAAAAAGTGAAAGTAAAGCTCCCTTTTCCAAACCTTTAGGCATATAGGGCTTGACTTCAATTTTATAGATCAATCGGCACGAGATGGGTGATGTGGTCAGCATCATGCCGGCCGCCTTTACTTCCTGGGACTGCACCCTGAACCCACTCAAGGCTGGGTCGACCTGGGAGCCAAGGTCATTTTTTTTTAAATCCTCGGCGTGCGTCTAGCCGCTCCGCCGCGGCGACTCCCTCAAAAACCTGGACAAATGCATAAATCATCAACCATTGACAAGCTAGACACATATCTCAGACAACCAATAAAGACCTAGACACACGCAACAGACAATCAATAAAGACCTAGACACATGTATCAGACATTCATTGACAAGGTAGGCATATGTTTCAGACAATCACCAAGGACCTAGACACATGCATTACACAAACTGAAAATTTTACTCAGTGTTTTTCAGAGCTGTTCATTGTGTTTTCAGACCTGCCTGATACTTTATATCAGTCATTCATACTGTAGTTATTTATAAGTCAGTCATGGTCCTCATGTTTTGTTTCTGTTTCATTTTATCCACTTCAGGCAATGAAGCATAAACACAGACTTAGATGGTTCTCCCTCACCCCCCCCCCCTCCCCCAGTCAATCTACGGTAATGTTTGCAAGATAAATATGTCATTGTTTGTATGGTCAACAATACTACATTGTTCACTTCCAATGTATGGTCAACAATACTACATTGTTCACCCCCAATTTATGGTCAACAATACTACATTGTTCACCTCCAATTTATGGTCAACAATACTACATTGTTCACCTCCAATGTATGGTCAACAATACTACATTGTTCACCTCCAATGTATGGTCAACAATACTACATTGTTCACCTCCAATGTATGGTCAACAATACTACATTGTTCACCCCCAATTTATGGTCAACAATACTACATTGTTCACCCCCAATTTATGGTCAACAATACTACATTGTTCACCTCCAATGTATGGTCAACAATACTACATTGTTCACCCCCAAATTATGATCAACAATACTACATTGTTCACCTCCAATTTATGATCAACAATACTACATTGTTCACCTCCAATTTATGGTCAACAATACTACATTGTTCACCCCCAATTTATGGTCAACAATACTACACTGTTCACCCCCAATTTATGGTCAACAATACTACATTGTTCACCTCCAATGTATGGTCAACAATACTACATTGTTCACCCCCAATTTATGATCAACAATACTACATTGTTCACCTCCAATTTATGATCAACAATACTACATTGTTCACCCCCAATTTATGGTCAACAATACTACACTGTTCACCCCCAATTTATGGTCAACAATACTACATTGTTCACCTCCAATGTATGGTCAACAATACTACATTGTTCATCCCCAATTTATGATCAACAATACTACATTGTTCACCTCCAATTTATGATCAACAATACTACATTGTTCACCTCCAATGTATGGTCAACAATACTACATTGTTCACCACCAATTTATGGTCAACAATACTACATTGTTCACCTCCAATTTATGGTTAACAATACTACATTGTTCACCTCCAATGTATGGTCAACAATACTACATTGTTCACCTCCAATGTATGGTCAACAATACTACATTGTTCACCTCCAATGTATGGTCAACAATACTACATTGTTCACCCCCAATTTATGGTCAACAATACTACATTGTTCACCCCCAATTTATGGTCAACAATACTACAATGTTCACCTCCAATGTATGGTCAACAATACTACATTGTTCACCCCCAATTTATGATCAACAATACTACATTGTTCACCTCCAATTTATGATCAACAATACTACATTGTTCACCTCCAATTTATGGTCAACAATACTACATTGTTCACCCCCAATTTATGGTCAACAATACTACACTGTTCACCCCCAATTTATGGTCAACAATACTACATTGTTCACCTCCAATGTATGGTCAACAATACTACATTGTTCACCCCCAATTTATGATCAACAATACTACATTGTTCACCTCCAATTTATGATCAACAATACTACATTGTTCACCCCCAATTTATGGTCAACAATACTACACTGTTCACCCCCAATTTATGGTCAACAATACTATATTGTTCACCTCTAATGTATGGTCAACAATACTACATTGTTCACCCCCAATTTATGATCAACAATACTACATTGTTCACCTCCAATTTATTATCAACAATACTACATTGTTCACCTCCAATGTATGGTCAACAATACTACATTGTTCACCCCCAATTTATGGTCAACAATACTACATTGTTCACCTCCAATTTATGGTCAACAATACTACATTGTTCACCTCCAATGTATGGTCAAAAATACTACATTGTTCACCTCCAATGTATGGTCAACAATACTACATTGTTCACCTCCTATGCATGGTCAACAATACTACACTGTTCACCTCCAATTTATGGTCAACAATACTACACTGTTCACCTCCAATGTATGGTCAACAATACTACATTGTTCACCTCCAATGTATGGTCAACAATACTACACTGTTCACATCCAATGTGTGGTCAACAATTCTACACTGTTCACCTCCAATGTATGGTCAACAATACTACATTGTTCACCTCCATTGTATGGTCAACAATACTACATTGTTCACCTCCAATGTATTGTCAACAATACTACACTGTTCACCTCCAATGTATGGTCAACAATACTACACTATTCACCTCCAATTTATGGTCAACAATACTACATTGTTCACCTCCAATGTATGGTCAACAATACTACACTGTTCACCTCCAATGTATGGTCAACAATACTACATTGTTCACCCCCAATTTATGGTCAACAATACTACATTGTTCACCTCCAATGTATGGTCAACAATACTACATTGTTCACCTTTAATTTATGGTCAACAATACTACATTGTTCACCTCCAATTTATGGTCAACAATACTACATTGTTCACCCCCAATTTATGGTCAACAATACTACATTGTTCACCTCCAATTTATGGTCAACAATACTACACTGTTCACCTCCAATGTATGGTCAACAATACTACATTGTTCACCTTTAATTTATGGTCAACAATACTACATTGTTCACCTCCAATTTATGGTCAACAATACTACATTGTTCACCTCCAATTTATGGTCAACAATACTACATTGTTCACCTCCAATGTATGGTCAACAATACTACACTGTTCACCTCCAATTTATGGTCAACAATACTACACTGTTCACCTCCAATTTATGGTCAACAATACTACATTGTTCACCTCCAATTTATGGTCAACAATACTACATTGTTCACCTCCAATTTATGGTCAACAATACTACACTGTTCACCTCCAATTTATGGTCAACAATACTACACTGTTCACCTCCAATGTATGGTCAACAATACTACATTGTTCACCCCCAATTTATGGTCAACAATACTACACTGTTCACCTCCAATTTATGGTCAACAATACTACATTGTTCACCTCCAATGTATGGTCAACAATACTACACTGTTCACCTCCAATTTATGGTCAACAATACTACATTGTTCACCTCCAATTTATGGTCAACAATACTACATTGTTCACCTCCAATGTATGGTCAACAATACTACATTGTTCACCTCCAATGTATGGTCAACAATACTACATTGTTCACCTCCAATGTATGGTCAACAATACTACATTGTTCACCTCCAATTTATGATCAACAATACTACATTGTTCACCTCCAATGTATGGTCAACAATACTACATTGTTCACCACCAATTTATGGTCAACAATACTACATTGTTCACCTCCAATTTATGGTCAACAATACTACATTGTTCACCTCCAATGTATGGTCAACAATACTACATTGTTCACCTCCAATGTATGGTCAACAATACTACATTGTTCACCTCCAATGTATGGTCAACAATACTACATTGTTCACCCCCAATTTATGGTCAACAATACTACATTGTTCACCCCCAATTTATGGTCAACAATACTACATTGTTCACCTCCAATGTATGGTCAACAATACTACATTGTTCACCCCCAATTTATGATCAACAATACTACATTGTTCACCACCAATGTATGGTCAACAATACTACACTGTTCACCTCCAATATATGGTCAACAATACTACATTGTTTACCTCCAATTTATGGTCAACAATACTACACTGTTCACCTCCAATGTATGGTCAACAATACTACATTGTTCACCTCCAATGTATGGTCAACAATACTACACTGTTCACCTCCAATTTATGGTCAACAATACTACACTGTTCACCTCCAATTTATGGTCAACAATACTACATTGTTCACCTCCAATTTATGGTCAACAATACTACATTGTTCACCTCCAATTTATGGTCAACAATACTACATTGTTCACCTCCAATGTATGGTCAACAATACTACATTGTTCACCTCCAATGTATGGTCAACAAGACTACATTGTTCACCTCCAATGTATGGTCAACAATACTACATTGTTCACCTCCAATTTATGGTCAACAATACTACATTGTTCACCTCCAATGTATGGTCAACAATACTACATTGTTCGCCTCCAATGTATGGTCAACAATACTACATTGTTCACTCCCAATTTCCACCTCATTCATAAAATTGCAAATCTCAGCACTTTTTCATCACCTGACTTGTAAAAGTGCATGTTCTCCATCATAATTTTTATATTTTATTATTTCCCTTACAGACAAACCATGACATAGGAAATTAAAATATTTTGTTTTGTGATTCTGTGCTGAGCATAACACTGTGCTTTGATTTGTTTACCCTTCAAGTGTAGCACAGCAGCTAGAAATACCAGTCTCAGAATCTTTTATCTATCTATCTTCTTTTATCCCACCAGGAAATCACAAAGCGATAAACACCCGATGACACAAAGTGCCACTATGTGGATCAGGATCACCCATTGAGAGGTCCCAGAAACTGCGTTCAGCCATTAGACCATATTTATGGCTAGGCTATTTTGCGGCCCCTGGCAAGAGCCAGAAAAGGGCTTCAAATAATGAAAAATTGCATCCCACAAAGGAATGACAAAGTATGATGTTGGGTTCAAAGAGCACTAGACAGATGTAAAGGAACACCAGTCTCAGAATCTTGGGTTAAAAGAGCACTAGACGGATGTGAAGAAACACCAGTCTCAGAATCTTGGGTTCAAAGAGCACTAGACGGATGAGAAGAAACACCAGTCTCAGAATCTTGGGTTCAAAGAACACTAGGTGGATGTGAAGAAACACCAGTCTCAGAATCTTGGGTTCAAAGAGCACTAGACGGATGTGAAGAAACACCAGTCTCAGAATCTTGGGTTCAAAGAGCACTGGACGGATGTGCAAGAACACCAGTCTCAGAATCTTAGATTCAAAGAGCACTAGACGGATATGAAGAAACACCAGTCTCAGAATCTTGGTTTCAAAGAGCACTAGACGGATGTGAAGAAACACCAGTCTCAGAATCTTGGGTTCAAAGAGCACTAGACGGATGTGAAGAAACACCAGTCTCAGAATCTTGGGTTCAAAGAGCACTGGACGGATGTGCAAGAACACCAGTCTCAGAATCTTGGGTTCAAAGAGCACTAGACGGATGTGAAGAAACACCAGTCTCAGAATCTTGGGTTCAAAGAGCACTAGACGGATGTGAAGAAACACCAGTCTCAGAATCTTGGGTTCAAAGAGCACTAGACGGATGTGCAAGAACACCAGTCTCAGAATCTTGGTTTCAAAGAGCACTAGACGGATGTGAAGAAAAACTAACTGGTTCTCAGCTTAAAATGAGCATCAGAAAATTTTCTTTTAAAAAAAAAGGTGGCCAACATAATGTTGATAACGTCACCAACTGAGCGCTGATTACTCCATATAAATATGTGTAGTAGACTATCAAATACCTGAGGGAAGCTGGTGGAACCAGGCTCTACTATTTTTGTTGATTTGGTGTTCGGTTGAATTATTTACCTTCAGTTTGGTCACTCACTGTGTGGGTTCTAAGGCTCCATTGTTTGGGTTGATAGACCTGCTGCTTCTGTAACAAGCATGTTGTAAAAATCTGCTAGTTAAGGGGGTTTCCTTCTAAATCAGAGTGCATATGTTTGTGAGGCACAGAACTTTCAGTCTGTATACAAGTAAGCCAGATCTCTAAAATGGAGAAGCATTCAAAAACTCAAGTTCTGGAACAAAACTAAAATTGAAAGTGGATGAACAACCAGAACTTTCTCCCTGAGCCAACCGCCACTGAACACGAAGAAGAAGAGAGATGTCTGGTAAAGGACCATGTTTCTACTCACCCAGTAATGGTGGCAACTCCTTGCTGCATCAAAAATCTGGTAATGAACACCCATCTAAAGTCATGCTCTGAAAAAGATGATTTTTTGAGGAATCTATGAAACAATACAATGATTGTTTGACTGATTTACTAATTCAAGGTATAAAACATTATCACATCAAAACTGAACAAATCAGACAACTGACGTCTCTCTTTAACTAGTAATTAATGACCTGTTGTGTTAATAAATGTAGAATTATATTGTCGTAATTACAGTGATCTGCCGTATATATATATATATATATATATATATATATATATATATATATATATATATATATATATATATATATATATATATATATATATATATATATATATATATATATATATATATATATATATATATATATATATAGTGATCTCCCCCTACATAGGTTGAAAAAATATTAGATATTTGAGTGATCTCCCCATTGTGGTTGATAAAAGATTATTATATTTATAGTGATTCCCCCCCAAACTCCCCATATATTAAGGTCCCTTTTCCATGCATTCAGGCGTACTGGGAATAAAGGGCTAGACCTATATTTTTATAAACCAACTGGCACTTGGTGGGTGATGTGGTCAGCATCACACTGGCCGTCTTAACTTCTCGGGACTGCACCTGGTACCCACTTAAGGCTGGTTCACCCTGGGAGTCGTCATTTTTTTAAAAAGTCAGGACGCGAACCTACAACCTTCTAATCTGCAGGCGGGTGTCTATCCCCCAATGCCATGGCAACTCTCTCCCCCATATTACAAGATAAAATATTATATATTTCCAGTAATCTGCCCCTATATTGGCAGATGAAGTATTTACTCCTCCCCCCATATTGGTGGACAAATTATGAGATATTTGAAGTGATTTCCTCCATATTGGCACACAAAGTATGAGATATTTATAGTGATTTCTCCCTATATTGGTGGACAAAGTAGTGATTTTCCCCTATATTGGTGGAGAAAGTATGAAATATGTATAGTGATTTTCCCCTATATTGGTGGGAAAAATATTAGATACTTGCAGTAATCTGCTTCTATATTTGTGAACAAAACAGCAGTTGAACAAACCTTTCAGAGGTGCCCAGAATCCAATGAAGATAAGCCTGCAGCCTGAGGAAATGATTACATTTAATTTTTTTAGTCAAAACAGTGTAGGCATAAACAGCAGTTTATAACAACAAAGTTTGATTGATACAATATAATCTTCATACATATTACTGTCATATTTGTCAACATCAGTAAATAACACAATAAAATAAAAACAGCTAACAAATTTATTATATGACCAATATCATAAATAATAACAAAATACCCTGAATATACATTTATGTTAATAGTTGATGACGGCAGACATTTTAATATACCCTTTTTATTAGCAATATAAAATTAATGTCGGATACAGGCTTGATACCAGAGTCAGGTATCAGATTTTGACTTGATATCAAATTTAGACATCGCATCATTTATAGACTGACTGTAGGTACTGTTCACTTCAAATATAAAGTTGATATCCGACAGGTTTGACATAAGTTGTCACTGCTCCTTCCGTACATTCATCGAAGATATTCTAGCCCTAGTGTTTTCTGTGACAGCCTTTGCCTTTACACAATTTCTTCTAAGTTTATCTGAAGATGCAATTGTGTTGTGCCCATTTACAACACAGCCACAATATATGCGCCTCTCTGAAACATCTTACTTCTGCAGGCATTTGTCGACCAGGTTAACCTTCTTAGTTTAATTCGTGGGACATTGCTGTCTCATTATTGTATGGTCATCTTTGTTTCCTGGGTCACAGGTGGTTTTCCACATCAGGCCGGACCAGAGAAGCCACATAATGCTGATCCACCCTCAAGAGAAAGCAGGGGCAGAACATGAACATTTCCTGCAATCCAAGGAGGCTTCCATACAAACAGAGCCAATACACAGTGCTCTGGTACTAGGCTCACTCAAAGAATCATCACGTCCTGCTCATGACTGTTTAATCTCACTTTCATATATTGAACATCTCATTCATTCATCATGGGCTAAATCTTTAGAAGCCAACATGGGATTTGGATTACCCACACAAAATGAGTTCTTTGCTTCTTTTGCATGTTTAACTTTTTCCGTGTCCTCTATAGTTTCCTATGACATTTGCCACATAGATTTCTGCTGTGTGGCAGAAAACAGACTGTTGGGTCTGTTTCATTTTCTCCCATGTCATAGTTTTGAACTCTGAATCTCTAGGGGCTATCAGCTCCGAGAATCCCTTACAGTTTTCTTCTTCTGACACCTTCAGACTTCAGTGTGAATATGTTTAAATAAAACAGCTGTCAGTTTGAGGTTGTTGACCGTCAATGACTTTATAAAGACACATGGCTCATGTTGTAGGCCGGTGACAGACAAATCTACCCTAAACACACCAAACACAAACATTCTCAGAGCATACACAAATCTACCCTAAACACACCAAACACAAACACTCTCAGAGCACACACAGATCTAACCTAAACACACCGAACACAAACACTCGCAGAGCATACACAGATCTACCCTAAACACAAAGAACATGAACACTCTCAGAGCACACACAGATCTACCCTAAACACACCAAACACACACATTCTCAGAGCACACACAGATCTACCCTAAACACACCAAACACGAACACTCTCAGAGCACACACAGATCTACCCTAAACACACCAAACACGAACACTCTCAGAGCACACACAGATCTACCCTAAACACACCAAACACGAACACTCTCAGAGCACACACAGATCTACCCTAAACACACCAAACACGAACACTCTCAGAGCACACACAGATCTACCCTAAACACACTGAACACGAACACTCTTAGAGCACACACAACAATCTTTTATGTACAAGCACCATATAAGATGTATAAGTTTACCTCAGACGCTATGGGAATCCCCCCCCCCCCCCCCCATTTTAAACTAAGGCCTTGAGGGCTTTACAAAAAAAAAACCATTCATTCTTTCTCACGTTCCCATGGATAGTACACGGGTCTGAACTCACATAGCTTCAGTACAGCTCATACCACTGCCGCTGGACTCTACATGAAGCTTGTGCAGCGTCCACAAAGTTTGTGGCCTAGTGTGTGTGGGCAGATAATACCACAACAACCATAGCTATCTGACTAATGGTAATCTACAGCATCAAGCTACCCACATAACAACGCTACAAAATCCTTCGAACGGCGTACAACACACAAATACTGCGACAGTCTAACCCAACACATAAACTACTGATCCCTACAACTCTAAGCAACACAATACTATATAAGTGTCAAACTAGCAGAAGTCACAGTTCGAATTGTCTTCCCCAATATCTTCCTGTGCATTGGCTTTATTATACCTTTACAGTTCAGCTCCTGATTTTGGGGGACTCATGAATTCCCCCAAGCAAACAACTCAGTCTCATGAATTATATGGTCGTCCATTTGTCTGGCTGAACTCCAGGGTCATGACTCAGTCACTTAGCACAGATGTGAAAATTCACCACTATCATTCCCTTCATCACATACCTGCACTAGACTGACACTGACATTTTCACAGATTTTGTCCTCAAAATTAATGGGTGGCAGCCAGAATAATTTTCTCTATTCTGCATATGTTGGACACTCTTGCAGCAAATTTTCAGCCATCATTATGATGACTGTAGTTCTTTGTTTCAGTATGGTTTGTAATTTTTCCTCGCACCTCTTGGAATGCATTCAAATGCTGTCTGCAGTATTTGTTGAGACTTGCCACTATTGTCTTCATGTTGCCGTGTAGTGTGTTTATGTTTTAACAGTACTTGTCTGTGAGCAATGAAAATTTTACCCCAATCAGCATGTTTGTAATTCCAGTGAGGCAATGGTTTCTGCTCCTGTGAGATATCATTCATATTTACAAGTTCATATTTACAACAAGTTTCACTGGTCACTGCCTGCTAAATGATCTGGTACAATGTGACCATTTATGTGAAGAATGTCTCCTTTGCAGAAAACTAAGTCAGGAGTTTTTACACAATCAAAGAGGCATTAGTTTAGAACACTGAAAACTTACTTAATGGCTGCGGGATGAGATCCGGCTTTCCTTGAGTCTCCGAGATGCTGAAAGTTGTCACCAGTACACACACAACCAGAATTGCGATCATAATTGCGTACATGCTGAGTACTCCAATATGCTGGGGAGAGATGATTGATGCTGCCAGGATCATCAGTTTGAGCAAAGGTTACCTGCAGTCTGTGAGCCAGAGTTTTGCAGTTGGTAGCACCAAATGGTTGCAGGTTAGCACCCCTACTGAGGCAGGTTTTTACAATTATCAGGCCAACTGCAAGCAGTCTGGCAACAAACCACCTTGCTGGATTGGGAAAGCGGCAATAGAAGCAGTGGGGATTTGGAGAATTCTGACTTTTTCTGACAATCTTTTAGTCTATGGGATGGAGTGGGGGGAGGGGGGAATAGAATATAAATATCTAGAGAACTGCAGAACAGGGTAGACAAGGAAGGAAGTGTGTGAGGAAACAGGTTTCATCATCAACTCAGATAAGGCAGCTGTATGGTTGTATTGTCATGTTCATTAAATAATAGAACTGTTAGAGACGAGGTTCCGAACATCACAATAAATGCTAGTAACACTGAAATATCTTGGTATAACTTTTAACAGGAGCCTGTCGTTCAATTACCACATAGAAGAGCTAGTGTTATAAATAAGGAAAGGACTCAGTGTGCTAAAGGTGATGGCATCAGTGGACATGGAACAGAGAGTGTTCTACACACTCGACCAACACTCATTATTTCAGTGATGCAGTATGCTTTGGGCCTGCTTACTTGATCTAACCAAACAGTGAAGCAGGAATGCATACAAAATGAAGCCATGCAAATCATTTTGGGATGTACACAAAACACACCAATTGTTTGTATGCGGAACATATTTGCATTGCCATTCGTATATGAAAGATACAAGGTGTTAGAGCTAAAAATGTACCTTAAAGTTGCAGCAGACAAGCCTGGCATGGGGGGGGGGGGGGCACCAAGGGGTATCAGCTGAAGAGAGGTAGTTCTTGGATGTCACTGGCAGAAGTCACATTTATGTCTGTGCTACCGATATGATAGCGCATAGTGAGGAATAGGTTACAGTACCGCACAGCAAAACAGACTTGCACAAAGTGATAGCTACCTTGGACAGACGGTGCTGGCAATGGATAGCTGGTGAAATTGAGGCATCCGTGCAAGAGCTGAAATAGGAGGCATCGGTGCAAGAGCTGAAACAGGAGGCATCTGTGTAAGAGCTGAAACTGAGGCATCGGTGCAAGAGCTGAAACTGAGGCATCGGTGCAAGAGCTGAAACTGAGGCATCAGTGCAAGAGCTGAAACTGAGGCATTGGTGCAAGAGCTGAAACTGAGGCATCGGTGCAAGAGCTGAAAATGAGGCATCGGTGCAAGAGCTGAAACTGAGGCATTGGTGCAAGAGCTGAAACTGAGGCATCGGTGCAAGAGCTGAAACTGGGGCATTGGTGCAAGAGCTGAAACTGAGGCATCGGTGCAAGAGCTGAAACTGAGGCATCGGTGCAAGAGCTGAAACTGAGGCATCGGTGCAAGAGCTGAAACTGAGGCATTGGTGCAAGAGCTGAAACTGAGGCATCGGTGCAAGAGCTGAAACAGGAGGCATCAGTGCAAGAGCTGAAACTGTGGCATTGGTGCAAGAGCTGAAATGAGGCATTGATGCAAGAGCTGAAACTGAGGCATCATTAAATGCACAGATGGATCTGTAGTGAGAGGTAGAAAGAGTGAGTAGGGTATTATTTCAAAGAAGAAAACAGACAGCTTCATGTATAATGTCACAACATCCAGTATGAGAATGGAGGTGGAGGCAGTAAAGGCAGCTCTGATGGCTGGAGAGCAGCACAGCCCAATATATGGGAATTGTGAAGAACTCGTGAAGCAGGCTTCGGAAAGTAGAAACTGGCGTTCTATGCACAGAGTGGTTTACATCGCTTGATAAGACTCAGATCAGGAACATATGGATTTTCTGTCAAGGATATTCAGGTGTCTGGGGTAATGAACAGGCTGATAGATTGGCTGCTGCAGCTCCTATGTGTGGTCCACAAGGTTACTGCTGGACATGGACACTGTCCCCAAGGTTACTGCTAGACATGGACACTGTCCCCAAGGTTACAGCTGGACATGGACACTGTCCCCAAGGTTACTGCTAGACATGGACACTGTCCCCAAGGTTACAGCTGGACATGGACACTGTCCCCAAGGTTACAGCTGGACATGGACACTGTCCCCAAGGTTACTGCTAGACATGGACACTGTCCCCAAGGTTACAGCTGGACATGGACACTGTCCCCAAGGTTACAGCTGGACATGGACACTGTCCCCAAGGTTACAGCTG
Source organism: Candidula unifasciata (assembly GCA_905116865.2). Classification (NCBI taxonomy): domain Eukaryota; kingdom Metazoa; phylum Mollusca; class Gastropoda; order Stylommatophora; family Geomitridae; genus Candidula; species Candidula unifasciata. Next base: position 560,341 of record CAJHNH020000002.1, read on the forward strand.
GACATGGACACTGTCCACAAGGTTACAGCTGGACATGGACACTGTCCCCAAGGTTACAGCTGGACATGGACACTGTCCCCAAGGTTACTGCTAGACATGGACACTGTCCCCAAGGTTACAGCTAGACATAGACACTGTCCCCAAGGTTACAGCTGGACATGGACACTGTCCCCAAGGTTACAGCTGGACATGGACACTGTCCCCAAGGTTACAGCTGGACATGGACACTGTCCCCAAGGTTACAGCTGGACATGGACACTGTCCACAAGGTTACAGCTGGACATGGACACTGTCCCCAAGGTTACTGCTAGACATGGACACTGTCCCCAAGGTTACAGCTAGACATAGACACTGTCCCCAAGGTTACTGCTGGATATGGACACTGTCCACAAGGTTACAGCTAGACATGGACACTGTCCCCAAGGTTACAGCTAGACATGGACACTGTCCCCAAGGTTACTGCTAGACATGGACACTGTCCCCAAGGTTACAGCTAGACATGGACACTGTCCCCAAGGTTACTGCTAGACATGGACACTGTCCCCAAGGTTACAGCTAGACATAGACACTGTCCCCAAGGTTACAGCTAGACATGGACACTGTCCCCAAGGTTACAGCTAGACATGGACACTGTCCACAATTGGTGAACAAAATGTAACATCAAAGTTGAGATTCTTACAAGACCTGCCAGAGTTATGAGAAGAGATCAAATAAAGACAAAAGACATTTTAAGAAGGCTAGGACTAAAACAAGTCTCATGGTTCATTAAAGTCATCTGACACGAATGTCCAGATACCAGCTGCCACTGCGGACCACACTGAAGAAATATACTGAATACAGAGCTAGGGAAAGACCATGCAGGAGATGGAGTGATAACATAAAGAAGAGTCTCAAAGAAGCAAAGATTAACTAACACAGTGTCTTGGAAACAACTCACAGAAGATCCCTAAATCATCCCTCTAAAACCTCAATTCGGCAACTGGAGAAAGAGAAGATGAAGAAATGTACTTCCAGATTGTGATGACTGCTGTTTACTTACTGTAAAACTGGTCCCTGCTATAGCTCCTGAGACATTTCCCAACAGAATCATTGCTCCCATAACCCCAGAGTTGAAACCTGAAAACAACAGTGTTCATGTTTGAAGTCAGAAGGTGAAGGTTAACACAAGACACAGCAAGGTAAAGGCTAGGAACTTTTCTTTTTTTTTCCTCACAACCTCTTTTACTACTTCAGGTGTCAAGGGAGACATAAGGTTTCGTTTCTTGACCACACACACAATGTTCTGTTGTAGAAGTTATCGTTCTATGTTGTTCTTGTCTACATCGTGTTCTTCATCCATCTATTATGGTGTATGCCTTGTATGTTGTGACATCAGAAGGCATTTTCTCTAAACAGCCGAACCATTTGATTTGTGGTCTTTGAATGTAATTTAGAATTGGTTCTGTGGTTAACTTATGACTTCATTCCTGATTCCATCTCTTCCAGTCACTTCTGCAGCCATTCTCAGACATGTCATTTCTAAGATACGGCCAGAAAATTACGATAATCAGTCAAAGCAACAGCAAAAGATTAATTAGACATTATGTTCAATTTTCATCCCAAGGATTTAACATCTGAACACATGCCTGAACAGGCTTGTGCGTGTCCACACATGCGCACGCACACACACACCACTCACACAGAGCTAGTTAAACACCTAACGGGCAGATAACTGGTGTAAGAAAGTGAACATTTAAGAACCAGAACAAATAACTGAACAGGAACAATACCAGACATGGAAAAGATGAACAGGTACAATACCAGACATGGAATAAATGAACAGGTACAATTCCAGACATGGAATAACTGAACAGGTACAATACCAGACATGGAATAAATGAACAGGTACAATACCAGACATGGAATAAATGAACAGGTACAATACCAGACATGGAATAATTGAACAGGTACAACACCAGACATGGAATAAATGAACAGGTACAATTCCAGACATGGAATAACTGAACAGGTACAATACCAGACATGGAATAATTGAACAGGTACAATACCAGACATGGAATAAATGAACAGGTACAATACCAGACATGGAATAATTGAACAGGTACAACACAAGACATGGAATAAATGAACAGGTACAATTCCAGACATGGAAAAGATGAACAGGTACAATACCAGACTTGGAAAAGATGAACAGGTACAATACCAGACATGGAAAAGATGAACAGGTACAATACCAGACATGGAAAAGATGAACAGGTACAATACCAGACAATGAAAAGATGAATGGGTACAATACCAGACATGGAATAAATGAACAGAAACAATACCAGACATGGAAAAGATGACAGGTACAATATAAGCATGGAAAAGATGAACAGGTACAAAACCAAACATGGAAAAGATGAACAGGTACAATACCAGACATGAAATAAATGAACAGGTACAATACCAGACATGGATTAAATGAACAGGTACAATACCAGACATGGAATAACTGAACAGGTACAATACCAGACATGGAATAAATGAACAGGTACAACACCTGACATGGAATAAATGAACAGGTACAATACCAGACATGGAAAAGATTAACAGTACAATACCAGACATAGAAAAGATGAACAGGTACAATACCAGACAGGGAAAAGATTAATGGTATAATACCAGACATAGAAAAGATTAATGGTATAATACCAGACATGGAAAAGATGAACAGGTACAATACCAGACATGGAAAAGATTAATTTTATAATACCAGACATGGAAAAGATTAATGGTATTATACCAGACATCATGCACATCTCTTCAACATGCACATCTCATAGAATACAGTATTTTTCTTTTTCTTGATGCAAGGTATTCTAGAAATTGCTCTGTAAATTTGAAATTGAAAGCCTCAAGTTTATTCTTTGGTAACTGTAAAATGGTTCATGACTGACATCTGTATACTGTCACAGGAAAATAAAAGGAAGTTATCAGTCTTGACTTTGCAGGTATTGGGCTGTAGTTTCCTTAGGCTGTTTAAACTTTGCCTAACAACAGCGGTAAGATGCCTTAAAATGGTCGCCATATTATCAAGGGGTGATAATATTGAATATGAAGAAACTAAATTTAAAGATGAATAGGGCCTGAAACTAGTCGTACAGTTCCTGAACTCTTTCCCTCCCAAGGAGCTCAACATATGTTTGTAGGTTTCTACCCAGAAGCTCAATGAACACAAGATGCACTGATTTTATGTCTCACTTGACTTCCATCTGGGCCTCTGATGCTAAACTCCCTGGGACAGAAAGAGTTAAAGAATAATAGATGAAATGGTTTGGCCAGTTGGCCAAAACTCCAGGCTAATTGTGTGATATTTTTTTCTTTATTAGACACGTCCATAGTTGGTTGGCTTTTATGTCTCTTGTGTTTTTAGCAAACCCCAACTCTTCCCTTAGTTGATATTTGTGACATACCTGGTATACAACATACCTGGAATACAACATACCTGGAATACAACATGCCTATTATACTACAAACCTGGTATATGATATACCTGGTAAGGTGAAGTGTTATTATTCTGTGCTTTTTAAAAATGTAAAGTAAAGGACCCTTTCTCTTGCCTTTCGAGCGTGTTGGGTATATAGGGCTAGACCTATATTATATAGACCAACAGTACAAGATGGGTGATGTGGTCAGCATCACGCTGGCCACCTTTACTTCCCAGGACTGCACCTGGTACCCATTCAAGGTTGTGTCGACCTAGGAGCCAAGGATATTTTTGAAAAACAAAATCCAGCTCCGCCCGGGAGCGAACCTACGACCTTCCGATCCACAGGCAAGCATCTAGCCGCTACACCATGGCGACTTCTATTCTGTGCTTTTCTACTGAATAAATTACCTGTGGAGCATAAGACATTATTGTATATGCCATGGAAAGAATCAGTTGAACTATTAGTTGGGATTGTGTAGTTTCATATGACAAAAGGCATCAGGAAATGAATGACTGCAGGAAATGAAATAACCTCAGGAAATTGTTGCAGGAAGTGACATCAGGAAGACAGCAGATGGTAAAGGTAGAGTGGATTGTTGCAGGAAGTGACATCATGAAGACAGCAGATGGTAAAGGTAGAGCGGATTGTTGCAGGAAGTGACATCATGTAACAGCAGACCATAAAGGCAGAGTGGATTGCTGCAGGAAGTGACATCATGAATACAGCAGATAGTAGAGGTAGAGTGGATTGTTGCAGGAAATGACATCATGTACACAGCAGACCATAAAGGCAGAGTGGATTGTTGCAGGAAATGACATCATGTACATAGCAGCCCATAAAGGCAGAGTTGATTATTGGCCACTGAAAGAGCTGGGCACTAACATCTCACAGAGGATCAAACCTTACACTTCTGATGAAGCAGCAGGAGGGGGGGAGGGGGCATGCTGCTACACCACGAAGGAGTCAATGCAACAATCAAACACTAATATCACTGCACTCAGGACATTCCCACATGTGATGAGTCTCCTTCATGAGGCCCCACCCTGGCTTTTGTCAGGGGCCCTGAATATAGCTGGGCTATAAATATGGCCTAACCATAGATATGGCCTAATGGCTAAAAAGGGTTTCTGGGACCTCTACACGGGTGATTCTCATCTGCATCATGGCACTTTGTGTCACCGGGTGTTTATCGCTTGTGTGATGTCCTGGTGGGGTACAACTACCAACCAACCATCAGTAGGCAACAAAGAGTCGACACGCAAATAGAAGTACTTGTTGTAATTTGATGAAAAATTCTGCCAAAGTTCTCCCCTCAGTGTAGAACATCTTCCAGAACCTCTGTTCACCCCCCTGGCAATTAATCTTTCAGTCAAAACAGAGATTCTCTGTTCTATTGCACTATCCATTTGCTACCTGACCAACAATACTGATTTGTGAACAACACAGAGTACAACTGCATGAAGTATCCCATCGTACCTAAATTACCGGTCGTCTGAATCTCTTCAGTGGTGTAGCCTGTGTATCTCGGCAACACAACGCCATGAGCATGGGCGGCCATGCTTCCCAACTGGTAGCTCGCTGCGACTTGTGTGGGTGTGTGACTTTTGTTGCTCAGGTAGGGGCGACATCTCCGAGCGACCAGGTCAGTGTCACAGTGTAGCTAGGAAAAAACATATTAGTTAACGCTTGTTAAATGCTTTTATTTACTGCATGTCATATGTACCATCATCTACCATTACATGCCGATTTGTCCTAATTCCTTCTTTGACACTGTTGGTCAACCAAAATGTTCACAAGCCGAAACAATTTTGTTCACACTCATGAAATGAATGCAGATCCAATTAATCTGTTTTTCCCGCTGCAAAAACATGTTTTTTTGTTTGTTTGTTTTTTAAATTTTTTTTTTTTAAATTGACTTGTGTGTGATAAACTTATATAGTGTAAAATATACAGTATAACTTGACTTTTGGAGCTGATTATTGCTGGTACAGTTGGGGGGTGGGGGGGGGTGGGGTGGGGGGGGGGGGGGAAGGCTACCACTTCAAAGGACAGGCTCATTCCATAATAAAATTGAGCAACTGGTATATTTTCTCATGTGCATCATAGTAAGTGGCTTTATTGTTGACTCGGTAGCTAAAAATATGTTTTTTAACTTCTTACAATTGAAACCTTTGCTTTGTTAATATAGTCACTGCATTAGCTATTTCAGCCGTCTTTTAGTGCAACTGTGTTCTTTAAGATAATACAGACCATAGATTTAGCCATGTCATACTCCTTGGCAAGGTAAAACAAAATCAACACCATTCTCATGTTTAGTTATTATTTCCTTCTTCGTTTCTATTGTAATACACTGACTGACTGACTTTCTACCTCACCAAGTTCATCACACAAGCGATAAACACCCGATGACCATGTGGGTGAGGATCACCGTGGAGAGGTCCAGAAACCGCTTTCAGCCTTTAGGCCATATTTATGGCCAAGCTATATTGCGGCCCCCGGCAAAGCCAGAGTAGGGCTTCAAATAACAAAAAATTTCATCCTAAAAAGAACGGGAAGAAGACGCGTAAGTAAAACACTTAGGCTTCTTTACAATCCTGTTACTAACGCTTTTCACTTTCTTGGGAGCCATAAAGAGGGCAAATGAAAAACGCAAAAACAACAACAAAAATGTATTAAGAACAATACAACAAACAATGTTCACAGCGTGAGGTGAATACAAGGCTCCAAAACCTTGTTTGTGCCTCTATGGGAAAAAAGCATTGTTCATGAGTCGAGTCAATATTTGTTCAGAAATTGTTGGTCGTGGTGGACTGATTTGCCTGTGGCTGGGGACATTTACCCGAGGTAACACTGCATAAGAATCACACACAAACAAAAAAAAAGACTGTATTTTAAAGGTGAAATTTGTTTTGGAATGGATTATTCAACAGACAGTTAAACAGCAGCAGTGTAACAGCAGCAGTGTAACAGGGCCCGGGCAAACCTTCTCCTTTTTGTGATCCCTGCACAGATGGAACCAAAAGTCTGATTAATGCTCTGTGGATCACCATAGTCTTCACTGTCGTAGAGTTCTCAGCAGGGAACAAGAACTCTGTTACATATTGGACAGTTTCCATGGCAACAATGCTTTAATATGTGCCTGCTGGAGTCAAACTGGCAGTAGTAATCCTACTGCAAGAACATAAAACACCAGGGCAGGTGTCTGCTCTCTTGACAGTACCTACCTGGTCAGTCTGAATGTGGGACACTGATGATGTGTCATCTCCCCCGCTGGAGTTGTACTCCTGGCTGAGAGAACTGATGTTGATCCTCATATTTCTGTGGCTAGATTGTGAATATATACAACAGGAGATGAGATGCTGTGGGGGAGATGTGAATATACAAGAGAAGAGATGAGAGGGTGTGGGCATGATGTGAATATACAAGACAGAGATGAGATGGTGTGGGTGGGATGTAAATATACAAGAGGAGAAATAAGAGAGTGAGCGTGAGTTGTGAATATACAAGAAAAGGGAAGAGTTGGTATAGGGAAAGGGTGGGGGGGGGGGGGAGGCTGTGAATAAACAAGACAGGAGATGAAAGAATGTGGCTGAGTTGTAGATGTACATGAGGGAAAATGAGAGGATGTGGGTGAGTTGTGGAGCTGCAAGATGGGAAATGAGAAAATGTGTGTGGGTTGTGGAGATGAGAGGATATGTGTTGGTTGTGGAGATGAGAGGCTGTGTGTGGGTTTATCAGAGAGTATCATGCTGGAACATTCAGGGGAAGAGAACAAGCAACTGGAATAAGACAGAGATGTGGAGACTACACAGGGGTCTAGTTGTCGCAAGGGTTATGTTTGTATGCAGGTGTGATGTACACATGTAATGTGTGTGTGTGTACAGGAATGTTTTTGTACATCTATGAGTGTTTACAGGTATGACGTATGTGTACCGGTGTATTTTTGTACAGGTGTATTTTTGTACAGGTATATTTGTGTACAGGTGTGTTTGTGTACAGGTGTGTTTGTAATGAGGCATGATGACTGATTAAAAATATAATTTCTGCGTACACAAATCTGTATATGATGCAGGTACATGATGAGCATGTATATGGTGCTTGTGTCTATGTGGTGCTCGTGTGTATGTAGTGCTCATGTGTATGTGGTGCTCATGTGTATGTGGTGCTCGTGTGTATGTGGTGCTTGTGTGTATGTGGTGCTCGTGTGTATGTGGTGCTCGTGTGTATGTGGTGCTCGTGTGTATGTGGTACTTGTTTGTATGTGGTGCTTGTGTGCTGTGTATGTGGTGCTTGTGTGTATGTGGTGCTTGTGTGTATGTGGTGCTTGTGTGTATGTGGTGCTTGTGTGTATGTGGTGCTTGTGTGTATGTGGTGCTTGTGTGTATGTCGTGACTGCAACTAGAGACTATGCAGCAGTGTGGTTTCCAGTCCTTATATCATCATCATCATGTACCACTTTGATAAGTGTAGGCTATCATTCTGGTACTGTGCCTTGCCCCTGCTCTCTGTCCATCAGTTCTGCCAGGTGTTAGCAAGCTCATTTCTTCTCATAACATTTGTGACAAACACTGACTGTCTAAACTTTCATAATCAGTTTGTGACTTTTGGTAATATTCTTTTAGTTCACCCTATCTCAGGGAATCCAAGAGTTCCCAATGAAAGTCCAATATCACAGCGATAGGGTTAGAGCTAGTCAGTGCTCATTTTGAACCCTAAGACCCCTTCCTGCTTTACTGGACTTTCCCCGGGAACTCCTCAGCAGCTCCTGGGCAGATAGTTTGCTTTTCAGTCATTTCATAATATTCTTTGGATTCTTCTCCAAATGTCACATCTCCGCTGCCAGTCAATGTTCTCAGCTTGTCTTTGTGTTTTGTGTCTAAATATATCAATGCACATAATCAGACAAACTGGCACATTTGGGAACTCACGTGCTAATTTCTGGAGCACTGACGGCCATGCCCAGGAGGCCACCGCTGTGGGAGGCAAAAACACAGATGAGGTCAGACAAGCTGGCAGCTCCAACTCACTTTTCTTGCCTGATGATGTCTTTTTTTTAAAATTAATTCTGCCTGTCTGACAGTGTCTGCTTGTCTCTGCCGTAATCTAACTGTAAATGTCTGCCTTTGCTTCCAGTGTCAGTTCCAGGGTTCCATTTTGGGGAAAGGGGGAAACAGATTGACTGCACCCCTAACAAGCATGTCGTAGAAGATGACTAATTAGGAGTCTTTCATTCTAAGTCCATCTGACAAAGAAGTAAAAAACCAACAGTCTGCATACGAATAAGCAAGATCTGTATAATGTATGTGCATGCAAAACTCAGGTTCTGGGACAAGACTAAAGGGGATGAACAACCAGAACTTTCCACCTGAGTTTAAAACACCAATGTCTCCATTCTCTCTCTCTCTCTCTCTCTCTCTCTCTCTCTCTCTCTCTCTCTCTCTCTCTCTCTCTCTCTCTCTCTCTCTCTCGATTTAAATGTCTGCGGTCTTAATAAATTTAACACCTAGCTTTCTCTTAATGTCTGCCTACATATGTATGCCTGTGTGTCTTATAATTATGCCAATGTAATTCTGTTAGGGGGGGGGGGAGAGAGAGAGAAAGAGAGAAAGAGAGAGAGAGAGAGAGAGAGAGAGAGAGAGAGAGCGAGGGAGAGAGAGAGAGCACAGAACATCAGCGATTCGGTTGTCAAAGACCAGAATGCAATCTTTCACCTCACTTCGTTAAATTCATTTCCGGTCCATTTCTATTTCACAATTGTAGGTTTTTGAGATGTGGTTTCCTTATCTGTCCTGACTCCGTTAGCTAAATCAATAGCGTTGCTAGCTGGGTCGGCGACGACCACGTTTCCCCCACAGAGTGCAGAAAGCGTTCCTAATATGTGTGTCTATTTCTGGAAGTCCCCTGATGTACAGACGGGACAAGAATGATTACTGTATTCGGTTATGTTGGTTCCCATCACAGACTAAGGGCCTATAAGTAGCAGGCTAGATTAATTTGAAAAGTCAGATCCGTCCAATCTCCAGCCTCGTCAGAATAACGGCACGCACGATACCGTGATAACAGACAGACTACTTCCCTCTCTGATGATGGGGCTAATCCAGTCTGTCTGTCCGTCTGTCTGTCGCAGACTACGTTCAAGTCAACTCTATTTTTTTCGTGTTCTTCTTAAGTCTTCCCCTCTTGTATCTGACAGCCGCCGTGAAGTAGCGGCTCGACGCTTGCCTGCGGATCGGAAGTTCATGAGTTCAAGTCCTGTCGGAGGTGGACTTATTTCAGAAATGACCTTGGCTCCCGGTCGACCAAGCCTTTAATGGGTACCAGGACTGGGAAGTGAAGGCGGCCGGCATGATACTGACCACATCACCCACCGAGTGCTCACTGATCTATAAAACATGGGTCGGGCCCTATATGCCTAATATACCTGAAGGCGTATTTGGGATCAACTAAAGATTGCGAATTTGGGCTGGTCTAGCTGAGTGTGTATGAAAACATTGTTAACTCCTTGAAACGTGGACTTTCCCAATGTTCCCCTTAACTTTGCCCAGTGGATGGGTCTTTTGACCTCTGCGTTTGAGAACGAGAATGGGTCATGGACCAGAAGTGAAGTCTAAACGTTTTTGACGCCCGATCACATATGGACTTGGTGGTGGTGGTGGTGGGGAAAGGCAGGGGGGGGGGGGGGAGCTCGCTTATCTGAGGTCGCTAAATAAGAGAAAGATAAACATTATATCTAATCTCAACCCCGCCCCTCCCCGTTGGTTCTCTGACATGTTACGAGAAGTACAGTCGAGAACTTGGCGACGCCTGGCAAGACTGGTCGAGACAGAGCCAAGGGAAAGGCAAAGAGATGTATATGTCGATGGTTTGTTCGTGTGGGTAGAGCGAGATGAGAACACTGACTTGATCTTGATGCTGGCTTCTCGTATTATTAAAGTGACTATTCTTGTGATGATTATACCCATCCCTGTAGATTCATTTGTATTTTAGTGTCTACATGTCTACCAGTTTAGACATTCTGTGTCTGAGTGTTTGTCTGTGTAGTTACTATGCCTGTCCGTCTGTGGATCTGCTTATCTGTCTAATTACCCATTTGTCTGAGTCTAATTCGATTTTGCGGCGTCCGCTGCTTAGGCGTTGGGAGTCCGACTCGTAATTCCAACGTACCGCGATCGAAACCCACTGCTGGCTGCGTGGATTTTTATCGTAGTATAATACAGTTCCTCATTTTGTTTTGACAGTACAACAAACAAGAGAGGCGACAGTACAACAGACAAGAGAGGCGACAGTACAACAGACAAGAGAGGCGACAGTACAACAGACAAGAGAGGCGACAGTACAACAGACAAGATAGGCGACAGTACAATAGACAAGAGAGGCGACAGTACAACAGACAAGAGAGGCGACAGTACAACAGACAAGAGAGGCGACAGTACAACAGACAAGAGAGGCGACAGTACAACAGACAAGAGAGGCGACAGTACAACAGACAAGAGAGGCGACAGTACAACAGACAAGAGAGGCGACAGTGCAACAGACAAGAGAGGCGACAGTACAACAGACAAGAGAGGTGACAGTACAACAGACAAGAGAGGCGACAGTACAACAGACAAGAGAGGCGACAGTACAACAGACAAGAGAGGCGACAGTACAACATACAAAAGAGGCGACAGTACAACAGACAGAAGAGGCAACAGTACAACAGACAGGAGAGGCGACAGTACAACAGACAAGAGAGGTGACAGTACAACAGAGGAGAGGCGACAGTACAACAGACAAGAGAGGTGACACTACATCAGAGGAGAGGCGACAGTACAACAGACAAGAGAGGCGACAGTACAACAGAGGAGAGGTGACAGTACAACAGACAAGAGAGGCGACAGTACAACAGACAAAAGAGGTGACAGTACAACAGACAAGAGAGGTGACAGTACAACAGAGGAGAGGCGACAGTACAACAGACAAGAGAGGCGACAGTACAACAGACAAAAGAGGTGACAGTACAACAGACAAGAGAGGTGACAGTACAACAGAGGAGAGGCGACAGTACAACAGACAAGAGAGGTGACAGTACAACAGACAAGAGAGGTGACAGTACAACAGACAAGAGAGGTGACAGTACAACAGAGGAGAGGCGACAGTACAACAGACAAGAGAGGTGACAGTACAACAGAGAAGAGGCGACCGCACAACAGAGGAGAGGCGACAGTACAACATACAAGAGAGGCGACAGTACAACAGAGGAGAGGCGACAGTACAACAGACAAGAGAGGTGACAGTACAACAGACAAGAGAGGTGACAGTACAACAGAGGAGAGGCGACAGTACAACAGACAAGAGAGGCGACAGTACAACAAACAAGAGAGGTGACAGTACAACAGAGGAGAGGCGACAGTACAACAGACAAGAGAGGTGACAGTACAACAGAGGAGAGGCGATAGTACAACAGACAAGAGAGGTGACAGTACAACAGACAAGAGAGGTGACAGTACAACAGACAAGAGGGGCGACAGTACAACAGACAAGAGAGGCGACAGTACAACAGACAAGAGAGGTGACAGTACAACAGAGAAGAGGCGACAGCACAACAGAGGAGAGGCGACAGTACAACATACAAGAGAGGCGACAGTACAACAGAGGAGAGGCGACAGTACAACAGACAAGAGAGGTGACAGTACAACAGACAAGAGAGGTGACAGTACAACAGAGGAGAGGCGACAGTACAACAGACAAGAGAGGCGACAGTACAACAAACAAGAGAGGTGACAGTACAACAGAGGAGAGGCGACAGTACAACAGACAAGAGAGGCGACAGTACAACAGACAAGAGAGACGACAGCACAACAGACAAGAGAGGTGACAGTACAACAGAGGAGAGGCGACAGTACAACAGACAAGAGAGGCGACAGTACAACAGACAAGAGAGGTGACAGTACAACAGACAAGAGAGGTGACAGTACAACAGACAAGAGAGGTGACAGTACAACAGACAAGAGAGGTGACAGTACAACAGACAAGAGAGGCGACAGTACAACAGACAAGAGAGGCGACAGTACAACAAACAAGAGAGGTGACAGTACAACAGAGGAGAGGCGACAGTACAACAGACAAGAGAGGTGACAGTACAACAGAGGAGAGGCGACAGTACAACAGACAAGAGAGGTGACAGTACAACAGACAAGAGAGGTGACAGTACAACAGATAAGAGAGGCGACAGTACAACAGACAAGAGAGGCGACAGTACAACAGACAAGAGAGGTGACAGTACAACAGAGGAGAGGCGAAAGTACAACAGACAAGAGGGGCGACAGTACAACAGACAAGAGAGGTGACAGTACAACAGAGGAGAGGCGACAGTACAACAGACAAGAGAGGCGACAGTACAACAGACAAGAGAGACGACAGCACAACAGACAAGAGAGGCGACAGTACAACAGACAAGAGAGGTGACAGTACAACAGACAAGAGAGGCGACAGTACAACAGACAAGAGAGGCGACAGTACAACAGACAAGAGAGGTGACAGTACAACAGAGGAGAGGCGAAAGTACAACAGACAAGAGAGGCGACAGTACAACAGACAAGAGAGGTGACAGTACAACAGAGGAGAGGCGACAGTACAACAGACAAGAGAGGCGACAGCACAACAGACAAGAGAGGCGACAGCATAAGAGACAGGAGAGGCCACAGTACAAGAGACAGGAGAGGCGACTGGACGTACAATAGTCTTGTCAACCAGCATATCTGGCACATGTAACGAAGGGATGATACTGTTTACGTTGAAAGGGGAATATGAGCACACTTGGACGTGTCTGGAGTCCCATGAAGATAATGCAAGTCATAACTCACACAAGACACTTACCACAGGAGGGCTGTGCCCACGAGCATGATGGGCCGGCGTTTGCCCATGCGAGAGGAGATCCGATCACTCAGCATGCCTATCAGAGGACTCACCAGGAAGGTCACAGCTGTGGAGGGATCAAGTTCACATAGGTGAAGGAAAACAGGCTGGTCCATGTGATGCTGTAGGACACGGGGGAGGGGGTTTCATACCATTACTAAGCGTGGCGTAAAGGTGACTAATTACTTATGCCTTTGAAGCTGGAGCGAATCTGGAGAAGGGTAAGGAACCAACAGTTTGCATTCAAATAAGCCAGATCTGTAAAACGTATACGCAAGCAAAACTCAATTTCTGGAACAAGATGGAAGTTCAAAGAATTCAAAGAATCTGAAAGTAGCGCCGATGTGAACGCGAAAAAGAAGATCAAAGGAGAGGTCCTGGTGACCGAAGTAATGCACACAATATCTACGGGTAACTGTTACTGTGTTCACAGTCCCGCCATTACCAAGAGAGATGGCAAAAGGTTTCCCTGTCGCACACCTGTCCCTATTTAAAACTTATCTCAGTTTTCCCTAACAAAAAATTCGCAATTATAAAAACAAAACAAAAAGGACTGGAAAACTGTCCAGTACGTATCTGTATCATGATGGGTAGGTTCATGGTTGACAAGACTCAGCAACTTGGTGGGGGGGGGCTATGGTTGTGTATGGATGGCACAACTAGAAATATTTTAATAGGCACAGGATCTGGAGGAAGATCAAGTCTGTGTGTGTGTGTGATGTGTGTAAGGTGTGTGTGTGTGATGTGTGTAAGGTGTGTGATGTGTGTAAGGTTTGTGATGTGTGTAAAGTGAGTGTGTAATGTATGTAAGGTGTGTGATGTGTGTAAGGTGTGTGTGTGTGTGATGTGTGTAAGGAGAGTGTGTAATGTGTGTAAAGTGTGTGATGTGTGTAAGGTGTGTGTGTGTGATGTGTGTAAGGTGAGTGTATGATGTATGTAAGGTGAGTGTGTAATGTGTGTAAGGTGTGTGTGATGTATGTAAGGTGTGTGATGTGTGTAAGGTGTGTGTATGTGTGTGATGTGTGTAAGGTTTGTGATGTGTGTAAGGGGAGAGTGTGCTGTGTGTAAGGTGTGTGTGTGCTGTGTGTAAGGTATGTTTGTGATGTTTGTAAAGTGTGTGTGTGATGTGTGTAAAGTTTGTGTCTGTGATGTGTGTAAAGTGTGTGTGTGATGTGTGTAAGGTTTGTGATGTGTGTAAGGTAAATGTGTGTGCTGTGTGTAATGTGCGTGATGTGTGTAAAATATGTGTGTGCTGTGTGTAAGGTGTGTATGTGCGGTGTGTAAGGTGTGTGTGTGATGTGTGTAAGGTGTGTGTGTGTAAAGTGTGTGTGTGTTGTGTAAGGTGTGTGTGTGTGTTGTGTGTAAGGTGTGTGTGTGATGTGTGTAGGGTGAGTATGTGCTGTGTGTAAGGTGTGTGTGTGATGTGTATAAAGTGTGTGTGTGATGTGTGTAAGGTGTGTGTGTGTAAGGTGTGTGTGTGATGTGTGTAAAGTGTGTGTGTGATTTGTGTAAGGTGTGTGTCTGATGTGTGTAAAGTGTGTGTGTAAGGTGTGTATATGTATAAGGTGAGTTTGTAAAGTGTGTGTATGTGTCAGATATGTGTAAGGTGAGTTTGTAATGTGTGTAAGGTGTGTGTGTGTTATGTGTGTAAGTTGTGTGGGATTTGTGTAAGAGAAAGGTTAAACACACCGCTACCTGTATGGATGCACCCATAGACTCACCTGCCCCTCCGGCCACCAATGCTCCCATTGTCCTGCCCTTGTGAGTCCCGCCGACCAACTTCTCCACCTGGGCGGGAACAACTGTGGACAAAGGCACACCTTCATTGGCTGCACGTGTCGGGTTCAAGGCTGATTATCAAGTGTCATGGCAGATCATCTGCTGTTTTTCATTAGCACAATGGAATCAATCAACCGTATATCTTCTGTAAATGTTTGTGATACCAGACCGAGCAAGCCCGTCGCATGTGTTTAGACAAAGACGTGCGTGTGTGTTGTTTTTGTTTGACAAATACTCAGTTATTACAAATACACAGAGACCACGACTGCATGCGTATTGTGTCTATATTTAGACAGGTATGTAGACGAATTATCAGACAGATAGATAAGCAGGGGTATAGCTAGAAATATAGGCTGATAGAGGTAAATTTATAAAGACAAACAATCCATACAAGCTGGCAGACTGCTATACAAGCGGACACACGTATAGACAGACAGACAGACAGACAGACAGACAGACAGACAGACAGACAGACAGACACTAATGCAACGATTTCTAAAGTAATCACATCCGTATGTCCAGCTGTCTTTCAGTCCGTCATTCTGCCCGTCTTGGAATTCATACGTACCTGTCTGTTTTTCTTAGCCGTATTTATGTGTAAATGTGTTTGTGCCTATCCAAGACCTTCTGTGGGATATCCTTTAGAAGGCCTTGATCTACCCGTCTATGAATATATCTGTCTCCTGTCAATATGGAGGATAGACAGGTTTACCGTTTGTAGTCGTAGAAAATGTTGCTTGTGGCAAATGTTGGCACATGCATTTTCCTCCATATGTACACTGAAAGGATATAGTTTCGTCGCCCAGCTATTGAGTAGCCTGCTGACGTGTCAGTGTGAGCAGCTGATTAATTTGGAGTGTTTTTTGACTGTGACAAACGTGATTTGTCATGTTAACCGTAGATTCAGAATCTGGCGAGTGGCCCGTCGCCACAGAACTGTTAGTACCGTATGTCCTTAATGGCGTCTGTAACTACTGGTCTGTTATAGCTGCTGCTTCCATCGACCATGAACTAACTGTATTTCTAGTGTCAGACTGTTAGTTTTGGCACTTCTGACGGCTGCTTTGTGTATTTAATTCGTGTGTATGTTACTGGACTGCTGTGACTGCAGTCTATATCAATGTGTCCACAAAGCACAGCGATGGACATTCTGTGTGGTTCTCGCTGGCACAGGCACGGAGCAATTACAAGTGACCCGTCTGCTACAGGCTTGGACCTGCGACCACCTGATAACCATATATCTCTGTGGGGGGGGGGGGGGCTGCGTGGTCTCGAGGCATAGTGTCCACCTCGAGAGGGCTGGAGGTATCGGGTCAATCCCCAGTAAGGGATGGGATTTTTTCCCACATGGACTTGGACTTCTAGTAATCCCCCCTGGTCTCAGGGTAGTGAGCTTCGGACGCCTGTGTGAATCGTTGCGCGCGTAAAAACATCCCTTGGCAGTTGGAAATCGCAAAGAGTAGCCTACCGGTGCTTCCCGGAAAAAAACGTTGGAGTTTAAAATCTACCAAAAGTATTTCAGGATCCCCGCCGGTGCTACAAAGACTGTGCTCTGTGCTGAGCTTCTTAGGACTCAGACTACCTGTGTGCCATGAAGTTGTTCCTTTGTTCGAATTTAAAAGTTCAAAGTTTATATATCTGTCTCTGTTTCCATCTGTCTGATAGTATCTCGGCAAGTCTGTCAGCTTGTCCACATACATATGTGCCTATATGTCTGATGGTATCTCTCTCCCTGACTGTCAGCTTGTCCCCATACATATGTGCCTATATGTCTGATGTTATCTCTCTCCCTGACTGTCAGCTTGTCCCCATACATATGTGCCTATATGTCTGATGGTATCTCTCTCCCTGACTGTCAGCTTGTCCCCATACATATGTGCCTATATGTCTGATGGTATCTCTCTCCCTGACTGTCAGCTTGTCCCCATACATATGTGCCTATATGTCTGATGTTATCTCTCTCCCTGACTGTCAGCTTGTCCCCATACATATGTGCCTATATGTCTGATGGTATCTCTCTCCCTGACTGTCAGCTTGTCCCCATACATATGTGCCTATATGTCTGATGTTATCTCTCTCCCTGACTGTCAGCTTGTCCCCATACATATGTGCCTATATGTCTGATGTATATCTCTCTCCCTGACTGTCAGCTTGTCCCCATACATATGTGCCTATATGTCTGATGGTATCTCTCTCCCTAACTGTCAGCTTGTCCACATACATGTGTGCCTATATGTCTGATGTTATCTCTCTCCCTGACTGTCAGCTTGTCCACATACATATGTGCCTATATGTCTGATGGTATCTCTCTCTGACTGTCAGCTTGTCCACATACATATGTGCCTATATGTCTGATGGTATCTCTCTCTGACTGTCAGCTTGTCCACATACATATGTGCCTATATGTCTGATGGTATCTCTCTCTGACTGTCAGCTTGTCCACATACATATGTGCCTATATGTCTGATGGTATCTCTCTCTGACTGTCAGCTTGTCCACATACATGTGTGCCTATATGTCTGATGTTATCTCTCTCCCTGACTGTCAGCTTGTCCACATACATGTGTGCCTATATGTCTGATGTTATCTCTCTCCCTGACTGTCAGCTTGTCCCCATACATATGTGCCTATATGTCTGATGGTATCTCTCTCCCTGACTGTCAGCTTGTCCCCATACATATGTGCCTATATGTCTGATGGTATCTCTCTCCCTGACTGTCAGCTTGTCCCCATACATATGTGCCTATATGTCTGATGTTATCTCTCTCCCTGACTGTCAGCTTGTCCCCATACATATGTGCCTATATGTCTGATGGTATCTCTCTCCCTGACTGTCAGCTTGTCCCCATACATATGTGCCTATATGTCTGATGTTATCTCTCTCCCTGACTGTCAGCTTGTCCCCATACATATGTGCCTATATGTCTGATGGTATCTCTCTCCCTGACTGTCAGCTTGTCCCCATACATATGTGCCTATATGTCTGATGGTATCTCTCTCCCTAACTGTCAGCTTGTCCACATACATGTGTGCCTATATGTCTGATGTTATCTCTCTCCCTGACTGTCAGCTTGTCCACATACATATGTGCCTATATGTCTGATGGTATCTCTCTCTGACTGTCAGCTTGTCCACATACATATGTGCCTATATGTCTGATGGTATCTCTCTCTGACTGTCAGCTTGTCCACATACATATGTGCCTATATGTCTGATGGTATCTCTCTCTGACTGTCAGCTTGTCCACATACATATGTGCCTATATGTCTGATGGTATCTCTCTCTCTGACTGTCAGCTTGTCCACATACATGTGTGCCTATATGTCTGATGTTATCTCTCTCCCTGACTGTCAGCTTGTCCACATACATGTGTGCCTATATGTCTGATGTTATCTCTCTCCATGACTGTCAGCTTGTCCACATACATGTGTGCCTATATGTCTGATGTTATCTCTCTCCCTGACTGTCAGCTTGTCCACATACATGTGTGCCTATATGTCTGATGTTATCTCTCTCCCTGACTCTCAGCTTGTCCACATACATATGTGCATATATGTCTGATGTTATCTCTCTCCCTGACTGTCAGCTTGTCCACATACATATGTGCCTATATGTCTGATGATATCTCTCTCTGACTATCAGCTTGTCCACATACATGTGTGCCTATATGTCTGATGTTATCTCTCTCCCTGACTGTCAGCTTGTCCCCATACATGTGTGCCTATATGTCTGATGTTATCTCTCTCCCTGACTGTCAGCTTGTCCACATACATGTGTGCCTATATGTCTGATGGTATCTCTCTCCCTGACTCTCAGCTTGTCCACATACATGTGTGCCTATATGTCTGATGTTATCTCTCTCCCTGACTGTCAGCTTGTCCACATACATGTGTGCCTATATGTCTGATGGTATCTCTCTCCCTGACTGTCAGCTTGTCCACATACATGTGTGCCTATATGTCTGATGGTATCTCTCTCCCTGACTATCAGCTTGTCCACATACATATGTGCCTATATGTCTGATGTTATCTCTCTCCCTGACTCTCAGCTTGTCCACATACATATGTGCCTATATGTCTGATGGTATCTCCCATGCTTTTGTGCTTTTTTTTTCCTTCTCTTTTTTGATATTCATAATATGCATATTATCATATAAATATTACATACTTATTAATAAAATACAGCTGCAGTGTGAAAGATGAGTGTTTGTAAGGGCCGAATGTAAGACGGGCCTGCGTGCCCAATTTGTAACCCTTTGAAAATAATGTTCGTTCGTTCGTTCTCTCCCTACATGTGTGCCTATCGGTCTGATGGTATCTCTCTACCTGACTGTCAGCTTGTCCACATACACATGTGCCTATATGTCTGATGGTATCTCTCTCCCTGACTGTCAGCTTGTCCACATACATGTGTGCCTCTATGTCTGATGTTATCTCTCTCCCTGACTGTCAGCTTGTCCACATACACGTCTGCCTTTATGTCTGATGGTATCTCTCTCCCTGACTGTCAGCTCGTCCACATACATGTGTGCCTAAATGTCTGATGGTATCTCTCTCCCTGTCTGTCAGCTTGTCCACATACATGTGTTCCTAAATGTCTTATGGTATCTCTTTCCCTGACTGTCAGCTTGTCCACATACTTGTGTGCTTATCTTTTAGACTAAATACATTTCTGACTGCCCGTCTATCTTCCTATCTGTCTATAGTAATTTTTATTTCTGTGCATTTCTATGCACTGTTTATGTTGTTACAAATGTCTGTTTTCTGTCCGTGTAAACGCCCTACTGTCGAGTACACCTGCCTATTGTACTAGAAGCAAAGCAGGAGGTATTTTGTGATGGAGGAAAGAGAAGAGATAACTTTAAAGGATAATATGGAAACCTACTCCTTGAAATCTCCTCGAGTCCGAACCTACAAGAGTTCTAACAATGTGACGAGGCGAGTGGGAGCCAAAACCCAAGCTTAAGCTGCCTCAGTAACAAGAAAAAAAAAGAGAGAAAAAGTTCGTTTAGGCGTGGGTAAGATCAAAAGTATCTCACCCTGACAGGAAATCTTTTGTGTAAAGACTAGATCAGCTAAGCAAAAGATACTAAACAAGGCACGCTAGCTACGTCTTAATCTGAACGAAAAACAACTGGACCTATGATTACTACATTGAACATCTGTTTATTTCACTTAACATAAAATCAGCGTAGTCCACAAATAACATTACCAACAAACGTGCTTGACCAGAATCACAACCTTAAGTGCTAATCATCTCCAGCTAACAAGGAACTCTGGTAATAACACCATGCACTCAGCGAGATTACCTCTACAATGGCAAAACCGAAACATATTTAACACATACTTGAAGCTTCAATATGCAAACAAATCACTTATAGCGACCTGCCATCAAGCTATCTCCAAGCGAAGATATATAATGGAAATCAAATCTAATACTACCTAACCCATTGAAACGTACCTGGGAAATCAGCCAGGGAAATCAGACAAACAACCGGTCTTCCCCTGCAGTCGCCCGTACTCATGCTGTCTCGCCCAATGTGTCTAGTCATTGAAGTGTCTGAATAAAATCTCCCCCCCCCCCCATCCTTTTCGTTTTTGCCCCTTTTTATTTGCCTGACTATCTGTCTGTTCGGAAGCTGAAATATTTTGGTCATATCAAGCGCCCCGACGGATTGGAAAAAATTATAGCAGAAGGCATGGTACCAGGAAGGAGGGGCAGGGGCCGACCAACACGAAGATGGGCACAAGATAAAAGTGACTCTGTTAATATAAATGCACTTCTCTATGCACGCGTGACCTAAATTTATAGGTGAGAGTGTTTAAAGATGCGTGTGCATATGTGTGTGTCTGTGCTTGTAAGTGTGTAAGCGTGTGTATTTGTGAGAGATATTATTGTCTGTTTTTGTGTGGTGTTTAAGTGTGAGTGAGCGCGCACGCTAGCCTTTGTGAGTGTGCGCATGCGCGCACGCGCATGTGTGGGTGCGTGTAGCTATTCAACATAAAAACATAAAGACTGGTGTTGTGTTACAAAATCACACACTACAATGTATCCTGCCAATAATCATGTTGCAAGCGGGCTATTTTCGGCTCAGAAATCAACTATAAGCGACCAAGATTTGCTTGACATCGCAGACGCCAATGGAGACAGATGAGGGTTGTTTTTTTTTTTTTCAACATCCATGATCGATTCTGCTGTACTTTCATTTTATTATTTTTTTTTTTTTTTTTATAATTATACATAATTCTCCAAAGATTTCTTTCTAGGCTAATTTTATCCGCTGTTGATTCTTATCCTGTTGTTTATTCTGTGAAATCGTTGCTACCGTTAGTAGTTGTTAGAAAGGGAAAGCGTTTCACAACGGAACTAATATTTTCTAGTAGTTCAAATAATTTGAAACGTTAGTTCCGTAGATCGAGAGTGTCATTTGCTTTTTTTTTTAACTCCACGGTACCGAGCGAACCAGCCTGTAAGATAGGACGTTGACTGTATGCCAGCAAACGCATCGCCTGCAGTGCTGGATTTAACTAAAAGCTAAACAAGCTACAGCTGAGGGCTTCACATTCTGTAGGAGCCTCAACAAATGCCTATATTTTTGACAACAGTAATTTTCGTATATTTTAATGCGGTTTTCTTTAATAGAGCCTTCTAGGAGAACTATTTCTTTAACTTAAATGTAACCGACAATATATTTCCAGGATTCACACATTTACATATTTACTTGAGTTTTCTTAGATAAGCTGGCGTATTTTAAAATGGTAGAGGCCCCAGGGCATTATTTTGCTTAGGGCGTCATCAAGTCTTGGTACCCATTTAGGGCTGCGATATCTGGGAGCCAAGACATTTTTTAAGAAGAAAAAAAAAAAAGACTTTTCTGTCAGGACCTAAACCCTTCGGATCGACAGGTGAGCGTTTAGCCATCAAACCACGACAGCTCCTCGTTCGTGTACACTCAAATAACCCTTTAAAATCTGGAAAATCTGTTCAGTAGAACCAACATGTCAAAATATATAGTTACACTCTAAACGACATTTTTTTTTTCTCTTAGATAATGACAAACATCAATAACAAAGGGGGGAGCCTGGGGAAGCTGTGACAGATGGCAAAAACAAAAGAAGTAGGACACGCTGGCGTGAGCTAGTTGGGGTATTCTACTCCAGTTGGTGAGGGACCGATCACAGAGAAGAATTCAACCGTCAGTCACGGCAAGATCACAAGTAACATAGATACAAACACGAACAGAAACATTATTTTGCAGATGTAAAATACCGAAAACTGCGTCGGCTGCAGGAAGTTTTTTAGATCCAATCAGAGAACAAAGAGGACAGATAATTAAAACAAATGTACGAAACATTAGTAAAACCCTGATGTCTTCACTAAAACAGACAGAAAACCTTGAGAACCAAACTGTTAAGAAACGTCTGCTTTTTGAAACATCAGGTCAAGTGTAGTAGGGTGGAAGCGACGAAGACTACAGTACAACAGATTAAAGGTCTTTGAGAGGTTTATCCTGGTTTGAAAATGCTAACCGGCCTTTTGAGAAACATTGGCAGTTAATAAAGTATACGAAAGATGGGGAAAAATCTGGCTCGCTGGGTATAAAAGATTTTGTCTAGTCTCGCAGCGATCTATTCGACTTCCGGACCAACCTGTGGAAGCTTAACCTAAGAAGACTGATGCTTTGCACAATGGGCCGGTCTATGGGTATGGCGACCACAGGTAACGTTCGTGGTCGGACTGATGGCAGTCGAGGGTACGTTCAGTGGTTAGTTGGTTAAAATAGATTTTCATTTGTATTCTAGACGAGAAATAGTTAGATGGTAGATTGCTGTATGTTTGAGGTTTTGTTCCAGCACGTGGTCGTTTATGTCGTTACTTTTGGCCATGCTGATGTGAAGTTCAATAAAATTATGTTCAACGTTGTATTCATAGTTACAGTTGTTTTCTTCAGCTTACGACTAGTAGTTTTCTAGTCTAGTTTATTATTACCTGACTTATTAGACTTTACACAGAAGATCTAATGCCTGGACTAGAATATTATTGTTTCTAGCCCCCACCTAAACGAACTATCTTATTTCCTTCTTTATCTTTCTTCTTAGTACTATGGGCTTTCTCCCCCCTAGTACACAAGAAACAGCAAAATAAAAATATAAGAGACCAAGACACAGAAAGAAAAAAAAAAAAATATATATATATATATATATATATATATATATATATATATATATATATATATATATATATATATATATATATATATATATGTGTGTGTGTGTGTGTGAAAAAAATTGACATTTCTTATTAGATCTAAACATCAAAGAAAACTAACTTATAAATAGCATCATCTCTGAGAAGATGATCAATTCTGGTGCTACTAAATGTCACAGTGGATTTGAATGTACTGTTATGTGAGGAGCTGTTCTTAGAAGGAGAGTCAGCGATTGACAGTCAGACACAAACACGATTATTGGACACTGAAGACAGGTCGGTGGTGTGAAACCACCCCAGTGGGAAATGACCTGAAGACAGGTCGGTGGTGTGAAGCCATCCCTGTTGAGAAATGACCTGAAGACAGGTAGGTGGTGTGAAACCATCCCTGTTGAGAAATGACCCGAAGACAGGTCGGTGACGTGAAACCATCCCAGTGGGAAATGACCTGAAGACAGGTCGGGGGTGTGAAACCATTTCAGCGAGAAATGACCTGAAGACAGGTCGGTGGTGTGAAACCATTTCAGTGAGAAATGACCTAAAGACAGGTCGGTGGTGTGAAGCCATCCCTGTTGAGAAATGACCTGAAGACAGGTCGGTGGTGTGAAGCCATCCCTGTTGAGAAATGACCTGAAGACAGGTCGGTGGTGTGAAACCACCCCAGTGGGAAAATGACAACAGACCGGTTGTCTGTCCATCTGGCTGAGACAAGAGCGATTTATTTTAGGAAAGTGTGACATGACGATGTTCACATGTGGCGTGTTGATGTTCACATGCAGCGTGATGATAGTTGCATGGGGCATGGTGATGCTTACTTGTTGCATAATGATGTTTACTTGTGGCTTGGTGATGTTTACTTGTGGCTTGGTGATGTTTACATGTGGCTTGATGATGTTTACATGTGGCATGGTGATGCTTACTTGTGGCATAATGATGTTTACTTGTGGCATATTGATGTTTACATGTGGCATAATGATGTTTACATGTGGCATGGTGATGTTTACATGTGGCATAATGATGTTTACATGTGGCATGGTGATGTTTACATGTGGCATGTTGATGTTTACTTGTGGCATGGTGATGTTTACATGTGGCATGGTGATGTTTACATGTGGCATGGTGATGTTTACATGTGGCTTGATGATGTTTACTTGTGGCGTAATGATGTTTTCATGTGGCATGGTGATGTTTACATGTGGCTTGATGATGTTTGTCTGTTCTCTGTGCTTCCCTCCAGGAGATGCCTGAAAGTTTTCCCTTTTGCAAACGTTCTGGGTCGATCAGGTCAGAGGTTCAGACCACTCCAGCAAGTCAAAAGGCCCCATCTAGTACTATCTCACACACTTACCGACAACACTCAGCAGCAGTACCATGAAGTTGAGGCCATACTGGGTGAAGTTGAGCAGGAACGTCTGGAACTTTGGAAGCACCGGGGCCGTGCCCTCTTCTAGCACTTGCAACTCTGTGTAGGGGGCGCTACAGGTCCATAGATTGTCACAATGATAGGGACGGTTGGGAAAAAAAAGGGGGGGTGGGGGCGGGGGTGAGATCGAATTATTAGATGACATTCATCAACACGATCAAAATCATCACCATCATCACTTATGCTATGACTGTCTGGACGCGATGTTAGCGTTCTGGTGCTGCACGGTCACACAGCCTGGCCGTATAGTTCTTCTTCTTCTTCTGGGTCTTCTCTTGTTGTTCTTTGTGTTATTTTTGTTCTTGTTCTTTTGGTTTTTGTTGTTGTTGTTGTTGTTGTTGTTCCTCTTCTTCTACTACTTCTTCTTCTTCTTCTTCTTCTTCTTCTTCTTCTTCTTCTTCTTCTTCTTCTTCTTCTTCTTCTTCTTCTTCTTCTTCTTCTTTCTCTTCTTCTTCTTCATCATCATTATTATCATCACCATCATCATCATCATCATCTTCTTCTTCTTCTTCCTTTTTTTTTCTTCTTCGTGTTTTCCAGCGCAAAGTTCTGGTTGTTCTTCCACTACTAGATTTTAGTCTTGTTTTAGAGCCTGTGTTTTGCATACATATCTGTTGTGCAAACCTGGCATTTGCGTGCAGACTGTTGGTTCCTTGCCTCTAAAACCTTATCTCAACATCCTTTTTAGACACAAGTGACAGGGTCGGTGTGATCTAGAAACAGAAACCTCCAGACACCAGTTGCCTCCCCTGATGATGTGGTTGGGTGGTGGCGAAGGCCTTGCCGCATTCGCGTCTTGGAACGCCAGGTTCAAGTGAATTCTTTTCAGTTCAATTTGGTTTACTGCAACAATCCTCCCAAATGGGGGTAAGGTGGGGGAGGGCGGGGGGGTGGGGTGTACAAGCCCAGTATGGTCATCATGTCTCGCTGGCACCAGACTCTCAACTGTGGCTGCAGACGTGTGGCGTTTCTGTTATCATTTCTCAGCTGCTCATAGAGCATGTGCACTGAAATACATACAGTCCATCCGGAATAAGCAATATGTACATTCTGCGCTACCATAGTAGTGTTTGCACAATCGCTTACCTTTACTCGAATCCCATCTCTCTCTTCTCTCTCTCTCTCTCTCTCTCTCTCTCTCTCTCTCTCTCTCTCTCCTTATCTCTCTTCTCTCTCTCTCTCCTTCTCTCTCCCTCTCCTTCTCTCTCTCCTTCTCTCTCTCTCTCTCTCTCTCTTTCTCTCTCTCAGTCAATAAATCAATCAATAGACATTGACAAAATAAGTGTTAAGACAGATTTCGTGATTTCGAATGAAGCAGCGATAACTTGGCTGATGAAGAGACAGGTGCGAGGATACAAGTGTGTCAGCGAGAAGTGACGGATTGTCTAACGGAGTGTGACACACGGCCGTTAATTAAAGATGTGCGTGTGACACCAGGACATGACCAAGTCAAATCAATATTTCACTATAAAGATGTGTGTGTGACACAGGACATGACCAAGTCAAATCAATATTTCACTATAAACTTGTGCTTGTGACACCAGGACATGACCAAGTCAAATCAATATTTTACTATAAAGATGTGTGTGTGACACAGGACATGACCAAGTCAAATCAATATTTCACTATAAAGATGTGCGTGTGACACCAGGACATGACCAAGTCAAATCAATATTTCACTATAAACTTGTGCTTGTGACACCAGGACATGACCAAGTCAAATCAATATTTAACTATAAAGATGTGTGTGTGACACAGGACATGACCAAGTCAAATCAATATTTTATTATAAAGATGTGCGTGTGACACCAGGACATGACCAAGTCAAATCAATATTTCACTATAAAGATGTGTGTGTGACACGGGACATGACCAAGTCAAGTCAATATTTCAGCATGAAGATGTGCGTGTGACACCAGGACATGACCAAGTCAAATCAATATTTCACTATAAAGATGTACGTGTGACACCAGGACATGACCAAGTCAAATTAATACTTCTCTATAGAGATGTGCGTGTGACACAGGGACATGATCAAGTCAAATCAATACTTCACTATAGAGATGTGCGTGTGACACCGGGACATGACAAAGTCAAATCAATATTTCACTATAAAGACGTGCGTGTGAGACCAGGACATGACCAAGTCAAATCAATATTTCACTATAAACATGTACGTGTGACACCGGGACATGACTAAGTCAAATCAATATTTCACTGTAAAGATGTGCGTGAGACACCAGTACATGACTAGGTCAAATCAATATTTTACTATAAAGATGTGCATGTGACACGAGAACATGACCTAGTCAAATCAACATTTTAGCAGCGCCGTTATGAAACCTTCTGCTCCATTTATTTATATATATATATATATATA